>OZ023067.1:17445618-18045618 GCA_963992785.1 Tenthredo livida
CGCGGATATCAATTGATTATACGTGCCATCACATGACATGGTGTAGGTACTAATCTCATTATGCTGGAATAATAATCTAAAATTTCATCTCGCAAATATACGCTCGATGCTTTGTGCATTTATTTTTGCTATAATTATGTAGATAAGTGCCTATAGAATATAAATGTACAAAACGAAGCTTGCATGAGTTTTGTGAGGCGCTCAGGAATCTCGTATTCAGCCCACCAGTGCTACCAACTTAATTTGCGGCGAGAAAATTTCAGACGCGAGATAGCCGGTTCTTCAAACATAGCTCGAAATAGCCGGTTATTCAACCATAATTTGAGATAGCCGGTTATTCAACGAAAGCCCGAGATAGCCGGTTCTTCAACGAAAATTCGAGATAGCCGCTTTTTCAAGCGAAACTCAAAATAGCCGGTTATTCAAGCCTGACTCGAGATAGCCGGTTTTTCCACGCAGCCGTCGAATTGTTCACAGTAAAAATTTGGTTCAAAATACACTTTGAAAGCTCACGTAACAAAGTGTGAAATGAAGCAAGACCGACATTGATCCGATCAGTACAACTAGAGATAATAACTTTCAAGTAGGAGAAAATCGGAGAAAATCCAGCAAATTATCAAAAATTCATGTGCGACTATTTTCGGAAAAAAAAAAATTTCCAGCCAAATCTTGAAATACGTGTGAAGTAATTTTATGCATATGAGTTGTAATAGTATATTGTGCACCAAGGGAGCAAAGAACGTTTTGGCCCCCGAGTGTGTAGGTTGCTGCCCGAGCGAGAGGCGAGTAGAGCCGAACGCGAGGGCAGCAAGCTACACCGAGGGGGCGAAAACGTTTGCTCCCGTGGTTCACGCGATATTTTTTTTCACACATGAACGGAGGCCGATTTTGCTACCTGGTTTGAGGAGAGCGATTTTACCGACCGAAAAGTTTCTATCACCCTTTTCTCCCTTTTGAAGACGTGACTGTACCGATTGAGTCAAACGAAACTGGGAGAAAAGACTTTCAGGGAGGAAAGGCCGGGAGGAAAGACTTTCAGGGAGGAAAGACTTTCAGGGAGGAAAGGCTGGTAGGAAAGACTTTCCGGTCGGTAAAACCGCTCTTTGTTCCCCGAAAACAGGTAGGAAAATCGACTCTTACGTTCATGTGTGAAAAAAAAAACTTTCAGACGATTTCAAAATGTCAAGTTCGGAAGGTGTGCGATTTGTAAAAGATTGACCCATATGGGAAATTCCACGCCAACTTGACCAATGAATTTCCCGCACCATTTTCGATTTGCATTAAAAAAAAATCTACAATTGAAGGGTGGCACGGCAAAACGTTGTAAGTACCACCGTGATGACTTTTCAGTAGAGCAAAAAAACTGTCCCAAAATTCTAAAAACTGATTTCAAAAAAAAACTGAGAAAGTACTTTGTAGAGTTTTTCGAGCTCTTTGAAATGGCGCAAACCCCGATTCAATACAGCTATCTACCTTCGAGAAAATAATTCGCGAAAGTCGATTTTTTTCGTGCTAGCGTAAGTGCCACGTTTTATGCCAACTTTTTTTTCTACTTTGGATGCTGATTACTGATTACGAACGCAAATACGATGCTTAAATTATCAAAAAAATATGAATCGAAAGCTTGAACCGTAATGAGTGAGATTCGCCTATAGATTTCCAAATTCGAACAAATTTTCAACCATTACGGGGCAAAATGGCGGACGAGGGAGGGATTGGAAACGGTGTAAGTACCAAAATGAACATAATTTTCATATGAAATCATGAAATTTCACACCGTTTTGCCGTGCCAACTTTTTATATCTTCGCAAATGAATTTTTGTCAATCATAACCCCAAAAAGCACCTTTGGTGCAAAAACCTTCCGCCAAGTCCATTAATGTGTAGATCACTCCACCAAAAAATAATCAAAGGTTGTCCTCGATCACTCGATTGGTTGATGATTATCAACATACAAAAGCATTGAAATCAGATACAACTGCCAAGTACCTGTAGGATGATAAAAGTTTGGAATTGAGAAATTTGTTCAAACTAAATAACGTTGTACTCGTTCGCTCGCTGCGCTCGCTCACTCTATTGGCTTATGATTATGGATTGAAAAAACAATTCGGATGAAGAGATTGAAGATGTCAACATTTATCTAAAAATATTCATAACGAAAAAATAATTAAAAAAAATTTTTTTTTCAAAATTTGGAGTCCGTGGTACGTTGGCGGGCCAATGTTTGAATATCTATCAGATGACATTGACATGGTTCGTGATCGATATTTTATATTTCTTTATCTACAAAAGGCCCCCCAAGTACCACTACCTCCAAATTTTTTTTTTTAATTTTTTTAAAATTATTTTTTTGTTATGAATATTTTTAGATAAATGTTGACATCTTCAATCTCTTCATCCGAATTGTTTTTTCAACCCATAATCATAAGCCAATAGAGTGAGCGAGCGCAGCGAGCGAACGAGTACAACGTTATTTAGTTTGAACAAATTTTTCAATTCCAAACTTTTATCATTCTACAGGTACTTGGCAGTTGTATCTGATTTCAATGCTTTTGTATGTTGATAATCATCAACCAATCGAGTGAGCGAGCACAACCTTTGATTATTTTTTGGTGGAGTGATCTACACATTAATGGACTTGGCGGAAGGTTTCTGCACCAAAGGTGCTTTTTGGGGTTGATTTCACTACTTTTTGTAAAATTTTGCTTGACCACCTAATAATTGTGCTCGCTCGCTACGCTCGCTCGATTCTTTTGTGCTATTTCATACCGCCCGAAGTCCCTCGATAAGCAGGAACGTCAACAGCAACGAGCACGCGTGTGCTCATAATTTTCCCCAAGTCTCAAATTTGTAGAGTGACGCGTAATGTACTTTCATAGCGTTTACAAATTGTTCCACTACAATAATTTTTTATACCTACAACATCTAACCCTGCGTGCAGCCCTCCTCCTGTCTCATCTGGGCCTGGGACCGGCAATGACGGAGTTACTTGCACGCAGGGTTATAGTTGCTGCTCATGACTAAATATGTATGGATATCAGATATATGTATTGCAATTCGTAGGTAGTTTTTTTTTTTAATGCAACTAGGTCCTCTGCAAAAAGAACATGTACGCGTCCCGTACTGATAACGTCAACTTCCAATTCGGGTCTGAACAGAAGGTATCAAAATATTTAGAATTGAGCCTATTCATGCAAGACTAGCGTAGAGCATAAAATGGAAATTTATGAAGTCAAACACCCGCATTCTGCTCTCTTCGTCTGACTTTTGCCGTTTCTCGTATCAAATAACACTATCCTGATACTTTGCAACCCAAGCGTTTTCTCTCATCATCCTCTCGTCTTATATGGCGACCCGCTACAAGATTAAATAATCCATAAATAAGTAATTTCATTCCATTTGTCGTGATAGCACTAATCTTAATTTGGAGAAAGCTTAATAGAGTCGAACATATAGACACAGGTTGCATACCAAAATGTAACAAATTTATTAAAATTTGACATTAAATTATTAATATACATTCTGGATTAAAAAATTATCTCCACCGAAGGTCAAGGCACTACGTTGATGTGGAGTGTAGAATAAAGCCTATCGGAGTCCAACAAACAACATTGACTGAAAATCTCATTTTGACTAGATGATACGGAGTTAGATTATAGGACTCGTCGGAATCCTACGCATAACGTTGACTCACAATTTGAGTCTCAGCAGACGAGCCTTCGGAGATGAGCTTAACATGGAGCTTGAAGTAAAATTCCTTGCAATCCAACGCTTGAACTCGGCTTTATTGGTCTGGCTCCTTGCCGTTCCCTATATCGAATAATGCTATCCTCATATTTTTCTACTTCAACATTTTCTCTTGATTTTCTCTTGTCAGACTTCCTCAGGCGATAACTTGCTAAACAATTGAACCGAAAAAAACGTTCCTGCTGATAATTGCATTCATAAATCAGGTAATATTCATCTGACAGTCTGGTCCGTTTATAATTGTTATTTTATTTATCACCATGAATTTTACACGTCAGCCGATTCGCATAACCTCAAAGGCTCGAGATCGTAGGATTTAAGATTGACCCATCGAAACATCTTTATTGGTGACTATCACATTAATGTACTTGGCGTAAGGTTTTGGTACCCGAGGGGCTTGCGGTGGGTATTCACTAGTTTTTGTACGTTCAAATTGTGTATTAAGCATTGCTCGTATTTCTCTTATTTCCTTTATTATTGGGATTTAAAAACATGAAATGACAATACGCGTCTGCTAGTGTAAGAGACCATAGACATAAAGCATGGACTGCGCATTCGGGCCGAAAATCGCTCGGTCGGTAGAAAGAGTCAGCATATACACGCGGCCAAATCTGTTTCTTTCTAACCAACAACGTCAAATGCATAGAAAGAGACAGATTTGGCCGCGTGTGTTACCCTTCTCTCTCACTTTCGGCGTTACCATAGGCTGTATAGGGAATGCGCAGTCCATGCTCTATGTCTATGTAGGAGACGGTTTCTGTCTGCGATACTGGCGCTATATACGTCGGAACTATCTCGTACTGACGTCACTCTACAACTTTTGTGTGGATTTTCCCGTCTAGTGATTGCATGGGAATGGTTTAAATGTGAATCTTGGTCTGAAGAAGACTAAAGAGAAAACCAAACATTGTACGAGGAAACGGGGTATCAGAATCTGAAGTTAATTATATCTCAGTACTCCGGACACCGATTTAATCGATCTAGGGCTCAAATGAAAGCTTTTCATGCCCACATCCTAGATTAAATCAGTTTTAATTCGTGTATGTTGTGAGGTGAAAGAAAACGAAGATACTAGTTCGCGTTATAGGTTAGGGTAGTTGCCTCTCGGGTATATAGACTCGTTGAGTCTCGCGCTTGAAAAAAATTTTTTTTTCATGTACTTGGCGCGAGACTCTACCGAGTCTCTTGATCATTTGGCGAGGACATGCGTATGGATTTTCAAGAATTTCATTAAAAATAAAACGTATTTTTGATTTTTTGGCACTCACACCGTTTTGCCGTGCCACCCTTCGATTGTCAAAGTACTCAAACGGTCCCCTAAATTTTTTCAGATTTTTTGATCGACCCGTTTTTCTTTGTCAATGTTCAAACTCCCATATCGATGCTCTCGGTAGAAAAGTGTCTGACTTCACTTTTTTTCAAAAGGCATTTTTTTGTACGTCGTGTTGAGAAATATCATTCTTCATACGTTTTTTGGCTTTCCTGAAAAATTTACAGAAAATGGAGTTAGACAATTTGCTAATTAGAACGTCGATATATTCCGACACTTTTTGAAAATCTCAAAAAATCTTCAAAAATCTCACGTTTCACTATGAACATCACGCTACTAAGTCCATGATGGCGCAAATGTTTCGTCTAATTTTTTTCCACGTTTTTAATATAAACCTTGATAAAAATGTTGACAACGTTGACAAAACGAAAAAAAATCGCAACATCATGGGATCAGAGGCGTAATGTTCGCAGCGAATTATAATATTTTTAAGAATATTCCGAAATTTTTGAAAAAGGTTGCAATATTTGGTAATTTGGAAATGCATAAAAGAATAACGAGTCAATCTTGAGATTGGAAAAAATTCAGGAGACCGTCTTGGAGTTGGGACAATTATAGAAAACATTTTGAAGCAAATCGAAAATGGTGAGGGAAATTCATTGGTCAAGTTGGCGTGGAATTCCCCATATACAGAGCGAATCTGTGGAAAGTTGTCAGTCTAATGGCGGGGCATTTCTTTTTTTCGGAAACAGACGACCTATCTACTGATATCTAAAGACGTGACAGCTGCCGCTGCTATTAGACTGACGACTTTTCACAGATTCGCTGTGTATATAAATTTCAAATCATCTTGTGAAGTAATTAGGGAGGGAAAACATTTGAACATTCAGATGGAATTTTTCTATTTCTGATCTTCATTAATCTGGGTGTACGAATTATTCAAAGTACATAATTCGTACTTTCTACAATTTCGCTACCCGGGAAAAAATGATCAGGCATGATCAGACATGAACAGGCATGAGTCTTCAGGCCTGATCAGACATGAAAAATGACCGGGACTGAACAGGCCTGATCAGGTCTGTTCATGTCTGATCATGCCTGATCATGCCCGGTCATTTTTAATGTCTGATCAGGTCTGAAGACTCATGCCTGTTCATGTCTGATCAGGCCTGATCATTTTTCCCGGGTTTTTTTTTTGACAAATTAAAATAAAACAGCGAATTATATCAAAATATTATACAAACTATTGTTTTTATATCTTTTGTACGTCGTAATGATAAGGATTTATGGTTATTTCTGATGATTAACTTGTTTTAGTCAATTAAAATTTTCTCACCGCTTCTTACTGGGATTCGAACCCGGGTCCTTCTGCGTATCAGTCGAAGCTTGTACCACTTTGCTACTTTACGTATTTGATAGTTGATACTTTCAGCATGTCTATATGTATCTGTCACGAAAATTTTATCAATCTTAACTGATGCACTTAATATTGATTATGATGCGATCGAACGATTCTTGAATTGTTTCTGTATTTTAGTGAATGTGAGGCAACATAGCCACTCTAAATTTTTCAGTGAAAAAAATTACTAATCTGAAAATGCTGTTTATTCTATTTATTGAGAGAAATCAAACGTGTATTTTCTTGACTGGAGTAATTAATATAACGTTTTGGGGCAAAATGGCTACTTTAATAATATCATAATATTCACGTTTTTATTGTTTAAATTGTCACAGTATATGTATGGGTATTAGGGTGGTTCAAAAAAGTCCTATGTTCTCAGATGTTGCTGCTCATTCGTGAATATGTTGTTCGTGATTTTTGGAAAATATTCCATTTTTTTGAGCTCCATAGGACGATATTGACTACTGCCTCATTGAAGTTGAAATTGCGAAATTTTGCCATTTTTGGCAATTTCAAAGTTCTCAGATAAAAGTGCTTATCCAGCTACCTCTAGCTTCTCATTCAATGAGCATTTTAGTTCAAGACGAGATTCGTACGATAATATTTAGTACTGCCTCGGAGACATTGGAGTTTTTTCAAAATTTATCGTTTTTCTAGAGATTCAATCGCCGGGTGTTGCTCATAAGACAGTTTTTTCTTACCATTATAAGGAAAAAGTACGAGCAGTTTGCAGTCTGCGGGACCATTTTTACTACTGCCTCATGTTGCTAATTGCACTTGAAGGAAAATCGCACTCAATGAGGCAGTTGTAAAAATGGTGCCGCAGACTCCAAACTGCTTGTACTTCTTCCTTATAATGGTAAGCAAGAACTGTCTCATGAGCAACACCCAGCGATCGAATCTCTAGAAAAACGGTAAATTTCGAAAAAACTTCAATGTCTCCGAGGCAGTACTAAATATTATCGTACGAATCTTGTCTTGAACCAAAATGCTCATTGAATGAGAAGCTAGAGGTAGCTGGATGAACACTTTGATCTGAGAACTTTGAAATTGCCAAAAATGGCAAAATTTCGAAATTTTAACTTCAATGAGGCAGTAGTAAATATTATCCTATAGAGCTAAAAAAAATCGAATATTTTTAAAAAATCACAAACAACATATTCACGAATGAGCAGCAACATCTGAGAAATTAGGTCTCTTTTGAACCACCCTGATGGGTATACAGGGTAATTCAGAATTCTCGACAAATCTCTTGAGGGGTTTATCCTTGTCAAAATTGGGAACGAAAGTTCCTCAGCCATTTTTCCTGGGAAATATTTTTTTCCGACAAACGATGTTTTTTACAATTTTTTTTTGTCTGTATTATTTGTCGATTTTCAAGAATCCCAAGAGTTTCTTATTTGGCGAAAGATATTTAAAAAATGTGTTATGATTCCAAGGGAAAAAATCATTTTTCGGAAAAATGGCTGAGGAACTTTCGATCCCAATTTTGCCAAGGATTAATCTCTCTAGAGATTCGTCACGAATTCTGAATCACCCTGTATATTGAGTAAGACATCATGAGACCTAATAAAAACATATACACAACTATCTATGATTTAAACAAATTATCTAGGTTTCCTAACAATCAGGTCTGATCAGATCTGATCATATATAGACCTATATCAGACCAATATAATATGATTATACATGGGCTCATATCAGTCAGGTCTGATCATATCTAATTATATATAGACCATATATGATCAATAATAATAATAATAATATAATAATAATATTTTATAATTATATATAAACCTATGAATGATTCGACATTGACTTATATCAGTTATGTCTGATCATATCGTAGGAAATTAGACATGATTATGCCTGTTCATGTCTGATCAGGCCTAATGCTCATGGCCGATCATGGTCTGATCACGTATCAGGCCTGATCAGAGCGACATAGTTAGAGCAGAGCGGAGGTTTTCAACCTTTCAGGCATAATCATACATGAACAGGCATGGCCATGCATGATCAGGCATGGAACGTATTTATGATTAGGTCTGACGTCAGGCTTGGTTATACATGAACAGGCATGATCATTTCTGACATCAGGCATAATCATACACGAACAGGCATGGCCATGCATGATCAGGCATGAACGTATTCATGATCGGGTCTGACATCAGGCCTGATCATACATGAACAGACATGATCATGTCTGGCAGCAGGCATAATCATACATGAACAGGCATGATCATGTCTGGCATCAGGCATAATCATACATGAACAGGTATGGTCATGCATGATCAGGCCTGAACGTATTGGGCGCTTCAGGCCTGATCATTCATGATCATGCATGATCATGTCTGGCATCAGATATGAACAGGCATGAACAGACATGATCATGTCCAATTTCAGGCCTGATCATACATGAACAGTAGACCACATCATTTTGGGGTCATATTTTTTAATTTGCCCGGCCACCCCTCAAAATGTGAGTGTATGAGGTCAGTATTAGTACCTATAAATATGACCACGGTGCGATTTTTTTTGGCGTGACCCATTGCAAAAGTATTTTTCCCATTTGATTAACATGGGGACATCGCTCTTTTTCAATTCAACCTGATATAGAAGCTCGAAAAATTGCTGGATTCTTGCGAGGTTTTGTGGAATATATCAAGTAGATGTCAATGAACGAGTAGCAAAAAAAAAATTATTTTTTTATCAAATGCCGGTGAGCGGGAATAGCGACGAAGGTTCAAAGTAGTTTTATTTTCAACAATGAATGCTTCAAATGATTAGGAAAAATCTGAGAAAATTCGTGAATGGTTAAAAAAGAAAAAAAAAAAGTTTTCATAATTTTCAAAATTTTGGTAATTTTCAAAATTTTCAAAAATGTCAAAATTTTGAAAAAATTCATTTTTTTTTCTTTTCTTTTTCTTCCGTTTTTTTTTTCAAGTCTACATATTTTGTGACACATTTCCAAAAAAACTGCCGATTCGTCAAAATAAAGACTTTGAGCGATTTTGAGCGTCGCAGCACGTGTTCTTGTCATTTTTTTTTCACGAAAAACTAATTTTTCTTATGTTCTTACACGAAAAGAAAACTTTTATGGGGCGCCTGAAAGAAATTGATTATTTTTCTTAGATGAACGATCTTTTTATTCCTTTTTTCATTATTATTTATTTACATTGAAAATGAAGAACCATTCGAAGAAATAATATGTTTTCCTCGAAAAAGCTTAGGCTTATAAAAATAAATCAATTTAATCCAAATTTTCTACTCGAACTATAGAAATCTACAGAGAGCAATTGATACTTAACTTAATGATGACAATTTTTTTTTGTTACAATTTGGGAATATCCTTCTGTGATCTTGAATTACTTGCAAGACGTATTGCATTTGTTCTTCACTTTTCGTAAAACGCTGATTGAATTCCTCCATCAATGCGACTCCACGCTCAGCAATGTCATTGACAACTTTTAAATCTTTGAATACTCTCATAGCATCATTGTAACTTTTTTGTTTTGGCCATTCTTCAGGATGAAAATCCAAAAAATCGTGAGATAATTGGAATTGTGTAAAAAGAGTCATTGATTTTCTGGAAACAAAATCGCTGAGATCTTTCGATGCGAGAGATTTACAGTCTTTCTCGTTAAGAATCAATCGTTTCGCATAACTTCCTACGCTGGGCCGTTCCACCATGGCTCGCACCATTTTCACCTTCACGTTACATGGAACTGCATCATCGAATAGTGCCAAGCCTATCAGTTCCTCCGACATATACCACAAAGGATTCACAATTTTCAGTTGTGCTACCTTCGCCACAGTCTTATTTAATTTCTCGAAGTCAATCAACTTTTTTAGTAACTCGAAATCATTGTTGGGAGCTTTAATACCTAGAGGAGCGGTGTACCATGACTTGATATAGAATTTGAGGATGAAAATGCAAACGTCTCTGAGAGCTGTAATTTCTTCTTCATGAAGATCAAATTCGTTACGAAATAAAAAAATTTTCAAAGAGTAAATTCCTTTAGCCATGAAACGCGCATGGTGCATCGCCCCTGGTACTTTAAACTTCATTCCTCTGGGTGGTATATATCCCAAGAAAATGTAAGCTAGCTCTAAGAATTCCTGATAGTCATGTCTAGGTTGATGAGTCTGGAATGCAAGATATGACAATCGAATACGAATTAATTACAATTCGCAATTAAGAAAGTATGAAATCACAACAATTCTCACTTGGAATTGATCAGATATGAAATTTGAAATTTCAAGTTGATCCTCTTCAAGCGTTGCAGCCACCAAATCATCGTCCAAGCCAACTTGATAATTCAGTTGATCAATCTGAGGCCATTTCTTTTGAAACTTGTTGAAAAGTGCAGTATTGGGTCCGGATGTTTTATCCCAGTGAATTTCGAATACATTTCTCAATATCAACTCATTTGTATGATGTCGGCAAGCCAAATATAACAAATTCCTATTCAACTTCTTCTCTAGAATGGCACAAGTTCCATTGTAAATTCCTGGAAATATATTTCGTATGAAATAATTTTTCTTTCTGTAAATGATAAAAAGTGAAAATAATCTGACATAAAAATAATTTACCAGTATTAACCGTAGTAGTATCGAAGCACAACGCCTTAATTCTATCTATCAATTTCCACTCTGTGAAAACAGCAATGATTGCTACGGCTTGATTCATTCCCGTTCCCCTGCTAATCTTAGGAACACCAAGAAGATGGCTAGTTTGCAAGCCCGACACAACGACAGGAACTCTGTCAACAGTCTGAGTTCCAGTAAGGTCACGGAGAATTTTTCCGTCGAAATGCCCAACTAAATTTTCGGCCCCTCGAAACTTTTCCACAAGCTGAGCGGTAAATTCAGCCCTGTGAACTACCCTTGCTCTGTGAATTGTACTGGAACTTAGAACGACCTCATCTAAATTATGACCCAATCCCTTGACACATTCAGCAAGAATATACGTTGCTTTGTTATCGGAAACTCCCGTTCTATCAAGTGCAGACAGAAGGCCTGATGTCATGAATTTTTTTTTCTTGCATGGTGGTTTACAATCATCATCAGGTTGATAATTTTCGAAATTGGATTTGTTTGATTCCATAAGTTTATAATCATTCGAGTTAAAAGAATCTGCACTCGACATCGACTCCATTCTTTCAATTATATCATTCACATCTGTATCAAAATATAAAAATAAAATAGAATCATCAAAAAGGAAAATAATCGAATCGATCAAACAAGATATTATGTTACGAGAGTCTCCAATAAATGAATTATTCCCATTATATGAATGTCTTCGGTACCTGCTGTGTTCTCGGGAACTTTTGCTCGATTATCTGCTATCGTTCTTATAACTTCTGGAGAGGAAATGAAGCCACGATGAGTATGAAGTCTTTGAGAAATAAATTATTGACGCCTATGCTCTGATGAAGAAGTAAGAGCTTCATGATGAGCGATATCGAAAAGATCTTTGAGCTTCGAAATGAAGCCTTCTTCTTTTTGTTGCTGCGTAGGAGAATTTCTCCTTAACTCGTGTTTCTTGATCTCTCTCCATTCATAGAATAGCTTTTCTAATTTCGTAATTATATGTTTAATTCTTCGAGTTTTTATTTGAGCTTTGTCCCACACTTCTTTGACATCTTTGGCAGTTTCGGAAGAGCTTTTTCGACGAGTGAGGTTAAGTGTGTTATATTTGTGGTAAAATAAACTTAGCACTTGCTTGATTGTTGGTAATTTGCAGTGCTCAATTCTTTTTTCCTCATATCCCACCAAATAAATTTTAGGCCTCATTATATCTACTTTTGTTTTCAACTACATCACGTCACTTTCATCAATTTTAGAATCAATAGGCATTACTCATTCAACCACCGCGAAGAACAACACAAAAGAAGCTATTTCTTCTTTGCACAGATTATATGAATAATTCCTGCAGTTAGCCGAAATACGTTAGTTCCGCGGGTTACCGTAAGTATAAATCGCAGTCTCTTGCATAAACAATGTAAAATACTGTGATGAATAACAAAATCAAACTGTGCTACGACCTTCGGTTACGAGAAACAACAAGAAAATATCAACATTTAGGTGATGAGAGAAAGATTAGATGCTCTTCTGGATTGGGGTGGTCGTTGAAAATCAATTTCTTTCAGGCGCCCCATAAAAGTTTTCTTTTCGTGTAAGAACATAAGAAAAATTAGTTTTTCGTGAAAAAAAAATGACAAGAACACGTGCTGCGACGCTCAAAGTCGCTCAAAGTCTTTATTTTGACGAATCGGCAGTTTTTTTGGAAATGTGTCACAAAATATGTAGACTTGAAGAAAAAAACGGAAGAAAAAGAAAAGAAAAAAAAATGAATTTTTTCCAAATTTTGACATTTTTAAAAATTTTGAAAATTATCAAAATTTTGAAAATTATGAAAACTTTTTTTTTTTCTTTTTTAACCATTCACGAATTTTCTCAGATTTTTCCTAATCATTTGAAGCATTCATTGTTGAAAATAAAACTACTTTGAACCTTCGTCGCTATTCCCGCTCACCGGCATTTGATAAAAAAATAATTTTTTTTTTGCTACTCGTTCATTGACATCTACTTGATATATTCCACAAAACCTCGCAAGAATCCAGCAATTTTTCGAGCTTCTATATCAGGTTGAATTGAAAAAGAGCGATGTCCCCATGTTAATCAAATGGGAAAAATACTTTTGCAATGGGTCACGCCAAAAAAAATCGCACCGTGGTCATATTTATAGGTACTAATACTGACCTCATACACTTACATTTTGAGGGGTGGCCGGGCAAATTAAAAAATATGACCCCAAAATGATTTGGTCTAATGAACAGATATGATCATGTCTAATTTCAGGCCTGATCATACATGAACAGGTATGATCATGTCTGAACATTTTTTCCCGGGTAATTTTCAACAGAAACAGAGATGAGTTCATTGAACTAAATATATACGTCTAATATACAGTTCGAATTCGGGTTCAGCTCCGACACTACTTTCGGTTGGTGTTCGTGTTACGGTTTAAACCGGTTCCGGTACTACACATTCGGCATTTGACACGAGGAAACGTTTGTTATGAGGTAAATATTTGCTTGTCACTCCGTATAGAGCAGTGTATTCAATGTCGTTTGAACCGGTGTGTACCCTGCAGTTCTTCATTTTGATCTTAACTTTTTGTGTTTGGATAGTACATACTTGTTTCGACTTGAGTCAAAAACACATAGAAATTTGCTAGAAAAAAATAATTTTAACGCCTTTTCATGGATTCTTTTATCTCATAAATTTCAAATCAATTAGAAGTGAAAGTGTTGGTAACTTGGTGAGATCGATTGAAATTAGGTAGATTATGATAACAATAGCATTCAATCATTTATATATTCGGTGGCAAGGTATTTTGCTTGGCATTTTATGTCTAGGTCCTATAAATCAGTAATAACAGCGGCCCAGGTCTTTTGCTCTGTAGTTCTTGGTGTCCAGGTCAGCCGCTTCGTAGATTTTGGCATCCGGATCATCTGCTTTGTAGTTAGTCCGGATCATCTGCTTTGGAGTTCTTGATGTTCAGTTCATTCGCTTCGTAGTTCTAGGTGATAAGGTCCTCTGCGCGTTAGTTCTTTGTATCCACCATAGTTTCACGTGTCTAGGTCATCTGTTTCGTAAGTCTACGTGTCCAGATTCTCCGCATCGTAACTCGACATGTTGGACTATAAGTTCTTGAAGTTCTGGTTATTCGGACCGTAGCTTTTGGTGTTTTAGATCTACTACACGGCGATTATTGAAAAGCCACGTGAAGTGAGGCACGCAGAGGTTGAGCTCCTCGTTTTCACATGAATAAAAAAAACTTGTTTGTCAATATATGAGTTGCGTCTGATTTTCCACAAATTTTTGTGGAGTAAAAGACAAGATTTTACGAGGGGGCGCTTGTAGCGTAGTCTTGACCGTAATAAAGATTGACACTATAAGATTGAAAATTTTTCTGGGTACCTTGCTTGCGATGACCCATTAATTGAATATTTACAATACTAGAAAACAAATTTCGTAATTTCGAACGAATAATGATACATACCGTGACACAAAAACGAAGCCGAACGATGACCGCACTATAGTTTGACCAACATACGCTCGCGTTGCGTACGTGAGCTTTTACTCGCTGCCACTGACTGCCAACTCGATTCACCCGGCGCCTGTCGCCGAGGTGAACACACTATAGATGAGCGCGGCCTCGGCGACAGGCGCCAGGCGAATGAAGTTGGCAGCTACACGGAGAGAAATTTCGCACGGCATACGTACCACGTCGTTCAGAGGGCGTCCTTTTTGGTGGTAAAGTAACTGTCTGTCGGTAACGTACGCTGTGTGTCCCGCGCTAGTACCGGCGGCGAACTATTATAAGACGTCGACTATACCAAGTCATTAGGTCTCTACGAGCGCCAAAAGTTGGGCAGCCTAGCGTCCCAAAAGTTCGCTCAGATAACCTGACGTTCTTTCATTAAGACGATCTCTGTCCCACTAGCTTAGAACTCTGAGCGTTCCAGATTTTGGGGCGCCCACCACACCAAAAGCGCACGCCTCACGTACTTTACATGTCGTACAGTAGCGCCACCATTACTGAGACAGGCCGCGAGCTAAATTTCTCTCCGTGTAGCAGCGAGCGGAAGCTTACCTACGCAACGCGAGCGTGTGTTGGTCGAACTATAGTGCGGTCATCGTTCGGTTTCGTTTCAATGTCATGGTATACAGGGTGTTTATGTTAACTCTAGACATACTTCTACGGTGTGTAGGAGCTGTCTAGCCAAGCATTTTGAGGTGAGACACCCATGATCGGAAACTCATCCGAACGGCTGTGGAGGGCTTCGAAGGGTTTGGTATCACGTGCTTGTTCGTAGAGTAATGGATCAGATGTGATTACTTCCGTCCCAACGTTTTATTCAGCCATAGACAACAGTACAAAGTTCTTGTGTGACATCAACAAAACGATCAATTCGGCAATTAAAAAATAAGAAAACAATTGCTTGTGCATATAAACAGAATTTAAAAAATTTATGGAAAACGGAAGGCCTGTAAGTATGCAGAAGCCCAATTCGTTTTCCATAACTTCTTCAAATTTTGTTTATAAGCACAAAAAATTGATTTCTTATTTTTTCATCGCCAAGTTGATCGTTTTGTTGATTTAACACAAGAACTTTATACTGGTGTCTACGGCTGAATAAAACGGTGGATCGAAAGTGATCACATCCGATTCATTACACTACGAACAAGCGCACGGTAGCAAATCCTTCGAAGCCCTCCATAGCCGTTAGGATCAGTTTCCGACCGTGGGTGTCTTACCTCAAAATGCTTGGCTAGGCAGCCCCTATACTGTAACGTATTCGGCTATAGTCAACTGGCCCAAGCACTCACATACGACCGTCCAACCGCGCATGGTGCCACGCGCCAGTCATTCGACTGTCACGTGACACCATGAGCGGTACATAAGACGGCCCGCCAAGGCAGTAGGTAGCGTCTTAGTACCAAAGCGGTCCAGCGACTCGTATATGAGTGATTCCACGTCAAACAGGACAGCTTTCGGACCTCGATGTTACCGATTTCGCTCCAATTTTTCCTACGGGTTCCTTGGAACAAATAAATTCATCGAACAATTATTTTTTTTTTTGCGCCTATTTTCCAAGTTACACGGGGGTGAAATTCACGAGAAAGAGCCAAAAATCTAAAACATACCCCCCTTGAAACGGTCATATCTTTGATTGTATTCAACCTAGAGATTTCGTCCAAGAACCATTTCAAAGCTGTTGAATGACCCTATTTTCACATATTCATTTTATCCTGCGGTAACAAGCAATTTTATTTGTTATGAACAAAGATATCATTCGAACGTTATTTTCGAAGCAAGGGTCACGCGATAAAATTCTGAGAAAAAAAATATGAGCGTATTCCTTGATCAATTCTCTACAAAATCGTTAAGTCCAAAGGATGGAGAAACGATGGAAACTATGTGAAAACGATTTATTTATAAGTGACGGCGCGCGCTGTCACCGTGAAACCCGGCTCGGGTACGTGTGGCTAGCACAAGGATCGGAAGCATCGGTGGACATGTTACAGACTTAGAGACTTCTTCTAAGAACTATTCTATAGCTAATGAATGATACTATTATTATATATTTCTTGAATCTCACGATAACGAACGATTCGATTTGTTATAAACAAATACAATATTCAAACGTGGTTTTCAAGGCAAGAACCACGCGTCAAAATTCTGAAAAAATATGAGAGTATTCCTTGATCAATTCTCTACAAGATTGTTGGGTCAAAAGGATCAAGAACCGATGGAAACCATGTTAAAATGATTCATTTATAAGCGATGGCGCGCGCCGCCGCTAAAAGACCCGGCTCGCGTACGGTTTTTCGTCGCTTATGAATGAATCGTTTCCACATAGTTTCCATCGTTTTTCCATCCTTGTGACTTAACGATTCTGTAGAGAATTGATCAAGGAATACGCTCATATTTTTTTCAACATTTTATCGCGTGGCCCTTACTTTGAAAATCACGTTTGAATAATATATTTGTTTATAACAAATAAAATTGTTGGTTACCGCAGGATGAAATAAATATATAAAAATAGTGTCATTCAACAGCTTTGTACTAGTTTTTGGACGAAGTCTCTAGGTTGAATACGATAAAAAATATGACCTTTTGAAGGGGAATATGTTTTGGATTTTTGGCTCTTCTTCGTGAATTTCACCCCCGTGTAACTTGGAGAATAGCGGCCAAAAAAAAAAAATTGTTTGATAAATTTATTTATGCGACCCGTTGTTTGAAAGTTCACTTTTGGAGCATTGGATTTAGGCCGCAAAGTGACCAATTTCAGGTCACTAAAATATAGTAAAATATTATAGGACAGGAGCCCATAATGAAAATATCATCGGACAATATGAATATGTTTCATCAAAATAAACATAGTCAGGTTAGTTTTGACTACAATCACACCCTCGCTGCGCTCGAGCGATAAATTCGCACTCGTTCTTCTGTGACACAGCATACTCGATCGGCTCATATTAGAAATTACCCATACCGGATTGTGACACTTTTCGGACTTGATACATAAAAAGCTATTGTTCCATAAAACCCGTACAAAAAATTACAGCGAAATCAGTCACATGAAGGTCGATTTTTGATTCATTTCATCGGGTCTGACGTGGAATGGCTCTTATGACATGGAATCAACTCACTCTACTCATAAATACGAGCCAGCTAAAGCAGCGATGCACTACATAACCTCAAATCAATTGATTTAACTTATTAAAGAAATATCTCAAATTATAGAATCAGAATACAGCTTAGATTAAACTCACTGAAATAGTAGTTTCAAATCACAAATTCAAACCAAATATAAATTAGAGCCAAAATAGTCTAATCAACGAAAACGAACAAAGAAAACTCAAAGGAGTACAAAAGATTCAGAGAACAGAGAAAGACAAGCGTCTAAAACGCTCAAAGCATCAAGAGACTCGGTAGAGTCTCGCGCCAAGTACATTAAAAAAAAAATTTTTTCAAGCGCGAGACTCAACGAGTCTTTATACCCGAGAGGCAACTACCCTAACCTATACCGCGAACTAGTATATTCGTTTTCTGTCACCTCACAACATACACAAATTGGAACTAATTGAATCTAGGATGTAGGCATGAAAAGCTTTCATTTGAGCCTTAGATCGATTGAATCGGTGTCCGGAGTGCTGAGATATTATTAACTACAGATTCTGATACCCCGTTTCCTCGTACAATGTTTGTTCTTCTCCTTAGTGTTCTTCAGACCAAGATTCAGCCAATTCAAACCATTCCCATATAAAATCACTAGACGGGAAACTACACAAAAGTTGTATAGAGTGGCGTAAGTACGAGAGTCACGAGGTAGATGGCGCTGGGATCGCAGACAGAAACCTTAGAAATATATGCTCTAAGACAGAAACCGTCTGCAATACTAGCAGGCGCGTGTTGTCATTATTTCATGTTTTTGAATACAAATAAAGGAAATAAGAGAGAGTACGAGCAATGCTTGATACAAAATTTGAACATACATAAACTAGTGAATACCCACCAAAAGCCCCTCAGGTACGAAAACCTTACGCCAAGTACATTTGAGTGATAGCCACCAACAGAAATGTTCCGATAGGTTAATTTTCTTAAATCCTACGATCTTGAGCTTTTGAGGTTATGCGAATCGACTGACGTGTAAGATTCATGGTGATGAATAGAATAACAATTGTGAACGGATAATTTTACGATTAGGTTTACCTTGTATGACACAAGACTGTTGGATGACTATTAACTGACTATGACCTCTAAATTTTATTCACTTATACATTGTAGATTTGGCTTATTTCCATTCATGAATGCAATTATCGGAGGAATCGGTTTTTCGGGGATTCAATTATCTAGCAAGTCACCGCCTTAGGAAGTCTGACAAGAGAAAATCGTGAGAAGATGTTGAAGTTGAAAAATATGAGGATAGCATGATTTGATATAGGAAACGGCAAGCAGCCAGACCAATAAAGCCGAGTTCAAGCGTTGGATTGCAACGAATTCCACTTCAAGCTCCATGTTAAGCTAATCTCCGACTCCAATTGTGAGTCAACATTATGCGTAGGATTCCGACGAGTTTTATAATCTAACTCCCTATCATCTAGTCGAAACGAGACTGTAAGTCGACGTTGTGTGTTGGACTCCGATAGGCTTTATTCTACACTCCACGTCAACGTAGTGCGACCTTCGGTGCAGATAATTTTGTAATTCTTGTTTTACAAACAGCTTAGATTTTTCGTTCAGAACTATTTCAAAGTCTGCAAAAAATAATCAAAGGTTGTGCTCGTTCGCTCGCTGTGCTCGCTCACTCGATTGGTTGATGATCATCAACATACAAAAGCATTGAAATCAGATACAACTGCCAAGTACCTGTAGAATAATAGAAGTTTGGAATTGAAAGATTTGTTCAAACTGCATAACGTTGTACTCGTTTGCTTGCTGCGCTCGCTCACTCTATTGGCTTATGATTATTGGTTGAAAAGACAATTCGGATGAAGAAATTGAAGATGTCAACATTTATCTAAAAATATTCATAACGAAAAAATAATTTAAAAAAAATTAAAAAAAAAAATTTGGAGGTAGTGGTACTTGGGGGGCCTTTTGTAGAAAAAGAAATATAAAATATCGATCGCGAACCATGTCAATGTCATCTGATAGATATTCAAACATTGGCCCGCCAACGTACCACGGACTCCAAATTTTTTTTTTCAATTTTTTTTAAATTATTTTTTCGTTATGAATATTTTTAGATAAATGTTGACATCTTCAATTTCTTCATCCGAATTGTCTTTTCAACCAATAATCATTATACCGATATATCATATTACCGATATATACCCGAATATGTCGCTATATAGTTGTATATACCCAGATATAGGGGTATATACCGATATATACCCGAATATGTCGATATATAGTTGTATATACCCAGATATAGGGGTATATACCGATATATACCCGAATATGTCGATATATAGTTGTATATACCCAGACATAGGGGTATATACCGATATATACCTGAATATGTCGCTATATAGTTGTATATACCCAGAAATAGGGGTATATACCGATATATACCCGAATATGTCGCTATATAGTTGTTGTTGGGTTATTAGGTTTAATAAATAAATAAATGACACGGGTTATATGTATGAATTATTTATTATACGCGTCTCTTCTCTGTACAGTAGTCTCTAGGAGACGGACCCAAGTAGTGAAGTAGGAGTAGGAGCGTGGGGAGGGGAGAAGTCTCCGCTCACGCCCTATTGGCTGTAAGACCCAGGAGCGTAAAGCCATTAGGCGCATAACCTTATATCTCACACTCCCTCCCGACTAATCGCTTTACCAGAATACAATATGGATAAAAACTGTTCAACTTTAATAAGTAATAAGTAATAATTAACAAATATAATAACTGAGTCAACTTTCTATAATGTCAAAAAAAAATCTCAAATGTTTTAGTTTAGTTATTCCTTCTCAGCATCTGGAGTAGTCCTTCTTAGTGACTCAACCCCCCTTTTTTTTTCTTTGTGTTCAACTTCATTGATTAGTTGTCTGTGAACAAGAAAAGAAAAATTAGTGCATTCCAATTACTCAAGTGGGATTCAAGTTCATGATCTTATTTACTAAGTATTTATGCATATCGAAAGATAGGGGCTTGGTAAAAATATCTGCTATCTGATCTTTTGAGGGAATCCACCCAATTGTTACCAGCCTTTTTTCGACACATTCTTTCACATAATGTTCTCGCACCTCTCGTATGTGCCTTAGTTTGTTACTTCCATTTGTCTTGGCACTTGCCTCAGCCGCTTTGTTGTCACACCATAGTCTTACAGGACAGAATGACTTATCAAGAACTAATTTCAATGAATTGTCCATTGACATCAACTCATGGCATGCCTCACTCATTGCCACGTATTCTGCCTGGCAAGTTGACAGAGCCACGTAGGGTTGTTTATGAGTCCTCCAGGTTACTGCGTCTCCAAAGAGCTTGACTACATAACCACACGTTGTAAGTGAGTCTTTGCAGTCTGCAAAACTCGCATCGGAGTAAGCTTGCATGTCATTTGTCTCTCCAGTATATCTCAGGCCTAAGTTTTTCGTCCCTTTCAAGTACCTGAATACTCGCTTTACCATTCCCCAGTCTTGTTCTGTGGGATTGATTTGGTGTCTACTCAGGACATTAACGGCGTATGAGATGTCTGGTCGGGTTGCTCCAGCCAGATACAACAGGCTGCCGATAGCCTCCCTGTAAGGCACATTTTGTCTCGTCTCTGTTTCTTTCAGCTTCTCATTATTAGAGTTCTCTTCTCTATCTCTTCTCTCTCTATTAATTGCTTGAGTCGTGATCATGGGAGTTTTCTGTGGGTGTGACTCGTTAAACTTAAATCTGATTAGAATTTTATCTATATACTTTTCCTGGTTGAGAACAATTTCCCTTTTATCTCTATTTCGGTTTATGGATATTCCGAGAAATTCTTTTGGATTACCCAACTCACTCATCTCAAATTCATTTTTCAACTTGTTTTTCACTTCTCTTAATTTATTACCATCATTACTTGCCATTATTATGTCGTCGACATACAGCAACAGGATTAGGAATTTCTCCCCATCTCTCCACATAAACAGACACGGCTCTGTTTCATTAATTTTCAATCCTACACTCAATGCTACTTCGGTGAACTTGTTATTCCATTTCTTTGGGCTGATTCGCAGCCCATATAGTGCACGTTGTATTTTGCATACCTTATTTTCTTTTTCTTTTGGTGACACATTCACTCCCTCTGGGATTTCCATGTAGATTTCTTCATCTATTAATCCATTCAAAAATGCAGTCTTTACGTCTAGCTGACACATTTCTAAGTCATATTTATTCACAATCGCAAGCACTGACCGTATTAATGGCATTCGAGAGACTGGAGCATAGGTTTCCCTGAGATCGTAATTTGTAGTGTCTTTGAATCCTCTGATAACCAATCGTGCTTTGTATTTTATTGCGTCATCATGTTCAACCTTCTGTTTAAACACCCACCTAGAATCAATGATATTTGCCTTTCGTCCATCCTGCATCCTACTTGGTCTATCAACCAGTGTCCACACCCGATTTTTATCCATAGAGTTCAGCTCTTCGTTCACTGCTTTCAACCAATTTTCATGCTCTCTGGATGTCATTGCATCCCTGAATGATATTGGATCTTGATTGATCCGTGCCATCATGGCATGCCAAATCTCATCCTCAATATTACTCACTTCCGGTTTATCTTCATCAGACACCACCAGCGTGTGTAATACCTGAGTAATATTTTTCTCATCTCTTATTAACCCTATGAAACTAGAGTCGTTCACTCTGTTTGATTCTTTCCCAGCAGTAACTAGGATTGGGGCTTGTTTCTTAGGTCGTCCTCTCTTTCGTTTAATCTCTCCCTCCGGTTTTAAAATCTCTTCTGTCTCATCCTTTGTTTCATCACAAACCATCAATCACTTCTCTTTATCAATTTCGTCATGATCAACTGGCCAATCTTTTATACTTTCTCTCTCGTATTTGTCTCCATAAACTAATTTTTCGTTAAATCGCGCATCTCTACTTTCATAGAATTTGCCCTCTTCGGGTTTCAGAAACTGATACCCAGTAGGTGTATAGCCCACCAGAATCACTCGTCTGCCCTCAAATCTAAACTTTGGACCAGTTTTCCTCTGGACTTTGATGTATGCAACACAACCGAAGCGTTTCAGCTGGTTCATGTCGTAGTTGTGATTCGGAGCAAATCTTTCCATTGGAGTGATCATATCATTGGATTTGTGGGGTGTCCTGTTATAGGCATAGACAGCTGCACTTACAGCGAGATCCCACATGTTCTCGGGTAGTTTCGCATCATACATGTATGCTCTCACTTTCTTCTGAATAGTTTGATTGAATCGCTCCGCTACACCGTTATGTTCGGGTGTATCTGGACTTGCAAGTTGCTGTTCTGCTCCCAGGCTCTTTAGAACTTCAACAGTGCGCCCGCCAGTAAATTCAGTACCTTGATCTGTACGTAAGTAGCATACTTTCGCATCTCTGCCTAGCAAGTTTCGAGCGCTTCTCACGAAAGCTTCAAGGCATTGACCAGTATCACTTTTAGCTTTAATCGAGTATGCCATTGCTAACCTTGAATAGTCATCGATAAATACGACGATGTATTTATATCCTTTGGGATAAGATACTGGACTAATTGGTCCCATGACATCCGAATGAATTATTTGAAGGGGCTCAGTTGCTCGTCTCCTAACTGAATTGAAAGGGATTTTATTGAATTTGGCAATCTTGCACACTTCACAGTCTTGAATTGACTCATCGAAAATCACATTCACCAGATCTTTAATTTCTGGGAATTTCTTTTGGAGAGCTTTGAGATAGACAAGGGACGCATGCCCGAGTCTCACGTGCCACAGCATAGCTTTATTATTTTTCTCAAAGAGTTTGTATTTTTTATCGAAAGGTGACTCTTTCTCTGGTAATTCAACAATTGGAAGTTCATCTATATCATGAAACTGTCTGTCCCAGATTGAGGTATCGAAATTGGAATTTTCATAAATAATTCTCTTTTGTTTACTCTCTTGATTTTCCAGTTTCTCATCTCTGTTTGTTATGATACTGTGTTCGTCTGATTTAGTCTCAACATCAATCTCATCTCTTTTACTTGTAATATCAGTTTCACTTTGTTCTGTTATGCCTGTATTTTCGTCTGCCTTTGATTTCGTAATTTCAATTTCACATTCGTTAATGTCGTTAGTTTTGCTCTCATCTCGTTTTTGTTTGTTGGATTCATTCTTATCCTTTTCCAAAGTCTCTCGCATTGTTACACTCCTTGTTTTATATCTCACTTCATTACTAGCACTTACTCCATTTCCAATCAGATTAGCTATAATCTTCTTACTAGTGTTATTGAAGTTTACCTCATCTCTATTATCATTTTTGTTTATCTCAAATTCAATAACCCAGTATGGTTTATCATAAACCCCAGTAATGAAAGATTCCTTGGAAACTGGATCAAAAATGTTAATTTTCTGATTGTCCAGGTAGATGCTAAGTCCCATCTCAGCAAATTTTCTGAGTGAGAGGAGATTTTCGGATAGTGCCTTTGCATATATAACTTTCTCAATTTCAACAGTTCTACCATCATCTAACATGACTTCAACTGTACCTGCTCCCTCCGTTTTCAAGTCTGCCGACGAATCTTTATTTGCGCATCTAATCCTACCATGATCTGAGTTATCAAATGATTTAAAGATTATTTTTGATTTTGTTAAATGTTCTGTGGCACCAGAGTCAGCCAGGAATTTACTAAAGATTCTGTTTTCATCAAAGTCACTCTCAACTTTGTGACAAGAGTTATTTTGCTCAGATACTGTAAATACTTTAGTTAAGCTTTGCTTACCTTTATTTTTATTTTTCTCGGCTTGATTTGCGTGTCCACCATTATCCTTTTGTTTGTTTGTGAACTTTCGATTTTCCCTGTCGTTTGTATTTCCATTCCTGTAGCCACCTCTTCCTCTATTATTTTTGAATCTTTTGCCGCTGCTGTATTTCTCCTCCTCGTTTCTCCTCTTCTCTCCTCTCCTTTCAGTTTCGTAGTAACCTTTTCCACCTCTTGTATTTTGTTTATAATTATCATACCTGTAGGTTCCTCTGTTAAAACCTCGTCTCATCCCTCTGCCTCTAACAGATGTTGGTTGTTTTGTTCTTTTCATCGGGCACTCAAATGCTTTATGTTGAGTTATCTGACCACATTCGTAGCACTTCTTAAGTCCAGTGCCCTTCCATTTGCAGTCGATAGCCCTATGACCATTGTCATCGCATTCGAAGCATCGTTCTTTGGATTGTGCTTGAGCATTCATGACCTGTTTGATATCAGACATTCCTGCCTGATTTTTGTTAGCTTCAGCCTGTAATAGGAAAAGCTTCAACTGCTCATAGGTAAGCCCTTCGCCTTTCGAATTTTTAGTCATGAATTCAACTGTTTGTACTTCAGGGACTGTGGTCATGATTGCATTGAAAAATGCATCCTTCTTTTCACTTTCTGACAGTATTGTAATCTCTGACAGATTATCATAGTTCCTGACAACTTCTTCGAATCGATCACAGAAATCTGAAGCTTTTTCTTTATTGCAAAGATATTTAAGGTTAAACAGTTGTTTTCTCAAGGTTGTGGATGTAACATTACTCTCACACTTGTTTATATCTTTAATTTTCTTTAGCATTGCAATTGGGTCTTGTATGTTTATTATTTTGGAGTGATAGTTTGGATCAAGATGATTTATCAAAATGTCTCTAACTCTATATTTCTGTGTTTTGATAGTGTCTTCGTTTAACTCTCTATTGTAAGGAACATTGGGATCAATGATATGTAGTAAATCACGTGATCGCAATTCAGATGTGAGATAATCATAGAAATGTTCGAATTTAGTAGTAGTTGTTAATTGATAATCGCGTTTGATATTTGTATGTTTGTTGATAATTTCAAGTTTGAGTGTTTCTTTTACTTGATTTGTCAGGGTGTCAGATTTCTGTCCTTCATGTTCTTTTTCTTTTCTGATTTTTTCAAACTCTTCTTTCACCATTTTTGAGATTTGATCATTTAGACTACCATCTGTCTCCTGAGATTGGGTTCTATAATCTCTCTGTAATGGAGGTTCAATTTCCTCTTCATCATACTCATAATAATTTTCCCCCATTTGTTCGTATTCTGCTTTCATCTCATCAAGCTGTCTCTGAGTCTCATTATTTTTCTCGTCCATAATTTTCTTCTGTTTAGAGAATACTTCTCTTTGTCGTTCAAATTCTTTATTTATTTCTTTTTGTATTTTTTCCATGTTGAAAATGGCGGTTTGTGCATTTTTGCATGCCCCTTGGTATTGCCTTAGAGTATTTACCGAGACGGTACAGAAAGACTTTACCAGGGACATCATTTGCTCCACCTTTGTTTCAGCATCAATGGCGGCGGCCATCCTCTCCAATTCTTCAATTTTACGGTCTGGTTTGATTAATTTGTCCAAATTGTACTTGACTGATTGTACGGTTATAATTGACGTTGGAAGTTTATTACCTGGAATCTGACCCTTTGGCTTTAGGGAACTGTCTCTCAATTCACCTCCTCCTCGATCCTCATCTCTCTTTTTCTCAGCTTCTCTCTTCTCTTCGCTCGCATCTCTCCTTATCTCCACATCTCTTTTATTCACGTCTTCATTTGTTTGCGCATCTCCCATCGAATTTTCCTTTTCTTTAGTCAGATTCTCAGGGATCTCATGGCGTTTCGCTCCTGGTATAACCACCCAAGGGCCTTCTTCTGTTTGTTGGCTAACCCATCCAGTTAACGCATTCCACTCGGCCTTATCCATTGTACATTTATCTGTTGAATGATTAGTTTGTTAGTGTAAATGTATTGGAATTATACCTGGAGCTGTGCTTCGAGTCTGATTAACTGAACCCAAGTATCACCAGACTGAGACGAGTAGTTGCATATGCCATCCGAACACAAGACTACACATACAACCACCTCTGTAACTCGGACGGCGACTGAATGCACAGCATCAACCACCCTCCGAGACACCCGCCCAGATCTTCCTTTTATATGTATATATAGAAAATATGGAAATGATATATATCAAGTCTTTAGGTGGATTTTACTAAGTTTGTGTGCACACAATTTTTGGACACTCGACACACCTGCTTGGTATGGTTTTTCTTGTGTTTCGATATGAAACAGCACCGTCTCTCCTCTGATACTCAGTGCAACCTCAGCATCAGCATGGTTGGTGTCGAACCGAAAGATTTGTCTATATCTTTCGACGAAATTTGTCAAGATTTCCTCATCTCGATCTTCTGCAGAAATTTTATTTTTACTTTCAATTTATAAATATTAATATCGTATCTTTTTATTCTAGCTAGTTTGTTTGTTTCTCATACGTATGGAATAATTATTCAACTGTCTCTACTAAAGAAATAGAAGGATAACATTGCATTGAGACATGCTCCCTGCAGGCCAGGCGGCAAGGCTATAGTTCTTTGTCGTTTGAATTCTCTGTCTGTCTCTACTTAGCCTACTCGCCGCCATCTTGACATGCTTGTGTCTGCCTCATGGCGTGCTTGCCACGCTGTTATTTCTTTGCAACTTATTTAATTTCTCTTTTTTTTTTTTCGTTATTTACGTACGTATTTTTCCTCATCTCAATTTAATCGATTTCTAAGTGGCCTTTTCACACGCGTCTCAAATTTTAGTATCTCTACTTAGTACTTACGTTGACCCTGATCAGGGCAACTCAACGCATCTTTTGGCGTCTCGTTGTTTTCCATTTTTCTCACTTATCACTTTATTTTATTTTCCCACGAGCACTTTAATTTAATTTTACGCAGTGGAAGTACGCGTCTCGCCCATAACCTGTTGGGTTATTAGGTTTAATAAATAAATAAATGACACGGGTTATATGTATGAATTATTTATTATACGCGTCTCTTCTCTGTACAGTAGTCTCTAGGAGACGGACCCAAGTAGTGAAGTAGGAGTAGGAGCGTGGGGAGGGGAGAAGTCTCCGCTCACGCCCTATTGGCTGTAAGACCCAGGAGCGTAAAGCCATTAGGCGCATAACCTTATATCTCACAGTTGTATATACCCAGATATAGGGGTATATACCGATATATACCTGAATATGTCGCTATATAGTTGTATATATCCAGATATAGGGGTATATACCGGATATACCTGATTTTGTTGATATACAGCCATATATACCTAGATATGTCGGTATATACCGAGATGTACCTGAATATGTCGCTATATGGTTGTATGTACCCAGATATAAGAGTATACACCGAGATATAATTAGATCTAAAAACTGTCAATGGATTGAATAATTCTTCTAATTACTTTGAAAAATTGTAATTAGAAGAAAAATAGCTGCCAATTACTTTCCGCAATTGTAATTGGGGATTGATTTTTTTCTAATTACAAATTACAAATGTAATTAGTCACCACACTTTTTCTAATTACAAATTACAAATGTAATTAGTAACTAAAATTTTTCTAATTACAAATTACAAATGTAATTAGTAATTGAACTTATTCCAATTACAAATTACAAATGTAATTAGTAACTAAAATTTTACTAATTACAAATTACAAATGTAATTAGTAATTGATTTTTTCCTAATTACAAATTACAAATGTAATTAGTAATTGAATTTTTTCGAATTACAAATTACAAATGTAATTAGTAATTGAATTTTTCCTAATTACAAATTACAAATGTAATTAGTAATTATATTTTTTCTAATTACAAATTTGCCCAACACTGATCCCAAGTTTATATAAAACAGCTTCGGTGCGATTAACCTACACAACGACGGTATAGCTATAATTGATACCCGAGTCTGGAAGGTTAAACATATCCCAAGTCTGTAGGAAAGCAGTTACGGTGCGAAGCACTCACGCAGCGACGGTAAAGCTCTAACCGGTACTAGAGTCTAAGAGTATGTCAATCCCGAGTCTGTATTAGGGTATCGGGTTTTCCAACATTTTCCCCAGGAGGAGCTCCAAACATCACGTCCGTGACAAATAATGCACGCGGACTAGCGTGATCTTACCGACCTTCAGCTGGTAAAACATATGCAGTAAGTTATAATACAGTCCGACCTCCAAATAAGAAACCAAAAGCCCCCAAGGGGAAGAGGTTTTGCAAGAATTCGAGTACCCCCACCATGCGTGCGCTCTTCACAAACTGACTCTCTCTGTCTCTCTCTCTCAGTTTTTAATGATTTGACCGAAGAGCTAAATCTCGTACTTCAGAGGCTCCTTAATAGTACGATCAGATTCATCTTTGACTTGCGTCGTGATGAACATGTTACCCCTTATCGCAGACAGCTGGGATGGCTGTCAGTGAGATTGCGTCGTCAGTATTTTCTTGGCATAATGGTTTTCAACATCTTGCAGGGAGGGATGCCTGCGTACCTAACCGAGCTCTTTACTCTGCATAGACCAAGGGACTCTCGTCCTTCGCGTCAGGCCGTTCCAGCTGTTTTCCACACACCGGTGCATCGGACCTGTACATTCCGAAACTCTTTTTTCCTTACGGCAGTGTACTTTTGGCATTCCTTACCGCCAAATATTACCTCCTCTCCATCTATAGGTACCTTTAAGAGCAGGTTGTACGCCTATCTGTTTTCGATCGACACTGAATCGTGCTGACTCGCTATCCCGGCTGGCTGTGTAGCGTGGTGCATAGTATTAGCCTCTTCTCCGTTTATACATCGACACTGGTAGCCGCTAAGCCAACCCAGTTTATATCTTAGCTATTACTCTACCATATTTTTATTTTATTCTATTTTATATTAATTCATGTTATTTACTGTATTTTACTTGATATACTTATTTTACTGATATATTTTACTTTATTTTTATTTTCATACAAATCTACTTTATTTTATTTTATTTTATTTTTTTATTCATGTACAACTTATATACTGCTCTGCTCACTGTAACCATCTATCTCATACTGATTACTCGCTTTTAAGTGCTTACTATGCTTTACGATGCTATGCTTTATTTTATTTTTTTATTCATGTACAACTTATTATACTGCATCTCATACTGATTACTCGCTTTTAAGTGCTTACTATGCTTTACAAGGTGCTAAGTACTGCTGTGCCTACTTCTATTCTAGCTAATGCTGCTACTGTACGAAATTTGCATCAAGGTTCCCAAGGCATTAATAAATATATCAATCAATCAATCAATCAATCATTCGCACGTAAGTGCAGTCCGAGCTTAGAGTGGGGGAGGTGCTCGAGTGAGAAACTGGGGAAGGTTTCTTATTGCCGGGTTTCTTATTTGGAGGTCGGACTGTACTGAATACACCGTAGAAGTATACCCAGAGTTAACATAAACAATAGACTGACAGTTATTTTGGCTTTCGACGAAATGTTTCGCTCCGAGTACATGAATGGGTTCCAAATAAATAAAAAAAAAGCCTTCCCAAATTGGAGCCCTTAATTTTAATATTAAGGGGTGCCGGCAGCCCCTTACTTTTTCCCACTTAAATAACATGGGCTTTTTGACTGTTTTAATCAATTTTTTTTTACAAGGCCCAATTATTCGTCAAAAAATCTAAGTTTCAGCAACAATGTCGGTGATGATACTCTCTTCCAGTAAAACAAAATGTGTCCACATCCATTCGGAATTCCATGTTGGTTTCCATCCCTATCTTATTCTGAGACTTCGACCGAAGCCAACAAATTGTTCTTTCCTACAAAGTCGTTGAATATTCTTCGTCAATGTTGTACCTCATCAACTCATCGGAATGTGTAGCTCGCATTCATGTTCATAACTTCGAACATCACCCCCATCCCCTAAAAATTGTACTCGAAATGGTGGGTAAATTTAAAAAAAAAATGGTTTGGCTACAAAAATGATCTGTTTTCAACAGAAAGGTTACAAAAATTTTATTTTTTATTTTTCTACATTCTTCTTCGGTAAATTCTTCACCTCACCCCCACCCACAAAAATTGGAAAAATCGCTATCCAATGTTATTGATTTTGGTTGACGCATCATTAAATAAAATTTTTGTAACCCTTCTGTTGAAAACAGATCATTTTTGTAGCCAAACCATTTTTTTTTTCAATTTACCCACCATTTCTAGTACAATTTTCAGGGGATGGGGGTGATGTTCGAAGTTATGAACATGAATGCGAGCTACACATTCCGATGAGTTGATGAGGTACAACATTGACGAAGAATATTCAACAACTTTGTAGGAAAGAACAATTTGTTCGTTCCGGTCGAAGTCTCAGAATAAGATGGGGATGGAAACCAACATGGAATTCCGAATGGATGTGGACACATTTTGTTTTACTGGAAGAGAGTTTCATCACCGACATTGTCGCTGAAACTTAGATTTTTTGACGAATAATTGGGCCTTGTAGAAAAAAATGGATTAAAACAGTCAAAAAGCCCATGTTATTTGAGTGGGAAAAAGTAAGGGGCTGCCGGCACCCCTTAATATTAGAATAAAGGGCTCCAATTTGGGGAGGCTTTTTTTTTTATTTATTTGAAACCCATTCATGTACTCGGAGCGAAACATTTCGTTGAAAGCCAAAATAACTGTCAGTCTAATAAACAACCTGTATACCAAACTCATGCTATAGGCTTCTGAAAATGCCGTTGGGAGTGTTTCACAACAATATTTGATGGTCCTCTCATAGCGCTGATTCTTGAATTACGATGAAGGAACGAGCAAGTAATTTTTCATCTGCTTGAGTACTCATTAATTTACCTGGAATCAGAGTTACAAGACCTGGTCAGAAATAGATTTACGAAAGGTAACCGCCAAAAGAGAAGTAATGACTTTATTTTCTCACCTCCATTCGCCTCAGAAGAATGATGCAATGCTTTCAGCGCAAAAGATGAAGAACAGAAGCAATAGCACTTTTTTATGGTCAAGGATCACAGAATCAATTTCTTGACGTTGGTTGTACGCTGAGGCTGTAGCAGCACGTACTTGATCATCTTATCAAACCTTCTTGTGGTCTAACCTTAGTTGTCAGCATGATTCTGTGTTCACTGTGTGGTTACTATACAGCAAACCAAGGTAGACATGAAACTTTGAAAAGTTAAAAATAACGCCTAATAGCATATTCCTTTCAATTTCAATACCAAAGCTGTTTCAGGTCAACACACTGCAAATCTGGGAGTCATTTCACATCAGACCGGACACCTTTCAGACACGATGTTTTTAACCCTTTGAAGCATGGTGGGACATACGCTGTCCCATCTTTTTTATCACCATTTTCTGAATTATTGGCGTAGTTTTCACTGTGTTTTAGAACTGTTTTTCATGTTTTAGCATCAATTATGTATCCAAGGATGAGAATTGATGTGCAATAGCTTGAAATCATCGGTGAATTTGTTTATACACATTAGAGTGGTCCTTATTTTGGTCATTTTCGAATTGAGATTTCTTCGCCCCCTAGAAGGGTTCAAAATAATTTAAAAAAAAACATCCTCAGAATTTGAAATTTTTATCTCAATTTTAACACGTGCCGCAAAGCCTCTGAAGTTTTGCGTTTGACTAACATGGCGTTTTTCACTGACCTTTATTCAGAATTTCGGCCCCTCGTCAATGAGTGCGAAAGAAATCTAATTCTTATAGGAATCTTTCAAAAAAACCCAATATCATTTTATCAGATTTAGAGAAATTCCAAATTCAAAATGGCGGATCCAAAATAGCTGCTGTAAAACATAAAAAATGTTGAAATCCAGTCATGGGTCAGCTGGAATAGGTTTTCATTTATTTATTTTACTTCATTTATTTAATCAGTTTATTTTTATTCAATTTCATTTATTTTTTTATTCATCGCCGGCAAAAAAAGCTACCATTTAGCTGAAAATCGATCTACTGTACCGACAAAGGTTTTTTTTTCTCTGTGTTATGTTAAGTTTTTTTTCTGCGTAGGTATTCATTGGCGGATCGGTACAGTAGATAGATTTTCAGCTAAATTGTAGCTTTTTTGCCGGCAATGGATAAAAAAATAAATGAATTGAATAAAAATAAACTGAATGAAATAATAAAAACCTATATAAGCTGACCCATAACTGGATTTAAAGATTTTTGATATTTTACCGCGCCATTTTGGATTCGCTGTTTTGAATTTCATATTTTCGACACCAAATTTGAAATCAGCGACCCCAAAAACCTATGCCAACTGACGCATGACTTCATTTCAACATTTTTTATGTTTTACAGTCGCTGTTTTGGATCCGCCATTTTAAATTTGGAATTTCTCTAAATCTGATAAAATAATATCGGTTTTCTTTAAAAGATTCCTATGAGAATTAGATTTTTTTCGCACTTATTGACGGAACGCCAAAATTCTGAATAAAGGTCAGTGAAAAACACCATGTTAATCAAACGCAAAACTTCAGAGGCTTTGCGGCACGTGTTAAAATTGAGATGAAAATTTCGAACTTTGAGGATGTTTTTTTTTAATCATTTGGAACCCTTCTAGGGGGCGAAGGAATCTCAATTCGAAAATGTTCAAAATAAGGACCACTCTAATACACGTAAACAAACGTTAAAAAATTGCCGTTTTTTCAAAGAAAATTCATTATTTGAGAAAGTTTTCGAAGTTTTTGCCTGAAAGTCCTTTCCTAAAAGTTTTTGGGGTAGCTGATGACGAATCTGAGCTGAGAATTTCAAAATTCAAAATAGCAGTTCCAACATGGTGGACAAAAATGCAAAAAGTTGTTTGATGGAAATGGAAATTGGCATTTAGGGCTTTTTTTTCGCTGATATAACAAATCTAAACTCATAATTTGATAAGGGTGAAAATTTGAACTACAAAATTTTTGAGATTGTTGATTACGAATCGATGTTAAGATTTTTGAAATCCAATAAAACGGCTTCAATATATCGACTTGATATATCGATCAAGTGAGATGTAGAACATGGACTCAGGAAATGAAATTCCCAATCTTCTACACAAAGTGTAGCACTCAGTCAATTCCGGAGACACGAACGTGGACGTGGCGCTTCTTGCCTCTATTTTTTGTTTCTTTCATATTGTTACATTGGGTAAAATCACCCATATTCTATTCAATTCATAAACACCATCTAGTAGCCTATATGATAAATGACATCCTTTAAAATATAAGAAACTCGGTTGCTGCGTCAACAACGATTATTGTAAAACAAATCAGTCTGTCTTTAGCTTGCTACTGAAGCAGACCTGTATTTTCTGAATACATAATCTGATTGCAAAATATATTTAATTCCACAAAGAGTCACTTTATTTCTCTTGGAGAACCTACGTAATAATTTATTAACTCAACGATTACTTAAATCGTTAAAATATTATTGTTGATTTTTGGAATATTTTTTTTCGATTTTTGTTTTTTAATTGGTTTTCTTCGATTTTCGTCATCAAATTATGAGTTTAGATTTGTTATATCAGCGATAAAAAATGCCCCAAGTACCAATTTCCACTTTCATCAAACAACCTTTTGCATTTTTGTCCGCCATATAGGAACTGCCATTTCGAATTTTGAAATTCTGAGCCCAGATTCGTCATCAGCGACCACAAAAACCCCCGAGTGCCCGTTTTCACTTTCATCAAGCAACTTTTTGTACTTCTGTCCGCCATTTCGAACTTTTGAATTCTGAGCTCAGATCCGTCATCAGCGACCCCAAAAACCCCCGAGTGCCCAGTTTCACCCTAATCAAGGAACTTTTTGTACTTTTGTCCGCCATATTGGATCCGCCATTTCGAAGTGTGAAATTCTGAGCTCAGATTCGTCATCAGCGACCCCAAAAACCCCCGAGTGACAAATTATAAGCCAATTGAACGCAAGGAAAAATGTGTGCCGCAAAGGGTTAGAACTCGACATAATTTTTTTGACAGATTCTATGAGTCAAATGAATGTATCAAACAATTTTTCAAATTTTGTTATCTTCAATAGTTCCAGAGTTGAAGGGGGTTTAATTTCGTCAAAAAGGGGCAGAAAACGGGAACACGCTGTCTTTCAAACGCTCATATCTTCGATTCTATCCATCCTACGGACTTGATCCTAGGTTCGTTTTGAAGCGCTTGGAACAGACTTTCATATTATATTTTTCAAATGTTGGTATATAGACAATGACTATTTGTTATAAACAATTATATCATTGAAATGCGATTTTCAAGGTGAGAACACACTTTTTAAATTTTGAAAAAAATATGAGCGTGTTCCTTGGACAATTTATTGACAGATAGGTGAGTGTTAGGATAGAACTCGGATAAAAAGTGTTTTTAAACAGCAATTGATTAAGAGAAAGTGGCGCCATGCGAGGCTGCTGGCGCGCCTCTTACGTAGATTTACGCTTTTGCTCAATCAATAGCTGTGTCAATAGTATATTGTGCACTAAGGGCGTGAAGTGGGCTTTTTTTTAGACCAAGTGTGGAGTTTGCAGTACGAGTCGGAGGCGAGCTAGCACGAGTCGAAGACGAGTGCACCTGCGAGCTAAAGACGAGTACTGCAACCACACAATGTCAAAAAGCCCACTTAGCCATTGGTGCACACCATATTTTTTGTGACAGCACGAGTTTCGCGTTTTTTCTTCATTATTGATAACTTTCTTGCAAATATTGAAAAATATTTCTTCTACCCTATATTGAAATAGTACTTTTCGGTCCTAGGCCCTGAAGTCGCACTCTACGGACCGAGTGGGGATTGTGAAAGTGATTGTGTACCAGTGTCCGTAGAGTGGTACTTTACGGACTATTTTGGGGCCCTAAAATCAAACTTTCTCGAACTCAGAACAGTCCCCAAAGTACGTACTTTACGGATACGTTGAGAGGGACGACCTATACCTAAGAGGGACCTATGCTCATCTCTACCATTCGTTTTATTTCTTCTAATTATTTCAATGACTATCTGTTCTGCTTTCGATAATATTATATTCATTTATTTGTCCAATTGTTTTGTCATACGAAGGGCGTTTGTTGACTCACTGGTAAAAAAACCAAGGATTCATACGGACGTGTGTATTAGGGTGGTCGTTAAAAAAAAAGATATCTTGGATGGCCTTCAATCGGTTCTAAATGTGAAAAAAATAATTCTCTAATTTTTTCAGACTTTTATTTTGACTCCTTATGAACCCTATTTTGACATGAACTTTTGTAATTCCAAAAAATCCTAATTTGAGTTGTGTCTGATTTAAATCAGCGAGATTGCATCGGTTACGTTTTATTATTGTATATTACACACAGCTCGAGTGAGAAAATTGAAATTATTATTTTACCTATTTTGATATATAGATCAATTAATTATTTTTTTAATTATTTTAATTCATTTTTTTTATTTTTTGTTAATTCTCGCGAAAAAAAATTAAAACCATCGCCAGAGATTCAATCAACGTGTATTATGTTCATTGGATCTCTGGCGATGGTTTTAATTTTTTTCGCGAGAATTAAAAAAAAAAATGAAAAAAAACAAAATAAAATAATTTAAAAAATAATTAATTAATCGATATATCAAAATAGGTAAAATAATAATTTCAATTTTCTCACTCGAGCTGTGTGTAATATACAATAATAAAACGTATCCGATGCAATCTCGCTGATTCAAATTAGACCCAACTCAAATTAGGATTTTTTCGAATTAAAAAAGTTCATGTGAAAATAGGGTCCATGGGAGTCAAAATAAAAATCTGAAAAAATTAGAGAATTATTTTTCTCACATTTAGAACCGATTGAAGGCCATCCAAGATAACTTTTTTTCTAACGACCACCCTAGCCCTTTCAGGGGCAGTGACACTCCCAGAGTGCCACTTACTTCTCTGTGGTTTTTGTGAATTTTTGTTTATCAGACGAACCTGGAAATGGTCTCTTGGGGGGTTTTCGGGGTCGCTGATTACAAATCTGGCATCAGATTTGCTAAATTCCAAGATGGCGACCCAGTACTGCGCATGCGCACTTGATAAATCAATGGAAACTTGAATAATTGGCCTGGAAATTGTTACTCGTGGGTTTTCGGGGTCGCACATTACGAATCTGGCATCAGATTTACTGAATTCCAAGATGGTGACCCAGTACTGCGCATGCGCACTTGAAAAAATCAATGGAAACTTGAATAATTGGCCTGGAAATTGTTACTCGGGGGTTTTTGGGGTCGCAGATTACAAATCTAGGATGATCATTCATGAAATCCAAATGCCGACCCAGCCGCGTATAAAAGAACCGATGAAATAGATAGAAATAGATGAAATAGAGCATTGCTAAGGGGAAAAATGAAGTTTTCTCGCGAAAATGCACACTATCTATTTCATCAGTTCCTTTATACGCGGCTGGGTCACCATTTGTATTTTATGAATGATCATCCTAGATTTGTAATCTGCGACCCCAAAAACCCCCGAGTAACAATTTCCAGGCCAATTATTCAAGTTTCCATTGATTTTTTCAAGTGCGCATGCGCAGTACTGGGTCGCCATCTTGGAAATCCGCAAATCTGATACCAGATTCGTAATCTGCGACTCCGAAAACCCACGCGTAACAATTAAACCCGGATAACAAAATGCGTGCAGCATGCGATACATTATGCGCACACGCGGGTGTATGAACCCGCACGACTGCATGCAGTTAAGCAGACAGATGCGCGCGCCATTGATGGACATTATGCCCGCACGCGTGCGATCAGCACGGCACACAGTGGGACGGAATCCGAAATTCCTGGCCAAAAATCTAAAACGCATTCAATTCGGATGAAAATCAGCACTCGGAGGTTTTTGGGGTCGCTGATCATGAATCTGAAGTCAAAATTGAAAAAAAAAAAAAAATGGCGGATCCAATACGGCTGAAAATTTCTCAGAAAACGCATTTAATTCGGATGAAAATCAGCACTCGGGGGATTTTGGGGTCGCTGATCACGAATTTGAATTCAAAATGTGAAAAAACAGAATGGCGGATCTAATATGGACTACTTGTATGTAAAAAACGTTTTATTTATACGAAAATGACAATGATATGCTTAAAATTAGGGTACTACAGAATTACTACTATTTTATTATAACTATTATAACTATTTTATTATTACTACTCAATTAGTTTCGATTGAAAAAATCTACTCACGACAACGACAAGGTTTGGTGGGGGAACTTTGAAACGCATTACTCGCTTTTTTTATTTTTTTTGGCTTTGTACTTTTTTTTATTTTTTTGCTTCTTATTTATATTTTTGCTTGTGTTGAGTGTTCCTTTTTTTGCAAAAGTTAGTTTTCGTCAGAATCTTCTCCTTCAAATTTCACTGATTCTTTGCTACTTTGACATATATCTGCGCAGCATTGAGTAGTCTTATTTTTTCACCGTGTACAAGACGCAGACTGAATTAGAAAAATTGTCGCAAGGTTCAAAGTGATTTGCTTGAGTTTGGAGCAAATGATTTATTCACGTTTTATACCTCAAGAGCAAATAATCAAGAGACCCGCTAGAGTCTCGTGCCAAGTACATTGCAAAAAAAATTTTCAAGCGCAAGACTCAACGAGTCTATATACGCGAGAGGCAACTACCCTAACCTATACCGCGAACTAGTATCTTCGTTTTTTTCCACCTTACAACATACACGAATTGAAACTAATTTAATCTAGGATGCCGGCATGAAAAACTTTGATTTGAGCCCTAGATCGATTAAATCGGTGTCCGGAATGCTGAGATATAATTAACTTCAGATTCTGATACCCCGTTTCCTCGTACAATGTTTGTCTTTCCTCTTCTTCAGACCAAGATTCAGCCAATTCAAACCATTCCCATAGAATCAATAGACGGAAAACTACACAAGAGTTGTATAGAGCGGCGTAAGCACGAGAGTTACGAGGTAGATGGCGCTGGTATCGCAGACAGAAACCATCTGCAACACTAGCAGACGCGTGTTTCCATAGAGCTTATAGACATGGAGAGGACATCCCTATACTAATACTATGGGAGACTGCTCACACGTGAGAGGGACGAGGAGGGACAAAGATTTGCTGTCTCTCTGGAGGCAGCGCATGCGCACCAATGAGTAGAGGTGAAGCCGTCAACGCAACGGTCCAATCCAATCGGAGCTGTAGTCCGCGAGAATCGTTCTGCGAATGCGCTGCCGCCAAAGAGACAGAAGATTTTCTCTCACACGTGAGCGAAAAGGCGGAGCGTGTCCTCTCCATGTCTATAAGCTCTATGGTGTTGTCATTATTTCATGTTTTTAAATCCAAATAAAGGAAATAAAAGAAAGTACAAGCAATGCTTAGTACAAAATTTGAAGATACAAAAACTAGTGAATACCTCCCAAAAGCCACTTAGGTGCGAAAACCTTACACCAAGTACATTTAAATGATAGCCACCAACAAAAATGTTTCGATAGGTTAATTATCTTAAATCCCACGATCTTGAGCTTTTGAGGTTATGCGAATCGACTGACGTGTAAAATTCATAGTGATAAATAAAATAATAATTGAGAACGGATGATTTTACGATTAGGCTTACCTTGTATTACACAAGACTGTTAGATGACTATTAACTGACTATTACCTCTAAATTTTATTCACTTATACATTGTAGATTTGGCTTATTTCCATTCATGAATGCAATTATCGGAGGAAACGGTTTTTTGGGGATTCAATTATCCAGCAAGTCACCGCCTGAGGAAGTCTGACAATAGAAAATCAAGAAAAAATGTTGAAGTTGAAAAATATCAGGATAGCATGATTTGATATAAGGAACGGCAAGGAGCCAGACCACCAGCGAATTCAATGTTTAGGTCCTAAAGAGAAAGTTCTTGAGTGAGATAGCGCGCGGAGGGGCACGGAGCAACTTACAGAAGAATTGAAAGAAGACTAAAAATCCAATTTTTGGCAATAATTTATCACTATAATCGACTATATAATTTTTAATGATTTATGTATAGTTAATTTACTTTTTTTTCACTCATTTAGCCATGAGTTAATCATACCAAAAACATCGAGTCGATTCACGGAGATAGCGCGTTGACAGGGATGAATGATTATAAAATGCTCTTGTTCGCATGCCGTGCGTAACAAGAATCATGTTGTGCACGCTTGGTGTGCGCAAAACGCAGTGCGCACGTTTGGCATGCAATTGGTTTCATGTTGGCATTGCCTACTCAAACGTCAGAAAAGTGCCACAATATGACCGCTTCAGAGCCCCAAACAAGCGACTTTTTCATGCATGCGTTATAAAAAATATTTTAGGCGCTCAAAGTGAAGATAAATATCATTCAAAAAATGTTCGTCTGGCGTACTTATATGACATTTCGTAATCTGGATTTTTGGCCAGCTTTTTAGACATTCGGCCCTCTGTGCGGCGTGATGGCATCGTGCAGGCATAGTGTGAGCACATAGTGCACGTCGCACGGTCTTGCATTGCGTGTTTACACGTGTGACGGCACAATGCGACACATTGCGCTTGCACTGAGTGCCTGTCACATCATGCCGGTGAAATTGATGCATTTTCGCATGCAGACGTGTACCTTCACGTCGTGCAAATAACGTGCTTCGCACGATTGTCATCTGGGTAGTTACGTGCGTGATATGTGTCTTCAAGATTTATTCATTGCTACCAGAGATAAAGCCAGCTAATCCAACTATACAAAATATTACACCGGATAACATATAATAGTACATTGTACAACAAGGGGGGGAAATGACCCTCCCCCCCTTGTTGCACACCGTAATTTTTTCAACGAGTGCATGTATAGGCCCTATTTTTCGCGCATGCACGACCGAAATTTTGGGAAATTTTGAGAATTTCCAATAATTTTGGAAACTTTGGAAAGTTTGGAAATTTTCGGAAATTTATGGAAATTTATGGATATTAATGGAATTTTTGGAAATTTATGGAAATTTTTGGAAATTTTCGGAAATTTTCGGAACTTTTTTGAAATTTATGGAAATTTTTGGAAATTTTGGAAAGTGGTGTGGCGACACAATAATATCTCAGAGTTTCTCTCCACGCTCACTACGCGGCGCATCCAACTCGCTTTGCTCTCGCTAGTCCCATACTAGGACTACGCTTAGTATATATACCGATCACAAGCGACCACCAATATTCACTACCGGACACCCCGCGTCTAGCGCACGGTGTGCTCGACTCTCAGTCCTACTGACGAGTCCGGCCGAGTACACCCGGACGAAACGCAATACCATATCTTTCTAGAAGGTTCGATTCCTTCAGTGAAAATTTTGAAATATTTGAGAACCTTCGAGACCGTCTCTCGGAAGGTAGTAATAGATCCATTACCTCCCTAGGGAGGTAATGGAGTCCACGCTGGAAATGACCAATTTTCTATTCGTTTCACATGCAAGAAAAAGGGCCTATTACATGCACGTGTTGAAAAAAATTATATAAAACGCCTGCCGTTACAACGTGTACCAAAAAAGATTTTTTCAATATTTACGAGAAAATTATCAATACGCGAAAATCGTGCTGTCACAAAAAATATGGTGTGCACCAAGGGCTAAGTGGGCTTTTTGACCTTGTGTAGTTGCAGTACTCGGCTTCGGCTCGCAGGTGCACTCGTCTTCGATTCGTGCTAGCTCGCCTCCGACCATAGAGATATTACCATAGTGGAGTTGAGGCGGCCGAATCAGCGTAGCGCAAATAGAAAGAGACAGAAAACCGATGGTGGATACATTCCTCCTCTTTTAACGCATGCGCACTGAGTCTTCATAGCCGAGCGCACCCCATCACCGAATAGAAAAAGACGAGGAAGCTATCCATTAGCGGTTTTCTCTCTCTTTTTATTCGAACTACGCTTCCACTTACACGTGGCCCTATGCCTCACCTCCTCTATGGTAATATCTCTATGCCTCTGACTCATACTGCAAACTCCACATTCGGTATAGAAAAGCCGACTTCACGCCCTTAGTGCACAGTATACTATGAGCGGGCGTTTTCAGGTTATTAGCGCCCGCTTATGCTCGAGTAACGGGCGCTAATAACCTAAAAACGGCCGCTGCCTAACGTAGCGGGCGCTAATAACCCGAAAACGCCCGCTCGTCTGAAAACTGTCACTTTAGGCCGACTTGATGGGTCAAAAAACGCAAAAATAGTGCATGTATTAAAAAATTAGTATATTTCGTATCAAGGGCGTGAAATTTTGTACCCACGTGTGATCGCCGTGCACGAGGGTTGGTGAAGCCGGCCCCAGTGATTACGGCATCACACGAGGGTATACAGTATTACGCCCGTGTTGCGAACGATATTTTTCGATGCAGTTGGCGTGAAATTCGATTTTATCTAAGCAGAACAAGTTGTGAAATCGGATTTTACGCCCACTGCAACGAAAAATACTTCTCTTCATTCCTGCTCCAAAAATGCCTCTTTGCGACTTCTTGAGTGGGCGCAAAACAGGACTTTTCGGCCCCCGAGCGGAATAGTATATTGTGATACAAGTGCGGAAGGTAGGCAATATCCGACGAGTGTCGTTTGTAGCACGAGCCGAAGGCGAGTGCTGTAAATGACACGAGACAGATATTGCCTATCCGCACGTGTATCACACGATATTTTTTGTAACTCCCTGCGAAGAAAGTTTGATTTGAGAGACAGATTGATTAATCAATATAACCTCACATCGCGACTGTCCACCGCCATGACACAGTGCACGAAGAAAGCACTAGTGCGCAAAGTAGAGTATTCGCGATGTGCGCATGCGCGACAAAAGCACTAGTGCGCAAAGTAGAGTATTTGCGGTGCGCGCATGCGCCAACTCTCTGTTTACCTCACCCCTCGGAAATAAGGTATTTTGCGCTCGCTACACAGCCCTCGAAAATCAAACTTTCGAAGCAGGTGTTGCAAAAAAGTCTTTTCCGCCCGCTAAAAGAGGGCGAAAGATACTCCTTGTCCGCCCGCGGGCGCAAAGTCCGGTTTTGCGCCCGCTCACTCGGTCTCAGCAGAGGCATTTATATAGAGCAGGTGTTAAAATAAACATCGTGTGCATTACGGACGCAAGGCAATTTTGACGAGTGTGCATGCAGCACACTTGCTTTCGGCTCGTGCCACATATTGCATACTCGCAATGTAGTTCTTTGCGCCCTTGATACACAATGTACTAATTCTATCCAAGTCCCATTTTGAAACTTAACTATCTTTGGGAGATTGTCTAAGGAACACGCTTACATTTTTTTTTAAATTTTGAAAGCTTGTTCCCACCTTGAAAATTGCGTTTCGATAATATAATTGTTTATAACAAATGGTAATTGCTGCTAAAGTCAAATTGAAAAAATACAATCTGAACGTCTGTCCCAAGAGCTGTGAAACGAGCACAAGATCAAGTCTCTGGGATAGATAGAACCGAAGATATAATAGTTCAAAAGAGGCGTGTTTCCCGTTCTTGCCCCTTTTGGGTAGATCCACGTAAGAGGCGCACTAGCAGAACCATGTGGCGCTGGCGGGTGCCACTTTTGCCCAATAAATTGCTGTTAAAAAATACTTTCCATCCGAGTTCCATTCCAACACTCACCTATCTTATAGTAAATTGTCCCAAGAGCACGCTCATATTTTTTTCAAAATTTCAAAAGCATGTTCTCACCTTGAAAATCGCATTTGAATAATAATAATAATATTTATTCAGTATATATACCGCGAGGAACCGGTGAAACAGAATGGACCGATCCCCCACTCGGCGGATAATTCGTATTTTCATGGGGATAGCCACTTGTTGCACTGAAAAATCCCGAGGGTGATTTTGGCGTGCGGTCGATGCAACTCGGCAGCCATTGTTGATAGAAGCCGGCTGACTGTCAATACATCGCGGAAGGTAGACATGTGTGGTTATGTTCGTTTATTTAAACCGAATGATAAATAAAGTGAATAAAACCTACGTGAATAAGCTGTGAATATTTATCAAGAATCGATCAATCAGTTTTAAATAATATCTTGATGCAATCAACGAATTAACCTAAGCTATAACTGGAAATTAATCAGAATAATAAAACATTCTATTCTATTCTATTCTATTCTATTATCCTTTTCTTCTTTGTTCTTCTTTTCTTCTTTTCTGAATTCTTTTCACTCTTTTATGGTACTTTCCATCTTCTCTTTGAATTCTTTATTCTTCTTTTCTGCGTTATCCTCTCTCTCCCTTTCTTCTCTCTTTTTGTTTTTTTCTTCTCTCTCTTTTCTTTCTTGCTCTCCCATGAGCCTTTCATCCTTCTATGTTCTCTCTCTCTCTCTGTTCTTTCCTCTTCGGCTTCCTTCTCTCTCTTTCTTCTTCTTGACTCTCTCCCTGTATGTCATGTCCCCCTCTAACACCACCCCGTATTCTTTTTCGGCCTGTCGCACTCATGTCCATCCTGGCTGCGCCAAACAAAAGCTGTCGCGGGCAGCCACTGACACTTGCTGTCCGGGGATACCACTCGTGGATTTTCCTACCGCCGCTGCATTTTCGGTTCCTGTGCCTTCAGCCGCCCCTCCAGCCTTGCCCAGCGCCTCGCCTTCCACCACATTCGTACCACTGGCCATACCGTGTAACTTCCTTGCGCTGATACCTGGACCTCGTCGACTTCTAGCAGTCCGACTGCGCAGACTAGCCCGACGGGGCCTTTCAGTCCATCTCATGCTGGCGTGTTGGGTACCGGGCCCAGTTCTGCGTTATCGGGTACTCCTACCTCATATAGTGACTGATATCAGCGTTTGAACTCCCGCCCCGATGAGCTCGCGCTACAGCTGGCTGACCTGCCACTCCTTCGATCTCAGGTCAACGCACATACAGCCCGTAGAGCCAAACTAGAGAGCAAAAACCGTGAGTTCACTGCTGATGTCGCCAAGCTGCGCCAAGCCCTGCAGCTCCAACAAGAGCAGGCTCAGTCCTTGCGTTGCTCTAGGCCTGAGCAGGGGGTTGAAGTGATCCTGCCTGGCGTGCCGTGTTTGTCTGCTGAAGACATCCCGGTTGTGGTGCGTCAGGTTGCATCCGCTATTGGCTGCCCCCTCGTCGATGATGACGTGATCAGCTCTCGTTTTCTGGTCACTCGTGATAAAGCGAGGAAGAACAGGCCGCTCCCTATTGTGGCTAAGCTGTGTTCTCGTGGCCCACGCTTACGCCTACTCGCAGCGAAGAGGGCAAAGGGACGCCTTACGTCATCAGACTTGACCTCTACTCCAGCGGCACCGGTCTCCACCACCACCACCATTAACATCAATGAGGCTTTACCACCGGATACATGTAACCTCCTTATCGCTGCTAAATCTAGAGGCAAGGCTGCTGGTTTTCAGTATATCTGGTGCAGGGATGCCCCCCAATGCCACTGTTGAGGGTCGTACAATCCTACTGGTGCTAACATGTGCCGGAAAGTGTGACCGGGTCCTCGAGGCTAAGAAGCTCATGCCTGAGCTGCAAGCAATCGACATAGATGACACGTTGACACACAGCAAGATCTACGTGAATCGGCGAACACCGATACAACTGTACAAGCTGAAAAGTAAAGTTCTCAAACATTTTCCATCTTTGCAGCCAAAACAAGTGTGGATTGCTGACGCAGCTGTTTTTATTCGGGTCGATTCCAAGCCGCGGCCGATCAGGGTGCTGCCTTCTACAGACCTATCAAAACTGGCTCTTCTATGACTTGATGAGGCAGCACTTGCACCTTGATGTATTTTGTTTATGTTTCACGCTATCATTACTGTTATTATGCCTTACGATTTAACTGGCCTTACGTCGCGCGGTCTTGTCTCATATCATGCCTTAATTCTTATCTAATGTTATTTCTTATATTATGTTATCTTATGTATTTTTCTTGCCTTATTTCTAATTATACTACCTTATGTTAAACTATATTATACTTATTACTTATACACTAGAGTCCCGCTTTTGTCAGCCTCACGGGAGGACTGCTGACAGAACCGGGAACGTCTGAGCCCCGCCTAAGGAGGCGTACGAGTCAGCGAACGCCAGTGGCGTAGCGAAAGTGAAGCGGTGCGCTGGCTTCGTGAATACGTGAGTCTGCCAAAGCGAGGTTTGTTTACATACATTCCTACACCACTGCCGGAGACTTCGGGCTACGCCTTCGCCTCTCTCTACGTGGCTCGACGCACGAGCGAAGGAGAGCAGCGGTAGTAGAGTGGGAGGTAGGGGAACGTCTAGCTTGACAGAATCGGGGCTGACAAAAGCGGGACTCTACTGTATTAGACTTTCAACTAATGTAACCTGTCTATGGTTGTTAGGGAGCTTGCTCTACAATCAAATAAATCTGCTATCTATCTATCTATCTATCTATCTATCTATATCCATGCCCAGCGTGGCAAGGCCCTCATCCTTGGCTTGTCTCTTTAAGGTAAGTTGTGTGAGAGAAAGTTTGGCTAAGTTTTGGCCCCCGAACCGTAGTCGCAGGGGCGCGCTGAGCTTGTCAAAATCCTCCATATCCGCATCGGCAAGTGAGGTGAGAACTGTCAGAGCCGGGCCTTTAAGACTACTGGCAAGGTGCCCGGCTTTTTCGGTAGAAGACCAAGCGTTTACTTAAGCTATTCTGTCCATGGGTAAGATCCGTCGTAAGGATAGACTTTTACCTGGCTGGTCGACTTTTTGACAGTCTCAGTACGACCCTCTCTATGTAAATTTATGGTTTTTTGTATCACGTCCGCGAGTTGTTTTTCGCGCCTGCTCTCGGCGCATGATATATCGGTGGCAATAGGGTTATGTCTAGCTGGAATACGTGGCGAGCTCGGAATCGTTTTTCGCGAGTGGTGATCGCCACGCACCAGATTATCGTAATAGTTATCTATCGGCTGATCGTCCCGCATCGTTAATTCGATGCGGTCAGTTCGCTCTAGGGTACGGGTATGCGACGTGAACGTCGCCGCGCCACCCGTACGTGGTCTACGTAAGATAGGGGAGGATTCTTCCTCCCCATAAACAGGCACAGACTGTATGGCTACTGCAGGGGATGGTCGTTGGGGTACTTCCGGGACAGGGGAGCGTCTGGGAGTCGGAGCAGGACCGTGAACTTCTGGGACATCGGGACATCTGGGGAGTCCCTCCCGCAGGAGTGACAGGGTAGTCTCGTGCTCTCGCTGTCGGACTTCTCGTTCCTCCCTCTGCGCCTGTCGCTCGGCTTCTCGCTCGGCCCGGTTGGCCTCGCGTTCTTCCCTCTATGCATCTGAGTTGGCCTGATGTTGTGCAGTCTGAGCGGCCAGGGTGGCCTGTTGTTGGGCGGTAAAGGCTTGAAGAAAACGGTCCATCAAGTCCGCCGGGGGTTGAGCCGGTGACACCGGGGGTAGCTGGGTGCCAGCTGATTGGCTTGCAGATTCTTCCAAAGGAGCATTAGCTCGTCGTCGTGAAGTCATTTTTCTCAAATTATTTTTTTTCTCAAGTTATTTTTTTTTTTTCTTTCAAATTATTCCGGCACTACCTTAACTTTGCTGATCTCGAAAAGATCGCAGTGGAAGGCTCGAACAGGACTGATTTGTTTTTACAATAATACTTATTGATCTAGAAACCTAGCTCGTATGTTTCAAGAGATATCTCATTTATCTCATAACTACTAGATATTCTGACGAAATACATATTTGTGTTTAATAACTATAAGGCGTTTCACCCGGCGTGACAATATATTGAATAGCGTTGGGCTGAGAGGGCATTCCTGTCTTACCCCTTTGTCCACCCAGAATACCTCCAACGTTTCCTTCCCTACCCTTATGCTGCACCTCGTTTCTATGTATATTTCTTTAACCCTTTTTATCATTTCCTTTCCTATTCCTCTGTTTCTTATCGCTTCCCACAGGATGTCTCTGTCTAGTTTGTCAAATGTTGCTTTGAGGTCCACAAATGCCATGTATACCTTGCCTTTCTTTTCTTTCAGTTTCTTTCCTACTATGTGTTTTGTTATATATATATTGCAACGTTTGGGGTCTTTTTATTAATCATTAATCAAGAAAATAAACAGAAGATCGTGGGGTGTTGCATAGAAATTTATAGTTCGGGCGTTGACGTCTCTAATATCTTCGTAAAATAAGCTTGCCGACCAGAATTGAGAATGGACTAACAGCAGATACAAATCATATGTGTTACGACTGGCACTGATGCAGTACACCTAAACCTGAAGTGCAGGGATTTCCGACGTAGAGTGAACCAACAGCGAATACACATTATACTGCGTACAACCGGTACCGATGCAACGCACCTGAATCAGGAAGTTTGCTAAGGAAAAAGTCATAAAATAAACTCGTCAGATGAACATCCAGTTGATTTTTAATATCAAATTAAATAAACGAAATGACAAAAGAAGTTATAAAATCAGTCCTCAATTATATTTTCTAAACTCTAACCGTTTTCTCTAATCTGTTTCTATTTACAAAGTGTTTTACTATGCTATGTTTTCGATTCTTCTATTCCGAGAGGCAATAGGTTAATGACTCTAGATAAAGCAAGTTATAATATGCCGCATTTGGCCGTAGCTAAGTTTGAAATATTATAGAAATGAAAACCCGACAGGCGTTCTACATTTATTGACTCGAATTAAAAGTGAAGCTAAGTAATCACCCAGTGAAGACCACCGGTATGATTTTACAAAAATGAATTTAACAGGAATTGAGCTAGAATACCCCGACAGGCGGCAAATGTTCGCGAGTAGCCTGACAGTGCCGAATTTATACCTTCGATGACGTCACACATGTCTTCGTACCGCTGAGCTGCCGATGCGCGCGCTGATCTGATTTGGAGACCGCTTGATATGTTACAATATGTTGTCCATACCTCCTCTCCCCGCCCTAAAGCCCATCTGTGCTTCGTCTAGTCCCCCTCTTTCCTCTGGTTCCCTTATTATTTTGTCGTTCAGTATCATGGTGTAAATCTTGTAGGCTGCCTGTGTCAACGTCACTTCCCTGTAGTTCACCTCTTCTGTACTTAATTTCTTATGTATCGGTATCACTATTCCTTATCGCCATTCCTCTACATACCCTTTTTCTTTTAACGTTCTCCATATGATTTCCGCCAGTCTTTGCTTCACTCCTTGTCCTCCTGACATCCATGCTCGATTCTTACGGGGGAATATACACCTGGCAACGAAAAAAAAAGGTAACATTCGAGAATTTTTTCCAGGGAAACTATTGGAATTATCTGATCGGGGTTTTTTCTAGTTAAAAATATATACTTTCAAGAATGTTCTGAATTTTTTTTATTCAAAAATCTTCCAAATTTGCGGAGCACTAGAGTCGTTTACGAAGTACCGTAAAAAAATATGCCATAGCGGTCCCCAGTGGCATTTTGTCCAAAATCATCGGAAACATAAAATCGAACGGAATATTGGAATAGATACTTTTATCTTGTACTTGTCATAGCCGATTAGAAAAATATCAATTTTTGACAAAATGGCGGATGCTTGAACTCAACGTAGAGATTTTAAAGCGAAAATTCGTTCGTATTTTGGAATTTTTGGAATTCTCAAACTTCAATGAAATGTGAAAATTCAACATTCGATTTGTCGGACCATGCCAGGTGTATATTCCCCCTTAATTCCATCACCCCCTACCGTTTTGCCTCTCTTTATTTTATCTATTTTCCTCATCACCTCTTTCATCATCTCTCTTCACTCCTCTGCTTCCCTTTCCCTTTCTTTTTCTCTTTCCGCCTCCCCTCTTCCGTCCCCTTCTTGTCATTTTCTCTCTTCTTCTCCGCCCTTCTCCTCTTCTTACTCTCTCGCCTTTTCTTCCCTTCCCCCTAACAGCTCTCTGAAATGGTCCGTCCATATTTTTATCATTATGTTTTCATTTATTCCTGTCCTCTTTTTTGTCCTCCTATTGATCAAGAGACTCGGTAGAGTCTCGCGCCAAGTAGATTGAAAAAATTTTTTTTTCCAAGCGCGAGACTCAACGAGTCTATATACCCGAGAGGCAACTACCCTAACCTATACCGCCAACTAGTATCTTCGTTTTCTTCCACCTCACAACATACACGAATTGAAGCTGATTTAATCTAGGATGTGGGCATGAAAAGCTTTCATTTGAGCCCTAGATCGATCAAATCGGTACCCGGAATGCTGAGATATAATTAACTTCAGATTCTAATACCCCGTTTCCTCGTACAATGTTTGTCTTCCGTCTTCTTCAGACGAAGATTCTGCCAACTCAAACCATTTCCATAAAATTACTAGACGGGAAACCACACAAAAGTTAGATAGAGTAACGTAAGTACGAGAGTCACGACGTAGACGGCGCTGATATCGCAGACAGAAACCGTCTGCCACACTAGCAGACGCGTGTTGTCATTTCATTTCATGTTTTTAAATCCAAATAGAGGAAATGAAAAAAAGTACAAGCAATGATCAATATAAAATTGGAAGGTACGAAAACTAGTGAATACCCACCAAAAGCCCGTCAGGTGCAAAACCCTTACGCCAAGTACATTCAAGGGTAGGAGATACTGAAATTTGAGGATAAAATTTCAAATTAATCGATTTTCTTTTTTTCATGGAAAAGTGTCCTTTGAACCCTTATCTTTACGTACACAAATCCTTGAGCCGAAAAAAAATTTATTAAGCCCCATTTACGCAATACACTCGGGCCTCCGCTATTTGACCGAGTCGGGACCGAGCGTTTCTGCTATTTGACGAAAGTAGGGGTCCCCCACTCCTTGTGGACGGTTTTCTGCGCAGCCAGTTCACGCCACTCCGTGTCATTCACGGCCTCGATGTTAAGGGGAACGCTGCCGAATAGTGGGGGTAACGCCCGTCAAATAGCGGAGGACGAATGTGGTCAAATAGCGGCGTCCGTCAAATAGCGGGTGTTCAAATAGCGGAGGCCCGAGTGTAAAGCGTATAATTTTCCAGCAGAAGTTTTCGATTTCCCTATATTTCGTTTATTGCTTTTTTAATTTGTGAAGAAAAGTAACTTGAGATGCAGTTTTCCATCAAGCTACTACACTCAAGTGATTTACGTGGGATGAAAAAATAATAATGAGAAAATAATAATGACGAAAAATAATTTTTTTCAAATGACTGCTACACTCTGAGAAAACATTCTGGTGACTTAGTTTTTTTACAGTTGATTAGTGCTATTTTGATACATAGTTCATGATTTTTACAGATGTCATGTACTCCGCTGAACAAAAATTCAGTCCATCGAAGAAAAAGTAGTTGTCGTAGGGTACAGGCTGCTGCGTTGCTTGAAATTTCTTCAAATTTGCAGAACATATTCTGTATGAATGTAATTTAGGGGGAAAACCAATAATATTCCATGTATTCAAGTTTTAGACATAGAAATTTTTGATTGTAAAATACTTTTTCCGAAATGATGGAGAAAATAGTCTTACAATCAAAAATTTCTATGTCTAGAACTTGACTTCATGGAATATTATTGGTTTTTCCCTAAGTTACATTGATACAGAATATTTCCTCCAAATTTTGAGACATTTCTTGAAACGCAGCAACCTGTACCCTACGGCAACTACTTTTTCTTCGATTCACTAAATTTTTGTTCAGCGGAGGACATAAAATCTGGGAAAATCATGAACTATGTATCAAAATGGCACTAATCAACTGTAAAAGAACTAAGTCACTAGAATATTTTCTCGGAGCGTAGCAGTGATTTGGAAAAAATCATTTTCAAGGTGTGTATACCCTCATAAGACAACAACTCCAAAATGTGTTTTTCTACAGTTGAAAATCATATTGAAGTTGTTGGTCACACACTTCACCAGATATGAGCATTCGAATTTATATAGCGAATCAATATTTTTCCAAATGTTTGTATTCATTTTACAGAACTAGATTTACAAGTTATTAACCGCATGATTCGCTGCCCGGAGGACAAATTGCTTAGACTCGACAAGACCAAGTTCATATTAACCGAACTGCTGAAATATATATCGATGCTCTCGGTGGAAAAGTGTCTAACTCTACTTTTTTTCAAGAGGCATTTTTTTGTATGTTATGTTGTGAAATATCATTCTTTATACGTTTTTTGGGTCTCCTAAAAAATTTACAAAAATGGAGTTAGACAATTTGCTAATTAGAACGTCGATATGTTGAATTTTCTTCAAGTTGTGATAATTTATATGTTGAATTTCTTGAATTTTGTGAATAATTTGAAAAAAAAAAAATACTTCAAAGCGATTCATCTCAGAACTAGGTTTTTGGCAATTGAAAGAGTCCCATGCGTCTGAGTTTTTGTCGAAGACTCTTCGAATTTTGAGGGTATGTTCCTACACACACTAGCTGCAAACTCACGTCGGATTTTGGAAGTCGAGACAAAATTACGGATATCAGGTGAAATAATTGAAAATATACATTTCTTTTCATAAAATTTTCATTTCATTTTCATAAAAAAAAAAGTCAAAATCAAAGTATCGTAGCCATCTCTAAAAACCGATGTGGGTTTTTGGCTTACGCATCCTGAAATATGTGTGTGCAAGCCCAGCAAGATTCAAGAATCACTCAGACGCATGGGAGGTTTTCGAATAAAGGCTATTTCAGAAACATCATGAGAAGTAACTCTGTACTTATTGTTTCAAATGATTTGAATTTTGCACAATATCTATGTTTTGAGATGGCAAACATGTGTGTTAAATTTCATTCGAAAATATCTATTGGTTCATCTAATTTGAAAATAGCAATAACTTGGCAGTTTTCGGTATTTCCTACCCTTAAGTGATAGCCACCAACAACAATGTTTCGATAGGTTAATTATCTTAAATCCTACGATCTTGAACTTTTGAGGTTATGCGAATCGACTGACGTGTAAAATTCATGGTGATAAATAGAATAACAATTGTAAACGGATAATTTTACAATAAGGTTTACCTTGTATGACACAAGACTGTTAGATGACTATGAACTGACTATTACCTCTGAATTTTATTCACTTATACATTGTAGATTTGGCTTATTCCCATTCATGAATGCAATTATCGGAGGAAACGATTTTTTCGAGATTCAAATATCTAGCAAGTCATCGCCTGAGGAAGTCTGACAATAGAAAATCAAGAAAAAATGTTGAAGTTGAAAAATATCAGGATAGCATGATTTGATATAAGGAACGGCAAGGAGCCAGACCAACAAAGCCGAGTTCAAACGTTGGATTGCAATGAATTCCACTTCAAGCTCTAAGTTAGGCTCATCTCTATAGGCTCGTCTTCTCGGCCCCAAATTGTGAGCCAACGTTATGGGTTGGATTTCAACGAGTTCTATATTCTATCTCGGTATCCTCTAGTCCAAACGAGACTGTAAGTCGACGTTGTGTGTTGGACTCCGAAAGGCTTTATTCTATACTCCACGTCAACGTAATGCCTTGACCTTCGATGGAGATAATTTTTAAATCCATGTTTTACATTCAGCTTAGATTCTCCGCTCAGAAGCTCAATCAAATTCAGATTAGTGCTATCACGACAAATCGTGAGAATGAAAATACTCATTCAATATTAAAGAAATGATCGATCGACTCCCTCTTTCTCAGATGACAGAGATTCTCATTTATATTTATTTATTCATTGTAGACTCAGTGTATAATCATTTATGAATAATTATTGGATAAATACCTTTTTTATGGATTGTTTAATTTAGTAGTGGGTCGCCGTATAAGACGAGAGGATGATGAGAGAAAACGCTAGGGTTTCAAAGTATCGGGATAGTGTGATTTGATCCGAGAATCGGTAAGAGTCAGACGAATAGAGCAGAATGCGAGTGTTTGACTTCATAAGCTTCCGTTTTATGCTCTACGCTAGTCTTGCATGAATAGGCTCAATTCTAAATATTTTGATACCTTCTGTTCAGACCTGAATTTGAAGTTGACGTCATGAGTACGGGACGAGTACATGTTCTTTTTGCAGAGGACCTAGCTGCATTAACCACCTAAGAATTGCAATACATATATCTCATATTTATATACAGAGCGATTCTGAGGAAACCGGTCACGCTAACAGAGGCTCCCTTATTTATTTTCGTCAATGACAACGCTGTCAAATACCACGAACAAGCCGTCTACCGATATTTCATATGCCTATGACTGATATCTTCAGACGACGTAGCGGTAGCTGTCACGTCGTAGGTTAAAATGAACGGTCATATTACAATATTCTGCAATTAATTCTAATATTGTTCATAATACAACGGTATACGATATTATTCCATAAATAAGTAGTGATGAGGTTAAATTGATTGCAGACGTCGATTTCTGTTTATTCCAACATTATTAGGTTATAAATAATTGTCGTGGTAAAATTCACACATCTGGTAGTGATAAAGGTAATAAGTCGATAGCATTCGATATTGCTTCTTCATGAATTCATTCCAGGTGTGAATTTCTGTTTATTCACTACAATAGTTATAACCGAGGATTTCTTTGGTGACTGACTGACCCGTTGCATCTCTTCGACAAGTAGGGTTACGAACAAAACGATGTGAATATCATTAATCGAGCAATATCTCATCGATCCTGTGAAAGCTTTTTATCCTACGAGGCATCTCCGCTGAATAAAACTCTACATGTCTTCATAGCCTAATAAGTACGAAGACACCCTACTGTAAATACAAATCAGAAATTTCTATAGGATCTTACAAGGACTGCATACGATCTTATAAAAAACCTGTGCTTTTCTCAGAAGATCGTACATGATTTGTGTAGGAATCTTGTATAAATCGTGTACGCCGTCCAAACCCTCCAAACCGGATCATATAAGAATGTCATCAGAAATATTGTTGATAAAACTTCACTAGTAAGATCATACAAGAAGTTGAGTGAAACCGGTATTCATTCATATAAGATGGTACAAGAACTCTATACGCAAATCTTGGGAATCATTTTACCCAGCATAGATATACAAGAATCTTGTGTGAAACTTATGTGAATATTACTTGATTTTTGTAAGAAATATGTAATTCACAAATATCTTATAAAAATCATATTGAAATCGTATATGCATGGTATGCGACTCTTATAGTATAATATGGACCAAGGTCAAAGTAAATAAGCACTATACATTGTGACGTGGATTTTATTTAGCCCTCGAACTAGACCGGATGCTAGCCTCCGAGAACCGTCCACTCGACAATTGGCCAAAGTTAATCACCTGAAAAATATGCTGGGCGCCAGGCGGATAACCGCCACGTTCAAAAATATAAACAAAATATAACCTACGGGTACGTAAAGCGTCGGCTAGCTACAGTACCGCGGAGAGGGGTCAGGATTAATTGAAGGATTAGCGGGACGTTAAATAACGACTCGAGCGTTTGAATTTGACAATAGAAAAAAATAGAATTTATTCAACAAAATAGAAAAGAAATAGAAATAATAATTTTAACAATCGGGAATAAATTCCCTCGTATAACGAACGGCCACAGGTCGTGTAAAAGTGACCCGGCCACGTTTGACGAGCTTTACAATTTCTAATAAACTACTAGCTTCCACGTGGGAGAGCAATAACAAGGAAAATCATGCAAAATGTTAAATAACTCGACAAACTAGGTCCTCGTGGGACAATATCCCAACGGGAACGCTAAATAAACTCCACGAGTAGAACTTACAACTAATTAACAGGCTAGTATTTACAATGGGTAAGCCTTCGGCTCATAATAAAGAATAGAAAATAAGAAATTGATTAAAGAAGTAATATTTACAAGAGCTTACTAAAACTAACTTAACCTAACTCTGCGAATAACGCGATAATTATTTAATTAGAATTCTTTATTGACTCGAACCCGAAAAACAAAGACTCGAAATCTACACACTAACTAGCTGTGTCTCTCCCTACAGGAGGAAGAGAGAGCGACAGTGACTGACTAGGACTCTCTCTGTCGCACTCGTGTGCGACAGGTAGCACACCCGAACTCAATAAACTATACAATACTCGATATTTCTCTACAAAATAATGACTCGAACGATATTCTCTAATACACGGGGACACTGGTGACGGCCTACCCTTCGGAGATCGGCTTAATTCGATTCCAAAAATAATAATTAGCCTCGTGGCTGCTCAAGGCAATATGGCTGACGGCCGTTGCCGAATCCAAATTAGCATGGGTAAGAATGGCTAACGCTTACCGTCTTCCAGCCATCGGAGAAAATCAGTTTTCTCTCTTCCGACATCCATTCTCGTCTTTCACGGGGGAAACTGTTCCTCGAGGAAAACCACTCACTCAACTGATGAGAATTAACTAAGAAAACCCACGGGGATCGAACGCAAAAAAATATAAATTTCTCTAAACGCAAGTACTACGATGACACACAAGTGCTCGCTACACTAGCCTAACGCAGAGTGACTAGACCGCATGGCGCCGGTAATCAGCGCCCTCGTGTTACGGCCAAATATCGATTTTTGTATCGACCGAAGGATCCCTTAAGCATGGCGACCGGTGGTCGCCACGCGCGTAATTCAAAGTTCGCCACGATGATTTTAGCTCGCTACGTCGGAGGCTCACGGGATGCAGGCTCTTCTTGGTGGCGGGAATCTCTTCCACCACCGATATCCCCCGTTGTAGAATGCCCTTGGCACTCCCCCGTGTCCTCTAGATTAATAGCCGGAGGTAGCGTGGCCACTACTATCCTCCGAAGCTTTTGGGTGGCGTTCGTCGAGTAGGATCCAAACAGTCGATACTGGAACGTATTGCGTCGGTAGTGGTGTGTCTGTGTTACAGTCTCTTAGCCGTCGGCTAGGCCTCGTCTCCCACATGTTAGAGAAAAGTCGTAAAACAAAACAAAAGAATAAATAATATGTTTAACAGTCTTTAGTCGGTCACGGTCGCCTCTCGGAAATTCTGTCGGACCTCGGGGTCTACCTATTCATTTTCTCATCTTCATTCACTCCGCTAAGGTCGTTTAAGGGGTGAGGAGCCTGTCGTAACATGCAATGTTACAACATGTATGTATACATCATTCTTATAATACGCGATCATATCGTGTATGATCTTGCAAGATCTTACAAGATCTTAAGATCTTACACGATCTTGCAAGATCTTACACGATGTTGATTTGGCCACAGTAATTCAACACGTAAGACTATATAAGATCCTATCAGATCATATAAGACCTTACACGGAGAGAAGTATTTCGCGAAACTTTACCGAACTCATGGCCGGTTTCACCAACGTCGAATAACTTCTCATTCATAGAATAACGCTATTCATCGAATAAAAGTCGCAAATACAATGTAAAATAGTCTCTTGTTTTCGATGAATAAGAGTTTAATCTATGAATAAAGTTATTCATCATTGGTGAAACCGGCCATCAGTTCAGTAAATTGGGGACATAGGGACATTTATGTAAAGTTTCACTTACAGTTCAGTAAAGTGAAATTCAAGAAAGCCTCATGCATAAAACGTGAAATTTTGATAAACTTAAAACAATATTTACCGAACTAGAACTGTAAATGCGCACAATTGTAAAATATAATGATCGTCAGATAGAGTTTACCGAACAGTTCGGTAAAACGTAAACTCCTGTGCAGTAAAAAAAAAATTGAATTCTTACTCCTTAAGAGCTTACGTTTTACTGAACTGTTGGTTAGTATTGACAGGCATCTTACTTACACGATCTTACACATCTAGTAGCTACCTATCAGACCAGTTTCGTTGCGAACACATGTAAACCTATACCTATACGCATATGGGAACTAACACTCATATACTACGCAAGCGCGCGCCTATCGCTGAGAACTTTGATTTGGAACTGTCTTATATACTAACTGGAAGAAGTGTTAGCGCTTGTGAGAAAGAAAAAGGGGCTGCTGAGACATCTAGTGGAGAGCTAGTCCTGCGTGACTACGGAGGTGGTAGGATATGTTTCACGTCTTTCGGTTTACTGAACTGTCCAGTAAAATATGAGGTGCCAGGAGGGAGAAGTTTCATTATAGTGCTGTAAAGTTCTATACAGGGAAAATAAACTTTTCTCTGCCTATATCAATGTAAAACTTTACCGAACTTTTGAGTACTTTTTCAATTCCTTAATAAGAATGATTCGTCAACGTTCGTCATTCTTTAACTAATCTGTAGGGAATAATTCTCGTGAATCTATTGAGGTTTGCTACGCTCTCCATATGAGAATTTTACTGTATATTATTAAAGTTTACTAAACTGTCATGTATTTTATAACGTTCAGTATGTCACTGATTACTACAAAAATGTGAAAAAATCATCAACTTGTCTCTATATCCCAACTTTGTTCAACAGTTCAGTAAAGTTTCGTGAAATACTTTTCTCCGTGTACGTGATCACATACACAATTGATGGGAGTATTATTCCTACACGATTCTGATCTGAACACATAAGATCTTGTCCCATTTTCTTATATGCCCTTTTCTTACGTGATCTTATGTGAAAAAATCACATATGTATCTACAGGAGGGCAGTCCTGCATAAATGATGTGTTGGTCTATCAATGCGTATTTAAGTTTCATCGAGTGATAAATGAATTAAAATTATCGTTCCTATTGTGAATCTATTTAATTGAGTATTTGATTGCTGCGTAGAACAAAGCGTTGCATTTTTGTATCAAATACTCAATCACAACAAATTGTACAAATTCAATAAAATTCTTCGTTGATTCAGTTGATATTGCATAATCATATCAAATAATTAATGCTACATGTGCAAGGACGCTGTCCTTCTGAAGAAAAAAAAAAAAAAAAACAATTTAATAATAACTCAATAGCATGGTTTTGAAACACGCGGCCGGTTATAGCTTTCGGACCATCGCAGATGATTTCGCATCCAAGAATCCAGGACGTCCCCGTTCGGCGATGAATACCATGCGGAATATCGTATTGAAGTACAAGAAAACTGGAGTGACTTATCCGCGTCGAAGTTCTACGAGTACTCGAAAAAGACGGGAAAAGGCCAGCGTTGAGAGTGGCACGAGAGGTCGGAGTATTGAAGGCCTCGGTACAACGCATTGTTGAGGAGGTGCGTTGTCTACCGTACAAGTCCAGAAAGGTACATAAGCATGATGCACCGGATCCAGAGAAGAAAGAATCCAGGACGTCCGCGCCCATCGTACGTAACCGCGCGGAAGATATTAGGCAAATATCTCGTAGGATGGAAAACTTTAACTGGATCGATGAGATATTGCTTAATGAATGATATTCACATCGTTTTGTTCGTAACCTTACTTATCTAAGAGGGCAACGGGTGAGTCGATCAGCGAATAAATCCTCGGTTGTAGCTAATGTAGTAAATAAACAGAAATTCACACCTGCAATGAATTCATAAAAAATCAGTATCGTATGCTATTGACTTAATAACTTTATCACTACCAGATGCGTGAATTTCACTAAGACAATTATTTATAACCTAATGATGTTGGAATAAACAGAAATTGACGGCTGCAATCAATTTAACCTCATCACTACTTATTCATGAAATAATATCGTATACCGTTGTATTATGAAAAATATTAGAATTAATTACACAATATTGTAATATGACAGTTGATTTTAACCTACGACGTGACAGCTACCGCTGCGTCGTCTGAAGATATCAGTCATAGGCATATGAAATATCGGTAGATCGCTTGTTCGTGGTATTTGACAGCGTTGTCATTGACGAAAATAAATAAGGGCGCCTCTATTAGCGTGACCGGTTTCCTCAAATTCGCTCTGTATATTTAATCATGAGCAGCAACTATAATTCTGCGTGCAAGTAACTCCGTCATTGCCGGTCCCAGGCCCAGATGACACAGGAGGGCTGCACGCCGGTCTACACGTTCCAGGGATATAGAATTATACCGGATTCTAACGAAACAATTCGTAGAACTTGATGAAAAAACACATGTTACGTCTGTTTACAGAAATCCAAGGCTCACAGAAAAGTATGAGCATACGTGATGGATTCCAAGCGATGCGGACCAAAAAAAGACCTCGATGTCCCATTCCACAACAAACGTGATTCGATAGGAAATTTCCCGAGCTTTTCGAAAAAAAATACGAAAAAAATCTTAAAAATGACATAAGTGGATGAAAATAGAGTTTTTGATCAGAAAATAAGTTTTTGACGTGTCGAAGAATCAACGCAGCCGTGTCCCATTCCGAAACAAACGTGATTCGACGGGAAATTTTACGAGCTTTTCGAAAAAAAAATACAAAAAAAATCCTAAAAATGATATAAGTGGATAAAAATAGAGTTTTTCACTGGAAAATGATTTTTCGACATGTTTCCCGATAGTCACGGGCAAGATCATGGTCTGAGGCGAAAAAGGGCGAAGAATACTACAAATCACCACCCGATTACTTTTTTCATATGACAGACCGTTTCTAAGATATTTGCCTCCAAAGACATCAAGAGCGTAAGAAATCCACAACTAAAACAGCTCGTACACCATAGGTAACAAAAGCTACATATGTCGTATATACACAAAAAAGGCTAATTCTGAGGGTACTAAATGTCATACAAAAATGAGAAAAATCCGTGACATCTAGGTCTTTTTTTGTCGGCTCCGCGTGGAATCCATCACCTGTGTATTATTACATTATTTTCATTTATTTGAAATTAAACTACCACATCTAACATTGCTGCTTTTTGAGGGATTCGGATGATGCAAAATGCATCACCGTACATGCCTTGAGATGTTCATAGGAATAATTGGCAGAATGCTGACAACTGAGCAAGCCTCGCGAGCGAGGATATAGAAAACCCAATCGAGCGAACGTAGCGAGCGAGCACAATTATCAGGTAATCAAGCGAAATTGTACAAAAAGTGGGGATATCAACCCCAAAAAGCACCCCTGGTGCAAAAGCCTTTCACCAAGTATAATAATGTGGTCACTACCCCCAACAAAATCCACTCACAGAAATTCCTCCTTAACAAAATTGGTACCATAAAAATGTCTACTTACAAAAGGATTGAAATCAGATACAATTACCAAGTACATGTCTTCTGTATAATAAAAGTTTACAACAAAAGAACAGAGAACTGAATAGTCTTGTATCGTTCACTCACTACGCTAGCTCACTTGTTCGGCTCTCGATAATTACAGGGAAAAAAAAACCAGGAAAAAAAACCATTCAATACGTGGAAGACATGTACTTGGCAATTGTATCTGATTTCAATCCTTTTGTAAGTAGACATTCTCATGGTACCAATTTTGTTGAGAAGGAATTTCTGTTGGGGATAGTGACCACATTAATGTACACTAAACCTAATGGATTCTGAACCGGATGTGTTTGACAATGCTGGAAACAGCCAATCAGCGCTCTGGACTACAAAAATCCAGAGCGCCGATTGGCTGTTTCTTCGATTGTCGAGCACATCCGGCTCAGAATCCATTACGTTTAGTGTACTTTGCGAAAGGTTTTTGCACCAGGGGTGATTTTTGGGGTTTATATGATATACCTCCCGATTGATGATATACCTCCACATCTGTCCTTCATCTCTTATTTCTTATATTTGGTTATTCTCTGCTTCTCTTCATTCCTATCTTTTCTTGTTACACGTGTCCTTGTACCTTCTCCTTTCTTCTCTGAATTTCGCCATCTCTCTATCCTCCTGCCCCGTTAACTTCCCTACTTCACTTCACGCTTTCTGCATTCTTTTTTTTTTCTACTCCTACATTCTGCGTCCCACCATTTTTTCATTCCTATCTTCCATTTCGTCTTCTTCTTCCTTCCCGTTGTCAATTCCTTCATTTTTTCGGTTAGTTCCTTCCATCCGTCTTCTGTTCCCTCTTTTTCCAGCTTATCTCTTCTGTTTTCGTTCTAAACTCTGCAGCTTCTTTCTTCCCCTAAATCTGTCTCTTTACTTTCTCCCCCTCTTTCCCTTCCTTCCATATTTCTTATCCCTCTACTCTCACTAGTACTGGCTCACTACTTCGGTCCGAATCTGTTCTTTTATCTATCTCCATTCCTTTTATGTCTTCCCACGTCATTCCGTTCACTATCCCGTAGTCCATCGTCGTTGCCACCCCATTTCTTCTGTGTGTTATCTCCCCCTCCTCATCCCCCTTCGCGTTTCCATTTAGTATCATCCATCCCCTCTTTTCAGCCATTTCTACCAGTCTTTCCACTTCCTTATGTCTTTTTCTATCCTTCGTCTCTCTCTTTCCTTCTCTTTACCCTTCCGCTTCTTCTATTTTTCCTTTTTCCCCTATCCTTGTGTTGAAATCTCCTCGTATAATTATCTTGCCTTCACCTTCTTCTTCTCCTACTCTTTCTTCCAGCCTTTTTAGTTTTTCTTCGCTTCCTCCTCTGTTGTATACCGTTATCACACTCCATATTTTTCCTCTATTATCTTTGCTTTCCTTTCTCGTATTCCCTCTTCTTGCGTTCCGTCTCCTCCGTCTTCTTCTTTTACTACCATTTTTTCCCTCACCCCGGTAATCATTCCCCCTTTCGCTCTTCCCTTTCTCTCTGTTCTTTCCGCCCCCTGGCACCTCCAGTTCCATCCCTTTGGCATGTTCTTTCTCTATCTGTCCTCTTCTGCTTCCACCTATGTCTCCATCATCCCTATGATGTCAAATTCTTTTACATATTCCCAAAAGTCTTCATCTTTTCCTTTGATCCCGGCTACGTTCCAGAATATTACCTTCGCTCCCTTTTCCTCTTTTCTTTCCAAATCCCTCCTCTTCCTCTTTCGCTTTCTTCTCTTCTTTGTTCTGCCTGCACTTATCCCCCTTTCTCTTCTTTCCATTCCCATAGAGTGCCCCTCACCCATATCTTCTTGTACCCTACTGTTGCTTTTGTTCTCTTTTTTTTTCTTGTTTCACCTTTTTCCATAGTTCACTCTGTACCTCTCTCTCTTTCCTAGTGTAGTCGTCGTCTAGGTACATTTTTCTTCCTTTCAGCTTGCTTTTTTCGATCCATACTCTCCTCTCGTCCTCACAGCTCATCATTTTTACCATGATCGCTTTCCTGTTCCCTTCTATCTATCTCTCTATCCATCTCTCTCACCCCCTTCTTTGTCCTGTTAGCCCTCCGATTACTTTGAGCAGTACTGTCTCTGCAGTTTCATCTCTTTCTATCTCCCCTCCTTTCATAATGAAATTGTTACTTCTTTCCTGCTTCTCTTTTCGTTTCCATTCTTTTTCTAGTTCCTACATTTTTCTCTCCTTTTCCTTCTCCTCTCTCTCTTCTTTCTCTCTTGCCTCTCTTATTATCTTTTTCAGTCTTTCTTTTGCCTCTCTACTTTCTCTCTCCCTTCTTTCTGTCTCTTACGCCTTCTTCTTTCTTTTGTTTTCGTCTAATCTTTCTATTCGTGCTTCTAGCATCTTTCTCTCTTCTCCTCATTTTCTTTTGATTTCCGCTATCTCACTCCTCATCTTGTTCTGCTCTTCCCTCATCTCTCGTCTCCCGTCTCCTATTTCTTCTCTCATTTTTCTTATCTCCTCTGCTACCCCTTTCATCCATTCCGCCATCCTTTGCATTATTATTTCCACCCACCCTGTTCCATTTCTGCCTGTTCCCCCTCTGGCTGTTTCCGTCTCCGTTCCCTCCATACCTCTTTCTTCCCTACATGTGTTTCTTTCTACTAAGCTGCTCTTTTTGCTGCTTTTCTCTTCTTCCCCCCCTTCTGCTTTCCTTTTTCTCAAACTATCTAGTAGTGACCCGTCCGACGACGACCTCTCTGTAATCCAACTTTCTGCCTTTGTTGGCCTTCCCCTCTTACTTATTTCCTGTGAGCCTCGCGGTGTGCCCCACTCCTCTACTTGCTCTTCTTCGCTTTCCTCCCACTCTTCCTTCTGACTTTCTATGCGCTCGTCTGACTCTGATAGTAGGCGCGCCACCTCGCGCCTGCGCTTTTTTCTGCTCCCCTCCCTCGTTGAACGTCTACGTCTCTCTGAACTGTCGGTCGTGTCTATGAACTGTCTCTTGTCGTACGGGGTTTTTACGAATCACTCCTTTGAGTGTGACGAGCCGTTTTTGGGTTCACTGATAGAGCTTTAACTCAGTTTCGCGTGGCTGGTGGTGTTTTTCTGGTGAGCTGCATAATTTTCGTGATATCCATGTTATGAATATGGAATGAGTGAGAGAGCTGTCACCATTGTTATGATTAAGGATAGAGCTGTCGTTGAGTTCTTCCCTCGTTTTAGACCTTAAGGTAACCGGATTTTAGATGATAGGTGATTGACGTGAATATATATATATATATATAACCAAATAATCGTTTATTGGTAATGATGACAAGGATGGTAGAACCATCGATATGAGTGTTACACGTTATTAAATATAAGCGATGAGTGATTTGAGCTTATGGTTTCGAGAGTTAGTTGAGAGTGAGTATTCTCTTTGACGTTTTGGATGCAAGTTTAAGAACGTCTACTCTGTTTGACGATTAAGGAGTAAGTGCGTGTTGCAAGTACAATGACAATAATCGCTACTGATGAGCTGAATAATCAGATCCTCTTTTCCATTGTCCCGGGCATGGGCGCGTTCATGCAGGTGCAGTTTTATGGGTGCATAGGTAGGGATGGAGTTCTTGGAATGTAAGGGTGAGACTTCCTCTGATTAGAGGTGGCGAGACTGGATAGATGCAGGATGTTGTGTCTTGGGTATTGAGAGTGAGAGAGCATAGAGGAGTATGGAACAGGGTGGAATACGGAACACGCCCATCCTCGGGGAAAAAAAAAATATTGCTCCTGTGAAGCAGGAGAAAATTTTTTTTTTTTTCGTTTGTAAAAGTCAAAATGTATATGGGGGTTTCCAGCTCATCTCGACCACCTTCCAGACCTGACCCCCTCGGATTTGAGTAAAACTTTTTTTTTGCTTCACTCAAGGTCCAAATTGGAACCTCCATTTTTTTCAGAATTTTTCGAGCCCCCGTCCCGGAGGCATCGATAGTGGAAATTTGCCATTTTATGGAATCCCAGAATTTTTGAACGATGATATCTCAGGATTGGAGAGTCATATCAATAAAAACAGGGTGGTCAATAGATTTGTCTTGAATTCAACTTTTTGAAAAAAAATATTTCGCAATTTCGCGATACCGTCCCGGCTGCTAGAAACTCATTTGAAAGCGAAAAATGGATGTTTTGATTGTTTGGGCATTTTTTATCTTTTTCATTTTTTTTTCTAAAATTCTATGAAGAAAGACAAAATTTTGAGGCCCATAACGAAGATGGAGACTCCAATGGTTTGGAAGTTATGATTTTTTCAGTGTCTAAAAGTGTGCGAAACTGACAATTTCAAACGACAAATATCTCATCGATTGTTTTATTTCTTTTCAATTCATGGAGTACAGTTTTTTGAATGAGGGGTCAATTCTATTCGAATTCATCAAAAATTGGGGTACACGATAAGAAAAATGAATAGTCACGTAATTATATAGTGTTATGAAGAATGTATTTATTACTTAGTTAGTTCACTTAATGAGCCAGTGGAGAAGAAAAATGTTATATTTCAAGTGAATATATTCTGATTTAATTATAAAGTGATAAGAAGAATGTGTTTATTGATGAGTTAGTTCACTTAATGAGCCTGTGAACTTCGGGTGTCATTTACATCGGAGAGAAATCAGGATATATTCACTTGAAATATAAGATTTTTCTTCTCCACTGGCTCATTAAGTGAACTAACTAAGTAATAAATACATTCTTCATAACACTATATAATTACGTGACTATTCATTTTTCTTATCGTGTACCCCAATTTTTGATGAATTCGAATAGAATTGACCCCTCATTCAAAAAACTGTACTCCATGAATTGAAAAGAAATAAAACAATCGATGAGATATTTGTCGTTTGAAATTGTCAGTTTCGCACACTTTTAGAAACTGAAAAAATCATAACTTCCAAACCATTGGAGTCTCCATCTTCGTTATGGGCCTCAAAATTTTGTCTTTCTTCATAGAATTTTAGAAAAAAAAATGAAAAAGATAAAAAATGCCCAAACCATCAAAACATCCATTTTTCGTTTTCAAATGAGTTTCTAGCAGCCGGGACGGTATCGCGAAATTGCGAAATATTTTTTTTCAAAAAGTTGAATTCAAGACAAATCTATTGACCACCCTGTTTTTATTGATATAACTCTCCAATCCTGAGATATCATCGTTCAAAAATTCTGGGATTCCATAAAATGGCAAATTTCCACTATCGATGCCTCCGGGACGGGGGCTCGAAAAATTCTGAAAAAAATGGAGGTTCCAATTTGGACCTTGAGTGAAGCAAAAAAAAAGTTTCACTCAAATCCGAGGGGGTCAGGTCTGGAAGGTGGTCGAGATGAGCTGGAAACCCCCATATAATACATTTCACGTATAAGGTATGATTTTGATTGAAATGAAGATATTATTAGGATTACTTATTTGCAATAAGATCAGTTAGTTATAAATGTCTTATACTGAGTTAGTGAATGTATGATATATTGAATATGTGTATTACAATGGTAAAGGTATGTCTTATGATAAAGGTAAAATTACTTATTGGCAATAAAATCGGTTATGATTGTCTTATTCAGGTGTAAAAGGATGTTTGAGCTGTCTGAGCGGCTTCTATGTTTAGTGTAGTTGGTGTAATTGGTGTACTTGGTGTAATTGGTGCACATGTGATGGCTGGAGGATTATTTTGTTCGGTAGGGTCTTGATTTCGGTTAGGGCTTCTGAATCTTCTAACCATTTCAAGTATTCTTTCTGCTGTTTCGAATTTTTATGCTATATAGACCAGCGATACTGATCCGAATAGGGAGGAAATGTAGTAAAGCATGTTTTCGATACGGTTGTCGTTGTCTGTGGCTCTTTGGTTTTGTGTTATTTCGTCTGTTCTTTTGATAATGTCGTCTAGGGTTAGTCCGTTTGAGGTTAGGTCTTTGGAATTTAAGAATGGGGTTCTGTTTAGGTTCTGGGGTGACGTTGGGATGAACGATAAGTTTTTGGGTTTGTCGTAGATGTTTGAGATGTTCAAGTTAAATTTTAATGAAGAGTTTTCTTGATTTTTGATTCATTTTGGTGTTTTTATTTTGACAATTTAATTTTGTTTATATGAACGATTTTCGTTCTGTGGTCGTTAATTTCGATTTCCGCGTTAATGTCGTTGATTATACGGATTATTTTATAAGGACCTTGATAGTGATCGTCTAATTTCTTTTTAGTTTCATTTATTAAGTAGACATATTGACCTGGTTGAAAAGTGTGTGCGTTTATGTGTTGATCGTATCTTATTTTTGATTTTGATTTCACGTTGTTAAGATTTTTTATCGCATCTTGTCTAGTTTCTTTAAGACCGGTTATTATCTCTTGTAAGTATTCTTCGTATTTGTTAAAAATGTGTTTGTCTGAACGTATGTTTGATAATTGACGTGCGAGTGTTCCGAATATTAGTTCGTGTGGCGTGTAACCGGTGCCTTCGTGTACCGATGTGTTATGTGAGAATATCGCGTAACGGATCCACTTGTCCCAGTTATTTTTATAATTGGTATAGTGCTTTCAGTATTCAATTAAGACCTGATGGCTGCGTTCGAGGGAACCGTTGGATTGAGGATGGTAAGCTGTGGTTTTTATTTGTTTAATTCGGAAGATTTTAGCCAATTGTTTCATAATAGGACTGAGGAAATTTTGGCCTTGATCTGTTAAGATTGATTCAGGCGCTCCGTAGCGGCAAATGAAATTTTCTGCGAATGCTTCAGCGATTGTTATTGCCGTCTGGTTTTTTTAGCGGTATTGCCTCCAAATATTGAGTTAGATTATCTTGAATTGTAAGCAAGTATTCATTTTGTGAATTTGAGGTTGGTAAGGGTCCGACAATGTCTAAGGATACTTTTTCAAAAGCGGTCGTTGGCGTATCTGTTATTACCATCGGGAGTTTAACTTTATTTCTCACGAGTTTTCGTCTTTGACAGCTTTCGCATGATTTTATAAATTTTTCTATATCGATTTTCATACTTGGCCAGAAGTATATTGCTCGGATTCGATTAAAAGTTTGAGTTATTCCTTTATGGCCAGCTATTACGGAGTCATGGTTTTCGCGAATTATATCTTGAATTAGTTCAGGTTTAGGAACGTTGATCTCGTTTGAGCAAATGTTAACTGTGATATCTGTGTAGTTGAAGACTTTTCTGAGGGTGTTTTTTTATTGCGAACCAATTTAATTTGTCAAATCCGCTTCCTGATTTGAAAATTGAAAAAGATTTTATGTGTTTTGTTTGTAGTATGTCGCGAAGGATAATTAGTAGGGTGTGTCATAAAAAAAAATTTTTTTTTGCTACCTCCTGAACGGATAGTTCTCGTCAAGACACAGAGATTCCCCGCTGGAAAATGCCCAATGTCAAGGCTGAGTGGTTCCGAAACTTTTTTTTAGTTTTTCATTTCCCTATGAAAAATTAATTTACCATAGGGATGTTACGTCCGGGCATCACCGCCCGCACGTTCGCCCCTTACTTACTTCAGTACCTCAACTCTTCACACGCTTCCCCCCTTTTCCCTCTACGTCTCCACTTTTCTTATCTGCCTGCTACCAGATCATCCGCGTCTTCCCTTCCTACTTCTAGAAAAGACTCGTTGCACCCGGCACTGCCAAATGCAACGAGTCAGCAAAAACCTTTTTTGCAATAGTGTGCGTAAAATTCGATTTTACGCACTGTTTTCGGTGCGTAAAATGAAACATTTCGATACAGTGTCTCTTGCTGTTTTCAGTGCGTAAAATGATACTTTTTGATACAGTCCGACACTGTAACCATAGCTGTAACGAAAATAAACAATAGAATCGACCTAATAGTGTATCCTCAGGTTGTTTACAATATTAAGAGAGGCATCTCGGACTACATAGTACTTACGTTTAGTACGATATCTGTTGTTAGCAAGTGAAGACCAATTAAGTGCTAATAATTGTAAGAAAATGAAGTTTTGATTATTCCCGAATTCGTAACGTTTTTTGTTGATTTAACCAATACTTATTATTGCATAATTCATCCATAGAGTTGTAAATAATTCTTTTCCTAACTGAGTGCGCAAGATCCGTCGTGTTTTTTTTAGATTTTATTCTCAATACGTTGACTATTCTTATTGTATCAAATGAAATTCATTTTTTCGGTACTCGGGGGGCTTCGCCCCCCGAACCCCCTACCGGGGCTTCGCCCCTGGGCCCCACCAGGGGCTTCGCCCCTGGACCCTACCAGGGGCTGCGCCCCTGGACCCCCGGCGGCCGGTAGCAATCACCTTTTGCATGAAACATAGTTTCCGCGTGCAGGTCAGTTTCCATTTCGTTGGTAAATATAAACTAATTGAAAGTATTTATTGAGGGTCGAGTATTCTGTTTGGGGACTGCACCTGGACTTGCTTTTCTACGCCTTACTATCTTTTTCGATTTTGATATGCACCGTCCCGTTGTAGGATCTGAATAAAAATGCATAATATTATGCACATTTGTTCCGAATTTTACGCACACTATTGCAAAAAATAGCGTATGCCACGCGTGCGTACGATTTACGCACTCGTGTGATCGATGCGACACTCGGGCCGGCTTCGCCGGCCCTCGTGCGCAGCGATCACTACTAGTGCGTAAAATCGCATTTTACGCACTTGTAGCATAATATACTATTATCTTACTGTCCTAGCAACTACCTACCTAGCTATGCTTCCCTCGTTTCTTCACTCACTTCTCAACTATACCTCTTCGTGCGAACACTCAGAATAACTTAGCATATATAACACAAGTACCATTATAACAAACAACTGTTACCCGAATAAAAGTTATTAGTTCGCTAACTAAACCTTCATCACATCAACAAATCCCTCAGTTATATTCTGATATTTAAAACAGGGGACAACACCCCAAATAAAGACGTAACAGGGAAATGGAAAACTAAAAAAAAATTCGGAACCACTTAGCCTTGACATAGGACATTTCCATTTTCCAGCGGGGAATCCCTCTGGTTTGACGAGAACTATCCGTTCAGAAGGTAGCCGAAATATTTTTTTTTTTCTGACACACCCTAATAATTAGTGTGTTATATATTCCATCTATTGTTGATTTTTGGTAGTATTTCTTTTGTGTTGCTAGGCTAAATATAAACTTCTTATTATTTGGTGTTATGATCACGCTATTTATTTCAGGATTTTGAGAGTTTAGAAAATTTATATCCACACTTCCGATGTCAATCAATTGTTTAGCAACTCCTTTCTTTATAACGCAGTCGGCTGACATGCAGTGTACGTAGTTATCTTTTTTCATAAGGATATCGTCATTCGTTTCTTCGATATTAGTTGCTATTGGTGTTGGGTCTGTGTGACTGTAATGTGGAATCGGATTTTGAGGTAGTGGATTTATAGGTGCATTTTGAGGTGGGTTTTGTTGTAATGTTGGATTTAGAGGTGGTTTTTGTTGTAATGTTGGATTTAGAAGTGGTGGATTTGGAAGTGGGTTTATAGGTAGATTTTGAGGTGGATCTTGTTGTTCTTGGTCAAAATTAGTATCTTCGATATTGTGTCATTCTTGGTTTTGGTTAAGGAGGGGCACATTATCTACGGGGATATTGTCTGTATGGTTGTTCTCAAGGTTTCCCGGTACGTCTGAGTAGTCAGGTTGTATGGGATTCTCGTTAGTTGAGTGAGGGTTCACAACGCTATCGTCTTGATTTTGTACAGTCATTGGGGTCGGTTTAAAATCGCAAATAGTTATTTTTACGTTGGAATTTTGGAAAATGAAATATATCATTGATCGAACGGTTTTCCAGTTTAGTTTGTCAAGTCCGCAACCAATTTTTTGGTTTGGATTGTACATTATTTGATTCTAGTTTTCGTCTGAGTTTACATAGAATTTGGTACAAAGTTTCGTACGTTGGCTTGCCTTTGAATTGAGCTTTGGTGATTAGGTTATATACGTTGTTATTGTCGTATGGTGTTACTATGATGTCACCTACTTGGGGGCTCTATGATTCTAACGCGTCACGATTTATAATGTTTCGGTCAATCATTTCTTGTGCTATGCCTTGTCCGATTAAACAGTCGGCTGGGATGCAATGTGCTATATTGTCATTTTGTATAAATAGGTCTTCAGTAGTTTCTATTATAAGTTCGTTTGTCGGGTCTGGTAAGATTTTTAGAAGTTCTCGGAATTGTTTATAGGATGGTTTATGATAGGTTGATTTTGTGATTGGAGGTATATTGTGTTGTGGTGGGGTGGTGGTTTTGGGTATTGTCATTTGTTTTCCTTTGACAACGTCTGAGTGTAGTTTTCTGAAATTAGGTTTAGGAATCTGTTGTTCACTGGAAGTCGGAAGTGTTTCTTTGTGAGTAGGGTCCTAAGGATTCGAGGTCCATGATCCACTGGAGGTAGGGGGTTTTTGCTTATAATAAGGTGTTTTAGAGCTTGGGATTCCTGATCCACTGGAGGTGGGGAGTTTTTGTTTATAGTATGGCAAGTTGTCGTCGTCGGACGATGAGGAAGTAGGTGGTGGTGGAGGGTGTTTGCGCGTTCGTGGTCGTAGTTTGTATTTGTATTCGTGTGTTGGAGATTGCGCGCTTTTACGTTTGCTGTACTCTGTTTTATTTTTGGGTACGCCACTTGAGTCTGGATTATCGCTAGGCTGATTTGCGATAGGGTTTGAATCTAGATTTCGTTCTTGATTGATTCCAAATGAAGTTGGTGCAGAAGTGTTTACGAGTTGACGTGATTTTTTTATTCATAGGTAGATTATCTGGAGAGATGTCGGTGTATGTGGCGTTTCGTTTTTGATCAATTCGTTTGGATAGTGGTAAGTCGTCGTTGGAAGTGTCGGTGGATGAGTCAATTTTTATTGATTTAGCAGATTTTGGTACGTTGTTAGGATTTTTGGGCATTGGGAAACTGTCTGTTGAGTCGCCTGTGTCTAGATCTTGGGTTAAGTTGTCTGAGAGACTGTCCATTTTAGTATCGGTAAATGAATTAATTTCTATATCTTCTTCCATCGGGTCTGGGTGAATTAATCTTTTTGTAGGTATTGGGTCGTCTACAGAACTGTCTGTTAATGAATAGTTTGTTAAAGGTATGTTTTGAAAATGTATTGATTTTTTTTCTGTTGGTAAGCAATCCATAGGAGTTTGGTTGGGTTCGTCTTTTTCAGTATGTGAGTCGACGTTGCCTTTATATTTCTTCATAGGAGCGGGGTTTGGTGAGTCATCTGTAATTTGTCGTGCACGGGTTGGGAATTGATGTGTTTCTTTTCTTTGTTTTGCGTCAGGTTTTGATATGATGTCTCAACTAGAATTTCGGTTACGTTTTGCGCTCATTGGTAATAGTACGTCAGCTTCTACTCATGGGTTGCGTGATAGTGCGTCTGCGTTACAGTTAATTTGGCCTATCTTGTATACTACGTTCTAGTCATATTCTTCGAGTTTGTATCTCCATCTGAGTAATCGCGAGGTTGGATCTTTGACGTTGCTGACCCGGACAAGAGATTTGTGATCGGTAACGAGTGTGAATTTATGTCCGTATAAGTAAGGTCTGAAATGATGGACTGAATATACGATTGCTAGTAATTCTTTTTCGATTACAGAGTAATTTAGTTCTGCTTTATTCAGTGTTCGTGAAGTATAAGCTATCGGTAAATCTTCTCCTATTTCGCCTTGGCTGAGTACGGCGCCAATCGCGTATTTAGATGCGTCAGTTGTTAGTATGAATGGTTGATCGAATTTAGGATATTGTAGTATAGGAGATGTGCATATCGAGTCTCGTAAAGTTTCGAAAGCCACTTGATGTTCAGATGTCCAAAGGAATTTAACGTCTTTTTCAGTAGTGTAGTTAGTGGTCTCGATATTTTTTAAAAGTTTTCGATAAAGCGTCTGTAATAGCCGATTAGACCGAGAAATTGTTTGATCTAGTTAACTGTTTTAGGAACTGGGTATGCTTTGACTGCTGTTATTTTCTTGGGGTCTGGTTTGACACCATTTTCTGTAATGATATGTCCTAAATAAGCAACGTCTTTTCTTAGGAATTCGCATTTAGAGACTTGTAAGCTCAAATTTGCTGATTTTAATCGATTAGCTAGTTTTCTGAATTTAATTTCGTGTTCTTCAAGAGAGTGTGCATAGATAACGATGTCGTCTAAATATACGAATGCTATGTTTCCTTCTAAACTGGATAAAACTTGGTCCATTAATCTTTGGAACGTTGCAGGAGCGTTCGTAAGTCCGTATGGCATCTTATTGAATTCGTAATGGCCATAGGGGGTTGAAAATGCTGTTTTGTGAGCGTCAGTTCGGTCCATAGGAATTTGGTGGAAACCTGAAGCGAGTTCAAAAGTCGAGAAATATTTCGCGTTTCCTAGCTGGTCGAGTATATCGTTTATGTTTGGTAGGGGGTAAACGTCACCTATAGTCTTTTCATTGAGTTTTCTGAAATCTATGACCATTCTTCATTTTTTGTTGCCTTCCGCGTCTGGTTTTTTGGGTACAACCCAAATGGGGGAATTGTAGGGTGAGGATGATGGTTTAATAATATTTTGGTCTAATAATTCGGAAACTTGTTTCTGTATTTCGTCTTTGTGGACAGTAGGGTATCGGTATTGTTTTACGTTAATTGGATTATCGTCTGTCGTTGGGTTTGAATGTTTAGCTAAGGATGTGTTTAATAGTGTGTCGCCTGGTAAAAAAAATAGGTGGTTGAATTCTGTTGTGAGAGCGAGTGTAGATTCTTTTTCTTGGTCATTAAGATAGTCTAGATGCATTGAGTTTTTAAGGACTGTTAATCTTTCAGAACGATTATTATTATTATCATCGACGGATATATGAGGTTTGTTAGTTTCGATCGTGTCGTTTATTGTCAGCACGTTTGGGTTAGTTTTTGTGTTTTGAGTTTGATTGTTAGATTTAGTATCGTAGATTTGTATTGAGATATCGGAGTTGTTGAAAGTTGATGTTATTAATTGTAAGATTTTGTCCCATTTCTGGCTGCCTAGTTCATTGGATAGGTCAAGAATTGAGATTGATTTTGTGTTATTTGATTTTAGATGATTTTTTAGAGAATTTAGCGCTTTAGTAATGATCGTATCGTCTATATCACTGGAATATGTCTCCGTGATAATTAAGTGGTATATCGCGTCACTAATGCCATATGGTCGTAAGCGCCAAAAAAATTTTTTTTTTGCGGATATGACCAAATGATGTTATATGGCATGAAAAAGATTTTGCCACCAAAAATACGGAAATTTGTTTTTTGGCGCTGACGACCTTATGGCATTAGTGACGCGATATAACTTGCGAGCTGTTAGGGATTGTGTCTTTTATGATATCTCCGATTATATCATTTTTCGCGTAAGCAATTAGCTCGTACTCGTTTAGATTTAAAGCTTTTAGTAATTCAACTGAGATTCCTCGTAATATTTAAATTTTTTGTGGTATGAAATGAAGAATTGTGCCTGAAAATTTTCGTATATTACCGTTGATTTTTGAAATTTGTACAGTACCAGATTGGTTTATGGAACTTTTGGGATCGAGTGTACTCAGAGTTTCATTGACAGGTTCTAGGGTTACGGTTGGCACACTTATTTCAACAGCTGATTCGTTTGAGTTTATCGCGAGTATACATGCTTGACCGTTACTGTTTGTAACTACACTACAGCCTCCGCTATTTGACCAACTCGGGACCGGGCTGATTCCGCTATTCAACGAAAGTAGGAGCCCCCACTTCATTCCCAACTGCGTACCCCTACATGCGCAGATCTTGCACGCGCAAGCAAGTTTAGACCCGTAACGGCTGAAAGTGGGGATTGAGAATAACTCACAGCCCAAAAGTGGGAGTTGGGCCGGTTAAATAGCGGAACGCAAACTCGATTAAATAGCGGAGGTTGTAGTGTAATGCTTCACCGCAATGAATATTGGGACCTGAATTGATCGTATCTACATAGCCTTCGTTGATTTCTGAATTTGAGACTTTAAGAGGAATTACTTGAGCGGTACGACCTGGTATTGTAATGAGAGTTGCGATTTGTGGTTTGAGTTTTTGGAGTTTGAAGGGAATTGCAGTGTCTGTCAAAGTTAATGTATTATTTTTATAGGAAATGGTAGCTTTTTCTTTATATAACAAGGGTTGTCCAATAATACTGTCTTGAGCTATTGGGAAATCTTCGCGAACGACGTGAAATTCGTGTTCTTTATTGTTGATTTTCAATTTGGTTTTAGCTAAAGTATCAGTAAATCCGTCTGTTATTCCTGTCATTTTCCGCATTTTGGTTCTGTCACATTCGGTTTCTTCTTTTAGGGAATTGATTTTAATGATATTCAAGTCCGCACCGGCGTCTATTATAAATTTAGATTTCGTTTTCAATTCTTTTGTATCGATTTCGGCAACTGGCAATAGTCCGTGTATTATTTCTGATTCTGTTTCGAGGACGTTATTTATTGTGTTGTTGAACGCGGCTGAGCTTGTGTTGGGTCCGTCGGCACGTTCTCCCGGCGGACTGAGTTCGAGTTTGAAGGACTCTGATATTGTTGTCTCTGAGCGTTATTGTAAGCGCGTTTTCGGCAGTTCTCTATCGTGTGTCCTTGACGTTTGCAATATTTGTAGGATATAGAAGAATATTGTGTATTTTGTTGGTTAGACTGTTGTTGTTGGTTAGATTGTTGGTTTGATTGTTGTGGTTGGTTTTGGGACTGTTGTTGTTGGTTATTATGAGTATGTTGTCTGCAATTTTCCACTGTGTCTCCCTGTCGATTACAATCATTGCAAAATCTAGGAGGATATTGTGTGTTTGGTTGGTTAGGAGGGCGTCTGTTTGGAGATTGTGATAGGTCATCGCGAGCGCGCTGTCTGCAGTTGTCTATTACATGTCCTTGGCGTTTACAATAATTACAAGAAATTGAAGGGTTTTGTTGATAAGGTTGTCGAGGTCGGTTATTGTGTGTATTATGAGCATTACGATTTAAAAGTTCTTGCTCTTCTGTGAGAGCTAATTCGATAGCTTGTGCTGAAGTGGTTGGATTTGCACCGGCTACTCGAAATTCAATTTCTGGGATCAAGCCTCTAACAAAGCACTTGAGTACATTTGTTTCAACTGCGGTAATCATGCCAGCAGCATCCCTTGTGCCTGAATTCTTGATTACCTGTGTTGTGTTGTGTAATAGGGTAGACGTACCGGTTTTGCCCACCTTAGTACCGTTTGTGGTCACCACTTGGTCCATTTGTGGCCATACCCATTACCATGTAAATCAAAGCCTGGCCACAAACGGTACAAAACTATTTTAACAGTTTTAATAATTAATAACTTCACTTTGAACAATCAAGTACTGGAAAAGTTGGGTTCAATATTTGCTGTAGGGTATGTTTTCGTGATTAATTCAATAACTGAATAGATTTATAATGCCAGAAAGGAGGAAAGCATTAGTCTAGCATGGCCACAAATGGTACAGTGGCCACAAATGGTAGGTCTACCCTATGTCTTCGACTCTTGCGCTATAATCTAAAACACGTTGGTCGCTTTTTTGTTTGACATTATTCAACTCTGTCTGCTATTCGAAAATTGATTTTTTTGGTAAGAAAGCTCGTTTTAAAACCGTTAGCATTTCGTCAATAGTGTCATATTCTTCACTTCCTAAATACGATTCAGCTGTTCCATAGATTTTAGTTCTGATCATTCGCGTCAAAATAGGGCGCTGAGTTGGTTTGACAATGATTTTGGCATTTACACAGCTTCTTATGAAGTTATTTATGTTCAAGTTTCTCCCATTAAAGTAGGGGATTGTATCTAACAAGTCTTTAAGAGACCAGTATGAGGTTTCTGCGTTCTCGTCAGGCATTTTGCGATTTGTGAATTAGATTATTTCGATTGAGATATGTGTGTACTTATGATAATTAGAGATAACTTACAAGCTGATGATGAGGATTATGAAAATTTTCATTCTTATACGAATCTGAGTTGATCTCGGAGATGAATCTGTTGTGTTGGACTGCGTCGGATAACGAGAAGTCGTCGAGAAGAGTATAGATGTCACGGCTCAGGAATCTGGATTTGTTGTAGCGAGATCGCTAATAGTTGGATTCAGATGAATCTTTGTGGGGCTAGGTGCCATTGAGGATTGTAGTCGAACCTATTTTCTTGTAGCAACTTTGATTTTATTGCTGAGTTTTCTTCGATTTTGTAGAGGTAGTTGAAGAACTTTGTACCACGTTCTCACTTTGATAGATTTGGTAAATTTGTTAGATTTGGTAGATTTAGTGGATTTAGTGGATTTAGTAGATTTTGTTGATTTTGTGATTTCGTAGATTTTGTGATTTCGTAGATTTTGTAGATTTAGTATGACTTTTCACAATGATTTGAAGTATGGAAGATTTTACACTAGAAATCGTGCGTTTGAAAATAGGTAATCATTCATATCACATATATGTCACTTCGTAGTATTCACTTATTTTGTCACTTTATTTTCCGGTAAACGAGGTAGTTCCGTTGCCACCATTGTTATGAATATGGAATGAGTGAGAGAGCTGCCACCATTGTTATGATAAGGATAGAGCTGTCGTTGAGTTCTTCCCTCGTTTTACACCTTAAGGTGACCGGATTTTGGATGGTAGGTGATTGACGTGAATATATATATATATATTGTAACATTGCATTTTGCAACGCGTGTTACAAGTGACTTCCGAACCCTTAGACGACCATAGTTACGAAGGGTGGATGCATGACAGAAGCATGAATGCGTTTTGGTTAGCCCCGAGGCTATAAACTCTCCGAGAGGCGACCGTGACCGATCTAAGACTGTAGAATTTAGTTCTTATTCTTTTTGTTTTTTTTTTACCTCTTCTCTATTATGTGGGAGACGAGGCCCAGACGACGGCTAAAAATTGCAACGGAGACCCGATCAGACGAACGTACGACGCCAAATATCGACTGTTGGGATCCTTTTCGACGAACGCCACCTAAAAGCTCCGGAGGATAGTACTGGCCAGACTACCTCCAACGATTAAACGAGAGGACACGGGGGAGTGCCAAGGGCATTCTGCAACGTGGGATATCGGTGGTGGAAGAGATTCCCGCCACCAAGAAGAATCTGCAGCCCGTGATCCTCCGATTTAGCGAGCTACAAACACCGTGGTGAACTTCGAATTTTGCGCGCCGCGACGATAGGTCGCCATATTTAAGGATCTCGCAGTACATTTGCAAAATCGATAATCGATCACCTATTGAGGGCGCTAAGTACCGGCACCATGCCGTCTGATCACTCTGCCGTAGGCCTGCCTCGCAGGTAGAGCCCCGAGCTCTAGTGCTCGCGCTAATTGTAGAAATTACCTTTTGTAGTAGCCACGAGGCTGATTTTTTTGGTGTGAATTTCCTGCGGGAAAGCGTTTGAGTCTGTTGAGTTCAAGTTGGTGCATCCGGGGGCTCGTAGTCGAGCCGCCACGAGGCCTTACATTTTGGCTGGAAAACGGTAAGCGTTAGCCAATTTGACTCATACTAATTTGAATTCGGCAAACGGCCATCAGCCATCTTGCCGTATTTTCCGAGCCACGAGGCTTTTAGAGATTTTTGCAAATCAAATTAAGACGACCTCCGAGTCAGTAGGCCGTCACCAGTGTCTCACGCAGTAATAGAGTTTTGAGTTTTGGTCTTGGAGTAAGATTTTTGAGTTTTGTGTCACGTAATAGTGCTTTTGTAGAGCCGTAGGTTTTCGCACGTGAGTGCGAGAAAGATAGTCTGACTACGTCACTGTCGCGCTCTCTTCCTCTCACGGAGAGATTCAGATCGTTATTATATTTTGAATTTGGTTTACTTTTTTTTTTGTTTCGCCTACGAAGGCAGAGTTAGTTTAAGTTAATTTTAAGTAATAATTTTGTGGATTAGTTATTGTGCCTTGTGGGCCTATTCCAGTCTTTAATTTGTAATTTTTGTTCCACGAGGACCGAGTTTGTCGAGTTACTTATTTTTGCATTATTTTGTTTTGTTATTGCTCTCCTACGTGGAAGCTAGTAGTTTATTAATTATTGTAAAACTCGTCAAGCGTGGCCAGGTCGCCTATACACGGCCTGTGGCTCTCCTTTATACGAGGGGAATTCTCCCCGATGGTTCAAATTGTTCTTTCTATTTCTTCTCTATAATTTTTATTGAATAAATTCCATTTTTCTGTTATTAAATTCAGCTGCTCGAGTCGTTATTTAACGTCCCGCTAATCCTTCATTTAATCCTGACCCCTCTCCGCGGTACTGTAGCTAGCCGACGGTTATTATTTCGTTTAGATTTTTGAAAGTGGCGGTTACCCGCCTGGCGCCCAATATCTCTTTTTATTCTCAGTTTTTGGCCAATTGTCGAGTGGATGGTTCTCGGAGACTGGCTATCCGGTCCAGATCCGAGGATCAAATAAAATCCACGTCACAATATATATATATATATAACCAAATAATCGTTCATTGGTAATGATGACAAGGATGGTAGAACCATCGACATGAATGTTACACGTTATTAAATATAAGCGATGAGTAATTTGAGCTTATTGTTTCGAGAGTTAGTTGAGAGTGAGTATTCTCTTTGACGTTTTGGATGCAAGTTTAAGAACGTCTACTCTGTTTGACGATTAAGGAGTAAGTGCGTGTTGCAAGTACAATGACAATAATCGCTACTGATGAGCTGAATAATCAGATCCTCTTTTCCATTGTCCCGGGCATGGGCGCGTTCATGCAGGTGCAGTTTTATGGGTGCATAGGTAGGGATGGAGTTCTTGGAATGTAAGGGTGAGACTTCCTCTGATTAGAGGTGGCGAGACTGGATAGATGCAGGATGTTGTGTCTTGGGTATTGAGAGTGAGAGAGCATAGAGGAGTATGGAATAGGGTGGAATACGTAACATCCACATAGATCCGTTCCACCAAAGTCATTGGAACCTGCCAGTCAAGTACGTCACCTCAGGCCACGACTGATCTTTGCCCCTTGTCTACTGTCAGCTTTGTTGACGTACCAGCTAGATGTGTGTCATGTGTTACGTGTGCTTCCGACTGTGAACAGTGCTTCGGTTGTGTGCGACTCATCGCGTGCTCTCAAATTTTGACTGCTAGACTGGACTTTTAAATTTAAACTTCGTCGTCTTACCAGTAATACTGCATACTTCTGAACGCGCTACTGATTGTGTTTAAACGTCTTCACCATGCCGAAACCAACGTGTGCGCTGTGTTATACGGAAGTGGATAAGGCAACTGACGGAGTTGTCATCAGTGCCCTGTGTAAGCACCACTTTCACGTATGTTGTGTTCGAGTTAGACTGGGATTAGAACGAGTCAAAGATGCAAGTGACGCGGTGCGTGTCGACGCCCGGTGTGCAAGTCTGCTACCGATCAGATGGTCATTCTGAGGTCCATGAATGCTAGGCTATCCACAGTTGATGCTACCGCAAATAAGATGGATACGATTGCGGCCACCTTAACCTTAGGAGTACACACATATTTTTTGCTACTCACTTACACACACCCGGGTCTGGGAGACCCAGCCAACTTTCGTATTAGGGAGTTTCCCCGATACTACGTCTATCTGAATGATTTTTTTTCAATGAAGGAGCAGACTGTTAAGAAAGCACCAGTGAAGACGAATTATGTGTTCGACTCATATTTTGTCTGAGAACACTGTTTGAGCAGATAGAAATGTTTCGCGAAAAAAAGGACAAATGCGAGTTTTGCACTTCTGGCCGGGTTTGTGAGTCCCGAGGGTGTACTGCTCGGGTTAAAAAGTCTTACTGACAAGGTTGATGCGTTGGTAGCCGACAATACTGCCTCCAAGGTAGAGCTTGTTGAGTTTCGGGCGTCAGTGGCGTGTGTTAGAGCTGATCTGGACAAAGTGATTGACCACTTGTTGTTTTCCGTATATATTTTGGCAATATTTTCGCTTTGTTTTGTAATTGTTGTTTCTTGACTTTATTTTATTCTATTATTTTGTAACTGTATGATGCCTGTGGTCCTGAGGGAGCCTCGCTCCCGGATCAAATTAATTTGCCTTCTCTCCTTCTCTCTCTCTGCGTGCGGAGGGATGCTCACATCACACCTTACCGTCTCGAGCTGAAATGACTCTTGGTCCTGGATCCACGGTTGTTCTTCCTTGGCACTTTCCTCTATCAAGTTCTAGCTACCTGCTCGCCTCCCAACCTGCGAGAGCTGTTCCAGGCTCCGGCCCCTCTTGTGCGTCACTCCTCCAGGCTCGTTGACTCTGGCCACACTTTATCATTCGCTGTTCCAGGCCATAGGACTGCTTGCTATCGGCACTCCTTTACGCTCACAGCCATTCACTTTTGAAACAACTTGCCTCAACCAATTCGTGAGTCATCCTCACTTGATATTTTTAAGGCAAGACTCTTCTTACACCTGTCATCGGCCGAGGTGAGTGGCACTATTGACCAGGCTAGACCGAAGCTCCGACTCTCGAGCGCGCTCACAATCGACTGCTCATCATATTATTACTATGCAGTCTCCATTCTCTTATGAGTGCATGCTGACACTTTTATTCTGTGGCTTTATTCTATTTAGTCTATTTATTTATCCTAATTTGTGATTCTATCTATTCATTTATTCTTTCTATTTATTCCATTTATCTCTGTCATTTAACTATTCTATTTATTTATTCCATTTATTGATTTCATTTATCTCTGTTACCTTCAGCTACGCTTAGCTATCTCATTGCGGCTTATGGGATATCGGCGCCATCACTATCCACTTTCATACCACTTCGTATCTCACCCCTGTCGTCTTTATTTTCATCATCAACACTTTTCTAGTATTCAATTTATGTTATTATCATTTACTATTATTTTTTATTTTTTGTGCATATTATATACCTTCATTTTGTATCTTTTGTGCATATTCTGCCTTGGAACTACTGTCTTGTAACTATAGTTTTGTTAGTCGGATGTTGTACTGTAAATTGTAAATGAGCGTAAGTTTTTATGCAATACTATTTTCTATTGTCGTTTGCCCTTTAGCCTAACCCGTCTTTGCCCGAAATGGCATGAATTTTTTGCTTTCTCCACCTCGATATTTCACATAGTAAAACTGATCTAACAAAATTGAAACGTGGTATCCCGTATTTTTCAAGGGTGCTCTTTCAGAATGCGTTGTTATTTTTTTTGTAGGAGTTCACCATTTTCCAATATGGCGGCTTTATGAAAAAAAAAAGCAAATTTTTTTTCCTTTATTTCGAAATAATTCCCATTTTTTCCTATGAAATCATCATCAGAACGGGGACTAAACTATGAATTTTGTGGCATACAGGTATCTAGTTTAAAATGTAAAAGGTTAAATTTGAAAATTCAATATGGCAGCCATCAAAATGGCAGCTTTAAGATTCAAAGTCGGTGCAAAACTTGAGGAATTTTTAACTCGAATATGACGAACTTTTAGAAAAAATGTTATAGAACAAAAAGTGCTTAGAATTGCTCAAAGAATTCGCTCGAATTTTTCCAGAATTTTTGGAGAGATTTTTGTATTTAACTCTTCAAGGCCCAGCGGTTTCGATCGAAACCACTTTTGCATTCGAACGTTCATAACTTTGTTTAAAATCAATATTTTTGATTTCTAAACACCCACGACCCACAAATTTATACAACTTCATCAAAAAAAAATTATAGTACACTAAATTATTAACAATTTTGCAATTATAACAATATGAACAAATGAATGTTTGTGGTAAGAATTGCAAAGAAATTGCAAATTATCCAATTACGTGGAGCTAGGCTCATGAAAATGATCATTCGGGGATCTTCAGGGTCGCTGATTACGAATTCGATGTCAAATTTTCAAAATTTTCAAAATACAAAATGGCGGATCTAATATGGCGGACGACTTTTTCGAAAATCGATCCAATCGGCTTTAAACTTGTTACTCGAGGGTTTTCGGGGTTGCTGATTACGAATTCAATGTCAGATTTCCAGAATTCAAAATGGCGGATTCAATGTGGTGGACGGCCTTTTTGAAAATTCATCGAATTAGCCTGAAACTTGTTACTCGGGGGATGTGGGGGTCGCTGATTACGAATCCGATGTCAGATTTTCGAAATATTTTGATGGCCGCCATGTTAAATTTTCAAATTTAACCTTTCACATCTCAAACTAGACACTGGTATGCCACAAAATTTATAGTCTAGTCCCCGATCTAATGATGATTTCATAAAAAGGAATAGGAATTATTTCGACAAGAAGGAAAAAGAATTTGCCGTTTTTTTAATAAAGCTGCCATATTGGAAAATGGTGAACTCCTACAAAAAAAATAACAACGGATTCTGAAAGAGCATCCTCGAAAACTACGGGATACCACGTTTCAATTTTGTTGGATCAGTTTTACTATGTGAAATATCGAGGTGAAGAAAGCAAAAAATTTATGCCATCTTGGGCAAAAACGGGTTAACCAAGACAACTTAGAATCTATACATAACAAGAAGTAAATATACAGATGAATCAAAATTGTTAGATTAATATTTTTTAAATAAAACTTACCAGGGAAGAGACTTTATTCACTCGTTCTCAACTGTATCCACAGAGTGTCAGTAATGAAATAAATTACAAATTGACTGCGCACCTAGTTCAAGTGGCGCTGATGACAAACTATAAACTCAACGATGTTCGTTCAAGGTCTTCAATTCCCGCGAGCCAGTAAACAAATACCGATTTTACAGGAAAACAAACATGCCAGGGGACGAGACGCAAAATGCGGGGGACAAACGTAAACGTAATTTTTTTTAAGAAAAAAATATCACGCAATTTTACTTGCTTGATTACGATAATTCATTTAATTTATTTTGTTGAAATATATAATCTCAATAATATATTTCATTTCCAAGTACTTTAAATTACTAATACACAAACAGAATCGGCTCGGGGACAGGCCAGGGGAGGGATGTTTTCCGACTTTGAGATGAAATTGTGACTAAATTAAATAAAATTAAGAAATGAATTTGAGTGACCACTTACATGAGCACGAGCTTTAAGGGGGCGGTATACCCGATTTGTGACCGACACCGCCTATATCTCCGAAACGGGGCTATAAATCGACTTGTCCTTGCGGCAGTCGATGTTTGACGAGTGATGGGTTCGAACTGGTACGTTTGACCGGATGAAATCGGATTTTTTTTTTCTTTTATCGAAAAGCGTGGGCGTGCCATTCATTTCGACTTATATCAAAGCCTACGGATCGAAAATGCAAAATCGGCTTCCTGAACCCGATTCTGTATGGCATTCCGAACACAACCATCCAAAAACATCTTTGGTTTCGACAACGATGAAGAAACCACATCTCATCTACGATTTTGTGGTAATTTTGGCAATTGTCAAGGGCCGTGAGCGAAAATGGCCGCTCACGGCTGTTGATATGATGTGGTGGTTTGCAGAACGCCCGTGAGATGTCGCCGCACGCCCATTTAAGCTTCTCCTTTTACCACCGCTGTTACGTTGGTACACCTGGTACCACGTGACCCGACCCGCAGTCAGAGGTGATTTGAAGACTAACGATACGTATATTTACAATAAAATATTTTTCAACGATTTCTCCAACATCTCGGCAAGTGAAAATATATAATCAATCCGAAATTGAGCATTTTGTTCAGTTATTTCCGTTATTCCATCATTTTCCATGGTTTTTCAATACATATATATAGGGGAACGTGGGGCAGAACGGGCAGCGGGGCAGAACGGGCACCAAAACAAAAAAAAATAATGTGGTTGGAAATGATTTTTTATGAAATATGGCGACGTATTTTGGATCAATAATGAAAAAAAAAAATAAAAAAAAAAATTATTTTTTATTCCGTTTTATTTTACTTTTTTTAAAAAAAATATCAATTTTTTTTTTTTTCATTATTGATCCAAAATACGTTGCCATATTTTATAAAAAATCATTTCCGACTACATTATTTATTTTTGTTTTGGTGCCCGTTCTGCCCCGCTGCCCGTTCTGCCCCACGTTCCCCTATATAAAATATCATGTGAGTAGTTGTACTGCGTATCATATATAATTTTATATTATACGTTCCTCGCATTATACAGCTATCCATTATATACAATTATATAAAAATACATAAAAAATATGGTTTATACATATTATACGACGATGGTTAGTAGAATATTAGTATTTATAGATTCGTTTGAAATAAGTGTAATAGTAGATTTCGATACGAGAGCGAAATGTGAGGCGTTTATAGGATTGTCCGATGTTTTCAGTACGAACCGTAGTCGAGGCGGCAGCCGAGACGAAGGTGAGTGCTGAAGGCATCGGACAACCCTGAACGCCTCACTTCGCGGGAGTATCGAACGCTATTTTTTATAACAAATGCATGAAAAAGTTGCTTGTGGGGCTCTGTTGTCAATGTAAACAACCATACCAAAAACATCGAGTCGATTCACGGAGATAGCGCGTTGACAGGGATGAATGATTATAAAATGCTCTTGTTCGCACGCCGTGCGTAACAAGAATCATGTTGTACACGCTCGATGTGCGCAAAACGCAGTGCGCACGTTTGGCATGCAATTAGTTTCATGTTGGCATTGCCTACTCAAACGTCAGAAAAGTGCCACAATATGACCGCTTCAGAGCCCCAAACAAGCGACTTTTTCATGCATGCGTTATAAAAAAAGAAATCTGTTACAAAAGTCTGCTCTCCTTTTCAACCATGAATTACCCATACCCGATTCGCCAATAAAATTGTTTTTTTTTTTTCTTTTATACAAATACTTGTCATTTGTTTGCAAGTTTGCTGAACACTTGAAAAATCTGAAATACAGCATAACCAATCAGGGTGTACATAAAATTTTCATTTCCAGATACCAGGCATTTTTCATTAGTTGCCGTAGACCAGTGTTGCGAGTTTCTAATTACATTTTCAATGGAATTACTCATTTCATTACACATTACTTTGGTAATGAGTAATTAAACTTCATTTAATTACACATTACTTTGGCAATGCGTAATTAAATCAAGTTCAATTACACATTACCAAAGTAATGTGTAATTAAAAGTTCAATTACACATTGCGAAAGTAATGAGTAATTACTTACAATTTTCACAACACTGCCGCAGACCAACATTTCATAATATTATCAATGCTATCTAAAATCCTATTGATAAACCAACTAAACCGAACCACGTATGTCTTTTGATAGATTGTTCCAAGCACAACGAGTTGCCTTTTCTTTTTTCTTCTGAATTTGATGCATAGGTGAAGAACAAGAAAAGGCAACTCGTTGTGCTTGGAACAATCTATCAAAAGACATACGTGGTTCGGTTTAGTCGGTTTATCAATAGGATTTTAGATAGCATTGATAATATTATGAAATGTTGGTCTGCGGCAGTGTTGTGAAAATTGTAAGTAATTACTCATTACTTTCGCAATGTGTAATTGAACTTTTAATTACACATTACTTTGGTAATGTGTAATTGAACTTGATTTAATTACGCATTGCCAAAGTAATGTGTAATTAAATGAAGTTTAATTACTCATTACCAAAGTAATGTGTAATGAAATGAGTAATTCCATTGAAAATGTAATTAGAAACTCGCAACACTGGTCTACGGCAACTGATGAAAAATGCCTGGTATCTGGAAATGAAAATTTCATGTACATCCTGATTGGTTATGCTGTATTTCAGATTTTTCAAGTGTTCAGCAAACTTGCAAACAAATGACAAGTATTTGTATAAAAGAAAAAAAAAAAACAATTTTATCGGCGAATCGGGTATGGGTAATTCATGGTTGAAAAGGAGAGCAGACTTTTGTAACAGATTTTTTTTTACACTTATTTCAAACGAATCTATAGATACTAATATTCTACTAACCATCGTCGTATAATATGTATAAACCATATATTTTATGTATTTTTATATAATTGTATATAATGGATAGCTGTATAATGCGAGGAACGTATAATATAAAATTATATATGATATGCAGTACAACTACTCACATGATATTTTATATATATATATATATATGTATTGAAAAACCATGGAAAATGATGGAATAACGGAAATAAATGAACAAAATGCTCAATTTCGGATTGATTATATATTTTCATTTACCGAGATGTTGGAGAAATCGTTGAAAAGTATTATATTGTAAATATACGTATTGTTAGTCTTAAAATCACCTCTGACTGCGGGTCGAGTCACGTGGTACCAGGTGTACCAACGTAACAGCGGTGGTAAAAGGAGAAGCTTAAATGGGCGTGCGGCGACATCTCACGGGCGTTCTGCGAACCACCACATCATATCAACAGCCGTGAGCGGCCGTTTTCGCTCACGGCCCTTGACAATCGCGGAAATTACCACAAAAATTAGCGAAAAAAGCACTATTGCGTAAAGTAGAGTATTCGCGGTATGCGCATGCGCTAACTCTTCTTTTCTTTACTCCTCGGAACTCAGGTACTTTACGCTCGCTTCAGAGGCCTCGAACATCAAACTTTCGAAGCAGGTGTTGCAAAAAAGATGTTGTGATGAGCATTCAACCACTGCTTTTTTGAGATTCAATAAATATCTTTCATCTTCGATCATGTTGATTCTGTACCGATTCCAATAATTTCTTATAAATACATTATGGATCGCTTCACCAGATTGTTCTGACCATATGCCAAGACCACTTTTATCCAAATAAGTCAGACCCTGCGACAAATGTTTCAAAATGACATGAATTTTCAATGTTTCGCTTACCTCGGTGCTTCTAAAGCGTTTCTCCAATTCTCTAACAAGCTTTTCACAATCGAAATCTACTCGTCTGGTAGAAAAGCAAGCGTTGACAAGTTTATCTATAGTCTTGAAGGAATAAACGAACGGTATGTTGAGAATTGTTACCCAACATTCCATTTCATTTTGTAAATAGGCTATCCTCAATAATTAGGCAAGGTGTGACCTAGAAGACACCAATAAATCGAGTAAGCTTTATGGAAGTTACAAATTAGGCTAAAGACTGAGCCGCGCTTCAGTTTTGAGCAGATATTGAAGAAACGGAGAGTATCTTTCCGAGTACTCATAGACTCGAACCGGAGCAAGTTCTCCAAACACATTCTTTTGTATTTTGTTGAATATTAAATAAATTCACTTTGTCGCTATCAAGCACTTGGAGTGATTGTCATTAAATCACCTCTGGGAACAACCCTATAATTCCCGATCGCTGAATCACGGGAGTTAAATATGACAACAGGTAGTAATCTTATAGATCCGACCTTGCCACAAATTTTTGATTCTAAAAGTTTATCAGAATGCCACAGTAATTTTCTGTATGCGTTGCCTTCAAAAACTTCTTCCTGATAATTCTTAGAGATGATGCATATACTTTTGGGCCAAGGCAAAGCTTGCTCTTTACCTAAAAGAGGCACTAGCCCTTTCCAAAAAAGATGGTTTACAAAACCCATTAAAATATGCAGTTCTGGAATGATGCATTTTTGCAACACGAAGGTATCGTCGTCTTCATCAAACAATGGTGCATTTACAGTACTATGATACTCTTCTGCAAGCTTTTTGTCTTTGTTCAAGAAAACAAACTTTTTGTAGTCTTCTTTCAAATCATCAAAAGTTTTCAAATCATTCTCGTATTGATAGCAATTTTCTGTCGCCTCAGAATTAGAAATCAACGTACTTGGCAACGTACCATTCACCCCTTCATTATTATTTCTTAAGCAATGTAATGGCACGTTACAATATTGGCAGGGAAAGGAAGCTGTCGCCGTTTGTAGTCCATTTACGATTGATAATAACTTAAAGTCAGACGCAAACTTGTACGGTATATCGTTAACGGGATGTGATAGGCAGAGGTCGATGAGGTAGGGGGTGTTTTTACCAATTTTTTTTTTCTTACTCTGCATATCGCAACGAAGGCACAGAATGGATTTTCGCAGAGGCATTCGACGTATTATATGGTGAAGTATTGCCGTAGACGAATAAACGTCTTGAAATCGAAAAATAGTTTGTTTTCGTAAATTACAATCTGTAAAATAGGGTAAAAAAATGGCCGCTCGGGGCTCGACTCTCATATGCTGACCTTATTATTCAAGTTCGCGCGGTATCCAGCACTGAAATGTATAGCGGCGTCAATTCTACGACCTCGCATGAACCGAATGATCCGTTTATTTATGAATATTACTTGAAAATGGGAGCGTGAGTTGCAATGCTGCATTTCGTCGACTTCGACCGAGTCAAAGCGGTTTTTGACAGTTACATACACTGAACGTGTTCAATGTTGACCGGTATGAAGTTCACCCCACAGTCTTCTGTCTCTTTCTTCCCTCGCGCTAACTGTCAAGACCCGCTTTGACTCGGTTGGAGTCGACGACATGCAGCATTACAACTCACGCTTCCATTTTCACGGAATATTCATAAATAAACTGATCGTTCGCTTTGTGCGAGGTCGTAGAATTGACGTAGCTATAGATTTCAGTGCTGGATACCGCGCGAACTTGAATAATGAGGTCAGCATATGAGAGTCGAGCCCCGAGCGGCCATTTCTTTACCCTATTTTACAGATCGTAATTTACGAAAACAAACTATTTTTCGATTTCAATACGTTTATTCGTCTACGGCAATACTTCACCATATAATACGTCGAATGCCTCTGCGAAAATCCATTCTGTGCCTTCGTTGCGATATGCAGAGTAAGACAAAAAAAATTGGTAAAAACACCCCCTACCTCATCGACCTCTGCCTATCACATCCCGTTAAGTTTCGTTAACTCAAATATAAGCTTGACGTTGTCATATGTTTCTTTTATCTCTGGAACCACGCATAATATTATTATTCTATGAACACTAGTCATTTTTCTTTTATCATCTGAAAAAAGTTGATTTTTGTCTGAATATTCTTCGGGAAGTACAGTCATACTAAGCTTAGAAAATCCTCGAGCACCATCCGCCATAACTTTGATCAGAATGTTACTACCCTACTGAAAAAGTTCATGTGATAAATGTGATGAGAAAGTACTTGGTAAATTATATGATGAACCATATGGTAAATCATAAAAGGTGGCAAAAATGGGTAAGGAAAAGTAACACAGTAGAACAGTAAAAGGTATTCCAAAGTAAATACGAGAATAAATTCAGAAGATTTTTCAATTTTGAAAAATTTCGACAATATTATAGGGTGCCCATTAGGGTGGATTGTTTTTTTTTTGTTCTTGTTTTTCATGGGCACACGAATAAAGTTATGAAGAATCAAAAAGAAAAAATCTGTGTAGAAACTTGACAACATTGGACAATATTTAGAGGTCGCTTTCTTTAAGTGCCCATTTTGCCCGCAGTTGCGAACTTTTCAGATGAGGGCGTTCAACACTCGATATCAGTCAGACCATGGTTCTCCGGTGAAAATTTGGACATCCATTCATTCAAACCTCTATTTGAAGCGTAAATTTCTTAGGGTGCCTATTTTGCCCGCTCCTTCCCTACATACCTATACAACCATATATGGATGTGGAGTCGAAGATTGGTGATACGAATTTGTACCAAACAAAATTCCACAAAAAGTAATGAGATCCCCCCAAAAGCACCTCTGGTGCAAAAACCTTCCGCCAAGTAAATTAATGTGCCACAAAACAATCAGTAAATTATCTCCGTACGAAAATTAGTTTTTTATATCCACCTATGACAATTCCTTTATTATTCACCTACAAAAGTATGGAAATGAGATACTACTATTGCCTGCACATATCGCCAAGCATACTTCCCCCTTAATTATAGAGAGAAAAAAATTAATTTGGAGGTAGTGGGACTTGGCGGGCCTATATTTTATGTCACTATAGGATTCTACAAAAGGCCCGCCATTAATTTGGAGGTAGTGGGACTTGGCGGGCCTATATTTTATGTCACTATAGGATTCTACAAAAGGCCCGCCATTAATTTGGAGGTAGTGGGACTTGGCGGGCCTATATTTTATGTCACTATAGGATTCTACAAAAGGCCCGCCAAGTCCCACTACCTCCAAATTAATTTTTTTCTTTCTATAATTAAGGGGCAAGTATGCTTGGCGATATATGCAGGCAATAGTAGTATCTCATTTCCATACTTTTGTAGGTGAATAATAAAGGAATTGTCATAGGTGGATATCAAAAACTAATTTTTGTACGGAGATAATTTACTGATTGTTTTGTGGCACATTAATGTACTTGGCGGAAGGTTTTTGCACCAGAAGTGCTTTTGGGGGGATCTCATTACTTTTTGTGGAATTTTGTTTGGTACAAATTCGTATCACCAATCTTCGACTCCACATCCATATATGGTTGTATAGGTATGTAGGGAAGGAGCGGGCAAAATAGGCACCCTAAGAAATTTACGCTTCAAATAGAGGTTTGAATGAATGGATGTCCAAATTTTCACCGAAGAACCATGGTCTGACTGATATCGAGTGTTGAACGCCCTCATCTGAAAAGTTCGCAACTGCGGGCAAAATGGGCACTTAAAGAAAGCGACCCATAAATATTGTCCAATGTTGTCAAGTTTCTACACAGATTTTTTCTTTTTGATTCCTCATAACTTTATTCCTGAGCCCATGAAAAACAAGAACAAAAAAAAAAAACAATCCACCCTAATGGGCACCCTATAATATTGTCGAAATTTTTCAAAATTGAAAAATCTTCTGAATTTATTCTCGTATTTACTTTGGAATACCTTTTACTGTTCTACTGCCCAATGAACATGGCCAGTTAATGAAACGTATGAAAATCGTGTAGAGAATACGTTTGGTGCCGTTTTTCAAACGTCTTGTACCTACGTATTTTATCGTGCAAAATGTCCGCCCTGATTTCGGTTTTTTTAACGTGCTCGGAAAACGTTTTCCAATAGTATTTCATGTTCAGATAATATACGGTTGGAATAAACCTATTTTAAACGTATTGTACCTACGTTTTTCACCGTGCAAAATGTCCGCCCTGATTTCGGTTTTTCTAACGTGCTCGGATAACGTTTTCCAATAGTATTTGATGTTCAGATAATATACAGTTGGAATAAACCTATTTTAAACGTCTTGTACCTACGTATTTTATCGTGCAAAATGTCCGCCCTGATTTCGGTTTTTTCAACGTGCTCGGGTAACGTTTTCCAATAGTATTTGATGTTTAGATAATATACGGTTGGAGTAAACCTATTTTAAACGTGTTGTACCTACGTATTTTATTATGTAAAATGTCCGCCCGGATATTCGATTTTTTAACGTTCCCGAATAACGTGTCCCGAGGGTTATTTATATGTGAATAATACACGTGAGGAGTAAATGTTTTCAATACGTGTTTAAAAACTATGGTGCAACGTTCTTCACATTACTAATTCCTATACCGTATATTATACGGTAGCAATAAACGTTCGAAATGCGACTTTGAAATGTGCGTATATGTGACGTATTGTGAATACGTGATTCCGATATTTATTGGAAGCCTTATACAGTATGCACTGATAGAAAAGATCATTTGGTTTCAATGACTTGACTTAACTACTAACGAACGTGGATTTGGAATAGATCAAATGAACGTTCGTTGATAATTAACGACAAGAGATTTGTACGAAACGACTCAAGGGGCTCTTGAATCTGGTGTATTAACAGTTAATGACAAAAATCTCACAGTTGGTGAATGTTTTTTCGGATCAAATGTTCGCTAAATTCTGATCTAGTTGTGCACGTTTCATTGACTATAAACGATATTTTCTATCAGTGTGCTGATGTTCAGGAATAACGGCTGCTCCCTAATACATGAAAATGAGAATTTGGATATTGGAAACTTTCGTTGTGTGGAATTCTATTTATAAATAATATCGTCGTATTGCCATTTGAATAGCAGTTAATGAAATGTATCAATTCATTTATTGCTATGCGCAATATCGAAGGATTTACATCAAGTCAAACATACGCATACAAATGTGGGATAATAATATTTGAGGGCGCATGTAACTTCGCTAATACTGTGATGTTTATTACATTTTTATAAGTTTACATAACAATTATTATTGTATGGAACTTTCTCTTCTCCACCATACCAGTCTCATTTAAATCTGAGGAGTAAGTAGCATTCTTGCTTGATATTTTTTTATTTCTTTGGTCATTTTGCGGACTAGATCACACATTGGTTTCATACTGAGACCATTACATACCATGTTATAGTGCCGCGAAATTGCACGTATATCTTAGATTATCATGAATGGGAGGAAAACAAATATATATATATCTAATACTATTAAATACTGATAGTCTATTGTTACTACCAATTATAGTCCACATACATCTATAAATATAGGTAAATCACTCATTTTTAATTCACCAGATGCTGAAGATTTAATAAAAAATAAAAATCCTTCTTTGGAATGAGTTAAGGTATTCAAATTCACGTTTGAGTATAATAAAATATCTTCTTAGTCGTAATCTGGATATCTTGACAAGGTTGGAATAAAAAAAGCTTTCATCTTCAGAACAAAACGGCTATAAAAAGGCTGATATCTTCTATCAATAATGAAAAAAAAAAAAAACTTTTATTGGTAATATATGTTAAGAAGATTTGTGTACATGCTTCAATGCACGTGATTGACATCGTCTTCTTGCTCGTTGAGATGTGACTATTCTCTTTTTGGTACATAAGTATGTCGTGATTTCGAGAGTTTCAACCAATCTTCAACTGCTGAAGAAATGCTCGCTTCGGTTACATCACAAACTTCTTTTTTGCCTTGAAAGGTGAGTTTCACAGCTTCTGAATAATAAAGATCAAGAAAAGTATAAGTATAACATTACGATATTGATGATCCACGAGAAACAATTGTTGTCGGGACTGAATCAATCCCAAGAATATTGTGAATAAGTCGAAAGTATAATGCTTCATTTAGATGATGGCAAGAATGTTTTTTGTTTTTCCTAAGCCAGCAGTCAAGTCAAAAATGATTTCGATAAATGGTATGAATTTTTGATTACCATAAACAATTTCCATGGTCAATGTTTTTTGGAAGCCAATCTTCTCTCTCCCTGCCCAATTGAAACGCATTGCCAATTCGTTTGTGAGTAACGCCTTGAGAATTGCCAACACACATTGTCGACCGCTGGTGCCTCCAATACAGGACAACTTCTGTGTCTACGATGAAAAAAAATTGATCCTAATGAATAAATTGATTGGAATTTCCAGCATGCTTTCTATAAGCAAAACCTTATCAACGATTGGATTCAGGAGGTGATTCTAATTGTTTCACAAAATGATGCAAAAAGCAGATGTTGTGGGATTTTTATGTTTCACATGATGGCGCTATATAATACTTCACTATTGTTATTTCAAATTTGATAGAACTAATGCCAGTTTGTGAGCTCATAATCTCAGTCTCATGTCAGGGTATGAATGAAGCAAAAATATCATGAAGGTTTCTGATTCTCCGGATAATTTGTATACTACACCTGAATAATGTTCGCAGTCATATTGCTTGACACGCAACAAATGCTGCTATCTAAATTTTTATGTCATGAAATATACATTCGGAATGTCCCATGTCTACTCACCAAATAATTCCGATGCTCATTTGACTTCAGAAGATGTTCCAGTGTCGTGAAATCTTCGATCGAATTAACTGGAAGATTCGGAAATTCTACTGGCTTTGTGATGCTTTCCACGTTCGTCTTTGGCTGTTCCGATCGGATCTTCTTTAAGATTGTCCTGTTGTTATCCACAGTAGATTGTATTTTCACCAGGTGTTGTAACACTTGCTCTCCGAAAGTTTTCGGCCACTCACATGATGTGCTTGGAGTTGGAGCTTTAGATTGAATTGATAAGCCCCGGTTTTGTGACCTACCCAAGTTCTTTAGAGTCATTGACCTAACCATGGTGTTGCCTGCGTCGTCATTCGGTGTCTTGTTTTCCTCAATGCGCCTAGGTGTTGCATAGACGGTTTTTTGTTGTTTTTCTGATGGCAAATTAACCACTCCACGCGGCGGTGAATTTTCGTCGACGGAAGAAGTATCATCACAAGTACTTGTGCTGTCACGACGATGCTTCGTTTTCCTTTTCTTGTTCTTGTTGTGTCGATTCTTAGACTTCTTTCTGTGTTTGCGCGTTTGTTGTATTTCTTCGGGTTGGACAGTATGATCATCACTCAGTGTAGATATATTGTCCTCTTCGTTGCCTTCAGCATTTTTGTCATCCTGAACTGCAGTGGACTTTTTTATAATGCTATGCACTACTCCGGCTTCGTCAGACGTACCGTGCTCTATGAATCGCGTCATGATTTTCTCAGCTTCATCGATGTCTTCTGTTGGTCCAAAAAACATCATTCAATAATGAGTATGCATAGATAATAGACATTATCCGTGCAAGCACGAACTCGTAATATAAATCAAAATTCAAGTAGTTATGATTACAAGGTGAACAGTGCTGGTCAAATATCGTGCATTCACTTTTAGCTTATAGTACGATAAACATGATATTTACGCTGACAATAAGTATTCGCGGTTGATGTGGGAGAAAAAAAAACGTTAGTAAAATACTGAGAAATACTGGAAATAGCGTAACTAATCACCTCCAGTATGCAGTACATTGTGGACCGGAAAATTTAACCATGTCTTCTCATAGGCAGCTTTCGAAACAACAAGTTTCAGAAATTGAGCTTCGTTCTTGGTGCGTGGCCAGTAACAGCTGGTGTTTTTCTTCGCCAACCACAGGACAGGTACTAATGCGCATTCTCGGTCTCCGCCAACCGCAAATTCGACGACAGCATACATTATAGTTGTTGCCCTTAAGCTCAAACATCGTTGAACGTATTATATTCTGTGGTTTTGTAATCAACAGTCCAACCCAAAATATGATACAAAAATACTAGAATATCCATCCACTCGAAACAAATCATTTCACTTCGAAAGTTAGGAGAATTAAGTTGAGTTTTTCTGTGTACATAAATTAGACGCTTCAGAAAAGAATGTTGGGAGTGACTCAGGCTAGATATATGCGAACGCAGAACAAAACACACTTAATACAACGATAGCATACTTCATGAGCTCATTATTGAGTAGATATCACGATTATTGTACTTGTAGAATGAAAGCATTATCAAAAAATCGAGTAAAAAATACATATCAGAATTTACGTTTTCCAAACCATTTTGGACGCATTTAACCAATACTAATCATTCACTAATGAATTGTGGAGTATAATTAAACGAATAGATCATAGACAGCTGGTATTTAAGGGGGGACAGTACTGAAAATTTGTAAAAAAACATTTTTTTATTTTTTCCACTACTCAAAATGGTTCAATCATAAATCGCCTCCAGCAGTTTTTAGATATTAGTAATATGTGTGTTTGAAAAAAATATAAACCTTCTGCGATGAAAGTGTATGCGCAAGGAACCTTTCGCAGTGGTTCGAAGGAAATCTTCTGCGAAAGGATCCTTGCGCATACACTTTCATCGCAGAAGGTTTATATTTTTTTCCAATATACATATTACCAATATCTAAAAACTGCTGGAGGCGATTTTTGATTGAAGCATTTTGAGTAGTGGAAAAATAAAGTATGTTTTTTTTTCTAATTTTCAGTACTGTCCCCCCTTAACAGAAAAATCTAACTTATATCCGTTCATGCAATATTGGAGTAACGGCGAAGGCCTCTCTGAATGGAAAACACACGAATTTGTGAGATATGTCATTAACGATGAAAGAGCGCGCAAGGTTGGAACTCCTCACGAAGAAAATTCCCAGTTTTGAAGATTTCATGGGTTTTTGGTGAAGATCGCGCCTATACTTGAATGGTGTACCTATAATTCTATATTCGCCGTCGATATGGACAATGGATTTGATGAGAACTATTTCATTAACACAGGCCACTACATTATCCGGTCGTTTTATTGAAATTTTGAATCTACCGGTTTCCAAATTCTGACATTCCCGAGAATCGCCAATAAATTTTGGTTTGGGAAAGTATTTCTTTCGGTAATTTCTTTTATGAATGCAATTTAGTTCTTCGAGTCGATTACTCAGTTGTTGCAACGGCGACCGTTTTGACCGAATAAGTTTTTTTAAATGGCCCAAATGATTCTCATATACAAAGCAACTGTATTCCTCTAACGGTCCAAATCGGTCGACATCATCCGTTACATGCAGCAGCGAATGTACGTTGTACACAATGAAATGCGGACCATACAACTGAGCCCCTTGAGTAATGAATTTTTTAATCATTTTTTGCGCGATATTGCGAAATTGTGCGACCAAGCCTGCGTTCGATAGTACGTACACCGCAGCAGATAACAATAGAAAGTGTTTATATTTTTTGTGATCTAGTATTTCTCGCATAAGAACAGGTCCAGAATATAACACAAAGAACCGAAATTCTGTCGCCTTCCATCTCTTTAATTCAAGAAATCCGCGAGGTTTTCTAGGAAACTCAGCTGGTACATACCGCGCTAACAATTTGATCGTATGTTCGATTTGAAACAGCATTTGCTTTGACAATTTGCTATCACGTGAGCCCTCTACCCAGTATTTCAACAGCAATCTCTTCAAAACTCCTAGGTAAATTAAATGCATGGGATCTAGAGGAAATTGCGAGACCAGTCCTATGTATAAATCTAAGAGAGGTGACCGTCCTTTGATATGACGATCGCTATTATTAGGTAAAAGAAAGTCACTATCCTTTCGTTTTTGGGAATCCGTAGTAGCTGGATAACATAGCCTACCATTAACACGAATAGCGTGAATCTTACATCTCTCGCAAGCATTATTCCCAGAATGGCCCAGGCTCATTTTCAACATAGATCTTGCAGGAGCATCACACGTGAAAAAACGCACTTCGACAAAGTATCTTGTGTTATTAAATTCGAGACCATTGGCGCCCAAAGATAACGTCTCTTGAATTAAATCTTGCAAGTATAGAGACAATGGCATCGGCTTACCAGTACCATAAAAAACGGCAATTACAAACGGGCTATCATCCACCAAAGAGACACTGCGTTCCAAAATTGGCCAGAAGGATGTTCCAGTACTTTTGAAGACCGGAATGCCATCAATATTAAAATCAACTTGCAACACATGTAAGGGTTCTATTCCATTCTTGAGACCTGCTTCAAGCTTGCTCCTCAAACACTTCTCCAAGCCAAAATAACACATGTCTCCACTGTCTAAAGCTAATGTTTCAACGCCCTTTGGTGTACGAAGTAAAGTCCTAGCACTTACCGGTAAAATAGGATGCGCTGGTTTCAATAATACCAGCAATTGATCTATGGCAGTATGCGTGATGTTATTCGCAGATGCCCAAGTTTGCAAATTTTTGACCAAATTAATTTCATGGTCGCTACATTGTTCGTCAGTATCAGAGCTCAAGTTATGATCGGAGCTATCCAAAGAACTATATAAGCTTATACTATAGGAGCTGGACGAGGAACTTGACGAGGAACTTAACGAGGAACTTGACGCGGAACTGTCTGTGTCATTCGCGACGTTTTCCGGTTGCATACAATCTCGTTTTACCTTAGAATTTGCTTTGGCTGTGGTGCATTCAGAGATACAAGAAACATCATGATCGTCGCATAAATCATTTGCATCCTCCCCGGTACTCATTTCATTTTCATTCAAAGTAGCGTTATAAAATTCGGGTGCTGCAAGGCGGTCGCGTGTACAGTCATTGTTTTCCATAGTAAGCAACGATTTACGGATATTTGCAGCTCGTTTACGACGCAAGTGTCTTGCGCTCAGAAGTTTACAATCCAAAGGCATGATTCGCAATATGAAAGCAAGAGATGAAATGAGAATTATAATGGGGTGGTCTCCCTCAACTTTTCTGCGCATAGGTCACCGATTTTGGTGCCACGCGAGATTTTGACTTCGAACCGATCCCCAACAAGAAATCTAGAGCCATTCGCCTTGGTATCAAGTGGTTCGGAAGTTATTCGATGTTCAAAATATAAAAAAATCTGTTTTCGAGCGCACGGAACGATCTTTAGGCGTACGTAACTTCGGTTTGAGCGATCATACAGATGTTTTTCACTAGTGATTCGGAATCTCAAAACTTTCACCTTTCACGCTGTGAGGTCAGAAATTTCGGAAAAAAAATTCTTGACTACGATTTTTTCAAAAAACTTTTGTTTTCCAGTTTTCGAAACGAAGGCCATAATTTTTGATGATGAATATTTTACTGTAGGTAGTCCTTTGAATACCGAAGAATCTCTGAAATTTGTGGAAGGGTGTTCGGCCTCGTTTTTGTTCAAATAATTCGACGATGAATTTCAATCATTGGAGTAACGCGCCTGGAGTCTTTTTGTTCAACCAATAGGCCATAGTTTTCACTATAAAGATTTTACGGAACTTGACGTATTCAGAAAAATTGCTATCAGAGAATTATGAAATTTGAAATTTTTAAAAGATTTAAATTTTAAATATAAAATTTTATGATTCTCTGATAGCAATTTTTCTGAATACGTCGAGTTCCGTAAAATCTTTATAGTGAAAACTATGGCCTATTGGTTGAACAAAAAGACTCCAGGCGCGTTATTCCAATGATTGAAATTCATCGTCGAATTATTTGAACAAGAACGAGGCCGAACACCATTCCACAAATTTTAGAGATTCTTCAGTATTCAAAGGACTACCTAAAGTAAAATATTCATCATCAAAAATTATGGCCTTCGTTTAGAAAACTGAAAAACAAAAGTTTTTTGAAAAAATCGTAGTTAAGAATTTTTTTTTTCAAAATTTCTGAGCTCACAGCGTGAAAGGTGATAGTCTTGCGATTCCGAATCACTAGTGAAAAACATCTGTATGATCGCTCAAACCGAAGTTACGTACGCCTAAAGATCGTTCCGTGCGCTCGAAAACAGATTTTTTTATATTTTGAACATCGAATAACTTCCGAACCACTTGATACCAAGGCGAATGGTTCTAGATTCCTTGTTGGGGATCAGTTAGGAGTCAAAATCTCGCGTGGCACCAAAATCGGTGACCTGTGCGCAGAAAAGTGTCCCGCTTGAGGGAGACCACCCCAATACGTTCAACCGTGTCTAGCTGCTGCGAATTTTCGTGCACTACCGTGACAAACATAAATAAAACATACTAATTATTACATATTATAGTGCTCATATTGACAACAAATCTCTGTCGCTTAATTTTAGACTGAATATTGCAGGTGTTCGAATTTCGTGACAGGAAAACATTGTTGCATGAGTGCCTGACATTTCAAACTTGTACCGTTATTTAACACGAACTTCATAAATAATTACTCGGAATTCTCATACTGAATTATAATAGTACTATTGATATATCAATAAACATCAAACGTATGAAAACTGGAAAACCGTCCTGCCGAAACGACACCAGACATTACGTACATTACGATACGAGTGCGGTAAAACTTTTTCTGGCGATCGTGAGGTTCCACCCACACGAGATCAGAAGAAGTTTTTCTGTCGAGTATAGTACAAAATTTTACTTCATGTAAGGTCTGAAAATGGGGACACACATTGCGTGAAGTAAACGTACATCAAACGCTTATCCTCGGTGAAAGTGCAATACCGCGCGAGTACAAAAAAAAAAATGAGATTTGGTGTGCATTCGATGTATTTTTTATTTTTACATCGAATGCACACCAAATCTCATTTGTTTTTTTCAATACCACGTAAGTAAAAAAAAAAAGATCTGGTGTGCGTTCGATGTAAAAATAAATAATACATCGAATGCACACCAAATCTCATTTTTTTTTTGTACGTACGCGGTATTGCACTATGACCGATGTTATACGTTTTCTGACAGGACATTCCGTCTATTTTGATAGGTCTAGTGCGTTTATTGGAATGTATTGAATCCTACTTTTTCCATGAAACTCTCAATTACTCGTAAGATATTTAGTTAAGGGGGTATCCCCACCTTTAAATGGGTTAAAATTCTGAGAAAGAGATTGATATTTTACAGCGAATTTAAGAGTCCGATCAAATCTAAAAAAAATCACGAAGTTTAGGGAGGGTTTGACCCTCATTATCCATACTTAACATTGAATATTACTTTGAGTCTAATAGTAGTTACGCTGAATATAGAAAAATACAAAATTACTCGGTTGTCGCAAAGAATCAGTAGTACCGTCGGATCGATTCTGGAATTTTTGGTCTTTAATTGTTCAGAAAAGATGCCTCTATCATATGAACATAGAACTTTTTGATTTGACTATTTTTGGTAGAGATAATAGAAAAAGTAGAGAAAAAAAATTGAAGAATTAGAAAAATCTCAGTAAAAACTTAGCGACTCAGGCAATTTTCGCGATATCAAAAAGTTCTATGTTCATATGATAGAGGCATCTCTTCTGAACAATTGAAGACCAAAAACTTGAGAATCGATCCAACGGTACTACTGATTCTTTGCGACACCCTGGCGAAAATGAAGTATGCAAAGAGATGTTCGAGAGGTGTTCGGGAGGTGTCTGCACAGTTCATGAAATGTTTGGTCACAGCTCGCGAACAGCTCGCGAACACTTGAAGCCGTGACCACTTCCACACATTTAATGCACACTATCGATTTTTAGTTCGTGCACACCCGGTGCACGTTTTTCGGAAGTCTAAGTGGTTGAACATTCGCGCACATTCAGGACACATTAGGTCTCACTTTCTTCACACATTCCGTTCGCATTATTGAAACAACTAATGCTCCTGCACAGTTCGCACAGTGCGTTTTCACTTCATGCACACTTAGATCTATAATAATATTTGTGTCATAACAATTTTCAATGGAATATTTTATTCGCGAAATTCACGAGTAATAAGTGGCTGTTTAATCAGAATCTTGTCCAATTGGTTTTCTAAGTGACCGTGAAATTTTGCTATCATTCATTTTCAAGTAGGTACATATTGATGTGAATCCTTACAAATCAAAGTTTACCTATAGAGTCAAAAAGTGTCAAGTATTCTAACAGGCAATAATTGGCTCTAGATCGAGACCGGACATCAGCCGAACAACGAAGTTGAGCAGCTTCAACTGCAGCCAGAATTCGGATGGGTGACACACATGAATAAAGAAAATAAAAAAAATCAGTCTTTGAAGAGATGATTTCTAACATCCAGGAAATATTCAACTGCGTTCTCTACCGCTCGAAAAAGAATCAACTATAAATAAATAAACAAATGAATATTGGTGAAAAAAATATTTTCTGTCCGGATAATATCGAAAATAAACAATTCGGCACACTCCGTGCACATCGCGTGCATCACTTCATGCACATTACGTGGACGCTCCATACACATTTCCGTATTCACACCTTGTCACACTTGCAATGTTTCAATTTACATTTTCAGCACACTTTATTCAAGACTACTGTCACACTTCAGTCACATTACCGGAACATCTTAATTCAACCTTCGTTCACATTTGGTTTCACACTCCATTTTCGCCAGGGCAACCGAGTAATTTTGTATTTTTCTATATTCAGCGTAACTACTATTAGACTCAAAGTAATATTCAATGTTAAGTATGGATAATGAGGGTCAAACCCTCCCTAAACTTCATGATTTTTTTGGATTTGATCAGACTCTCAAATTCGCTGTAAAATATCAATCTCTTTCTCAGAATGTTAACCCATTTAAAGGTGGGGATACCCCCTTAATGATTATCTACGAACTTAGTGACTCGATTGTACTATATAAATAAATATACAGACTAGTCATAAGCACATCTTTTTATTACGACGGTGTTATAACTTCTTCAAACTGTAAATTTAAAATTCACATGAAGATAATTATAGCCACCCAATAAACAGTGACGTATAAAAATAGGACTAATGTCCGGCAGATAGACGTATATTAAACGTAATTGTTAAACGCGTATACGTGAAATATACGGTTTTCGGCCGGACATTATAGTCCTATTTTTATACGTTACTGTTTATTGGGGCAGTAACAGGCGAGTATTAACGGATGAAATCAAGTTATAACAAATCTTCACTTTCATTTTTAAACAACTTTAATTTTAATTAACATTTAAGCTCATTATTGTTTTTCAATTTTTTTTTGAATTCGAAAAAAAATTTTTTTTTATTTATTTTTTTTTTTCATTTTAAAAAATTAAAAAAAATTAATTGTTTCTAATTTTTTATTTAAATTTAAAAAAAAAATTTTTTTCTTTGCTTTTTTGTGTCATTATTGATCCAAAATACGTCGACGTGTCATAAAAAATCATTTCCGACGAAATTATTTTTTTGGGATTTAGTGACCGTTGTGCCCCACTGTGCGTTGTGCCCCATCTTCCCCTATAGCGATTACGGCGGGAGACTTAATCATATTTGCTGCACGTGCGTGTCGATAGTGCTATTATAATGTACATCAATTACAAATAAAACACAGATAAACAGACAAATTGACTCATATGATTTTAAGTCGTTGAATATGTCCCAGCTATTACCCAATTAACATACATTGGTGAGTTTAACGTATAATAAATGATTCGGCGACGTGTAATAAACATAGTATGATTCCCTACACGATTAATTCTCGCAGGTTAAACGTATAAAGTATAGTGGATTTTGCTCGCCCATATCTGCCTGATATGCAACATTTTTACATTTATATATGGGGGATTCCACGTCAAATCGAACGGTCGATTTCCCTCACCCCTTCCGATCTGTTTGCCCTTTGACACAATCAAAGTACATGTTGTAAAGATGAACTGTGAAGTTATTCAGATTTTTCTGAGCTACCATTTTCTCACGACAGCTCATCGAATAAATTGATTTTTTGATTTTTTTGATTTTTCGCACCTACGTAGCTCAAAACCTGGAAGACATATGAAAAAAGTTGTTTCACGAAAATTGAAGGTTTTCTTGTGAACCTTTCGAAAGTATTTTTTTCGCATTTTTCATACCCCGTTTAAGTATAGTTTTGATGAAAAATCTTCGAAAATCTTCTGTAACAAAAAAGTGCCCTAATCGAATTGGCTGAAATTTATACACAGCGTGCGTTTTGCAATGTCTAAGATGGTCTAAAAATTTCATAGTGGGCAGAGTAGTGGTTCAGAAGATATATCAACAAATATCCGCGCAATGCCAAGAATTCGCCGATTATTCGATTCAAACTTCGCGGTGCAGCAAGCTATTTGCTTACCCTCCGCGTGGCATTGCTGCAAGCTCGAGCGCGATGTTCAATTCTAACTTCTAACATTCATACCGCCATATTGTAGTATGTATGGCTGAAAAATTCTACAGGTCCATATAAACTATTACTTGTAACTTGTGAACTACTGTTCGGCCCATCATGAAACTTACAGACAATCTTTGGTATTGAAGAAGACATGCTGTGTAAAAATTTCAGCCAATTCGATAAGGGCACTTTTTTGTTACAGAAGATTTCCGAAGATTTTTCATTAAAACTACACTTTAACGGGGCTTAAAAAATCACAAACAATTATTTTCAGAAATTTCATAGAAAGATGTGAAACATTTGTGTTACAAGTTTTTTCATATGACATCTGGATTTCAAGCTATGTTAACTTGAAAAATCGCAAGATCGTTAAAAGCTGATTATTCGACCAGCTGTGGTGAAAGAACGTTTGGTCAGAAAAATCTGAAAAAATTCAGAGTTGATGCTTTCAATGCCAACTTCAATCGGGTAAAAGGGCGAAAACATCAAAAGTGGTCAGGGAAATAATCTCATTTTTCCGTTCGATTTGACGTGGAATCCCCCATATATATTAAGTATCTCTCATCCCCACTAAAATCGTGGATTTCAGCAACCGTGTATTCTCCGCATTTTCAATACACACCTATACGAATGGCTTGTAATTTTACCACAAAGAAATGAATTGCACATGTGTATATTTATTGGGTAGTCGAACGAATAATAAAAGAGGTATATACATATAATATATCGATGAAATTATAGACTGAGTACGTATACTAGCGTTAGTATAGAACGCGTCGGTTCGTGTTTGATGACAAGTTTGTAGAAATGACGACTAGTTATACCTACGTGCTACATTGTATGCGATGTATGTATGCGCGAGAGAATAAAATAATGAATTTTAATTCTATTCAAGTTAACAAAGATTTTCCGTACTTGAGTAATTATCAATTTGAGATCTTTCCTAGATTAGCTAAGAACGAATATAACATACTACGTATATTCAACGCGCAATCTTCGTATGTGGTTGGGGCAGATTATTAAAGTATAATTGAACGTTCTGTAATTTGTATATTCTACGAACATTTATCAAATTCTTTGGGTTGGATCACAGCAAAATACATAGTATATATTCGAATAAATAGACGAGTACTTACCAGCAATATTCAAGGAAAAATCTCCGAAGTCCACTCCACCACACCACACGATCACTATAATTGATTCGCTTCCGCTGTTAGTTGGCGAAGAATGAATGTACGGCGTTCGGTACGCAGCGATGAGAGTGGGGATATGGGACCGCGCTTTGGGCTCTGGGCCATTGTAGTCTAGTCGAGAAGTGAGTTTCCTGAGAAAAATAGTTCTAATTTTCTTAAAAATATGAGCGATAGCTCATTCGATTCGGAATGCGATCCTGAAAAAGACGTATTTTGTTTTTCCGAAAACAAAAATTGTTATTGTTATTAACAAAAAACAAAAAAAAAAAGACGTCTCCAGTTTATGACTATAACTAAAGAACTTTGAGAGATAATGATAATTGGAAAAAAGCATCTTAAAGAGGAGGAAATTTCCAATAACAAAGTCTCGACTCCCGGAACTCTATCTCCATGATTTCTAATTTTAATTTGATGCTGAAAATAGGGTTCCGTGCGGCCGTTTCAGCACTGACGCGTCGCCGCTGAACAGAGAGTGCGATAGAAATTATTATTTTTTTACTATTAAATATTAATTTTAAAATTTTTTAAAATTATGCTATCATCAGAACACTCCAAAGAATCTAGCCCCGCAGAGAAAAAATTTTTAACTTCATTTTTCTAAAAGCTATACAATTGTTAATTAACTCATTTTTTTCGGACTTCTGTTTTCATAAATGGGGACATAAAAGTTTAAATAATTGGCCTGTAAATTTTTTACTACTTGGAGTCCTTCTTATATGTATACTTAACAAGATTACGTAGATCAGAATTTGTTTATAACAAATTGGTAACTTTGATATCACGATATTTTTCAAAAGCAATAAAAGATAGACAAAAAATTATTTTTACACTTTGTTGTTGTCGTTGTTTTCGTAATTTTTAATAGATTAATGAAAAAATGAACTGAAAATTGGAATTTGCTTATAACAAATTGATAACTTAATAAACAACCAAATTGTTGCTAGAAAATTTTTTTGTTTTTGTCACTATATAGAGAACTGCCAATTATGATTTTCGAAAAACAAATTATTCCTTAACTAATAATTTAAATGTTAGATAAATGAAAAAAACGATTATAAACAATTAAAAAATTTTTTTAAGGAATTTTAATTTTTTTTAAATCATAATTGACTTTTCTCAATATAACAACAAAAAATTTTTTTTTTTAAATATTAAATTTGACCATTTGTTCATGAACAATTTTTCCACGAATAAAGTAAAAAATTTTTGTTTAACATTTATTAATGTAATTGTTAGATGTGAAAACAGCCATAACATAATTTTCCTTGAAAAAATTTTTTTGACCATTATTTTTTTCATTCATCATTTTTTTGGAACTTAATAAATTTATTATAAACAAATAAAAAAAACTTTCTCAATCTTTTATTACGTAATCTTGTTAAGTATACATATAAGAAGGGCTCCAGGAAGTAAAAAATTTGTAGGTCAATTATTTAAACTTTTATGTCCCCATTTATGAAAACCGAAGTCCGAAAAAAATGAGTTAATTAACAATTGTATAGCTTTTAGAAAAATTAAGTTAAAAATTTTTTTTCTGCGGGGCTAGATTCTTTGGAGTGTTCTGATGTTACCATAATTGTTAAAAATTTAAAAATTAATATTCAATAGTAAAATAATAATAATTTCTATCGCACTCTCTGTTCAGCGGCGACGCGTCAGTGCTGAAACGGCCGCGCGGAACCCTATTTTCAGCGTCAAATTACAATTATAAATAATGGAGATAGAGGTCCGGGAGTCGGGACTTTTTTATTGGAAATTTCCTCCTCTTTAAGATGCTTTTTTCCAATGTTCATTATCTCCCAAAGTTTTTCAGTTATAGTCATAAACCGGAGACGTCTTTTTATTTTTTTTGTTAATAACAATTACAATTTTTGTTTCCGGAAAAAAATACATCTTTTTCACGATCGCATTCCGAATCAAATGAGCTATCGCTCATATTTTTAAGAGAATTAGAACTATTTTTCTCAGGAAACTCATTTCTCGACTAGACTAATTGGGCTGTACCACGGACTTGGCTGTATTCGCCACGTGCACACCTATACACTATACACATGTACACGACTACACATTCTTACTTTGGTGAGGGTGTCAGGTGTGCACGGAGCGACCCACGCCGTTGCAAGTTAGCAAGATAAAATAAGTGTTCCAAAGACCGCCGAATAACAATAAAAATAATGATCATCAGAACGTCATTTCCCTTTGTGCCAAGTCATGAATCAAATCGATTCCAATATCATCCATCGATATGATAATGGTCATGGTGAATTTAGGAACCGTACAAATACAATAAAAAAAAAATACGATGTTGAAAGCTTATAACATCGGTAAAAAATCATATGCTTGTATCCTAGGGTGTGCAGAAAGAAAAAAAATTCCATCGAGCATCCAAATTCCGTTAGAGCATCTCAAGTAGAATATCTCAGCCAAATATATGAGCTCCTAATATTGATATTTAGAGGTGCTCGTTTTATTTTTTCCATTATAAGATTTTTTTAGGTGCCATTGCAATGGAGAATAGAAAAAATAAAATAGGCACCTCTAAGATCATATTATAGGTATTGGCGTAGCTGTGGATATCAGTCATAGACATATATTACATATCTGTAGATAGGTCGTCAGTTTTCGAAGAAAACGAATTGCTCTGCACCCATTAGGAAAAACCACTTTTCTCAGGCTCGCTCTGTATATACGTCTATAAAACCAATAATTTGGTCCTGCTTAGCCGTGAATAAAAAAGTGATGAACGTTGCACTTGAGTTGCTGGTGATCGAATGATAAATGCGTATATCAAGTATTTAGAATACTATAATATCATCAACAAATTCAATATACGTTCATAGCACGTCATTTAACATATCGATGGCCTAAGTCTCAAATGTCGTAACCCACAAAATTTAGGAGATTGATTTTTTCGTCTCTTTGGACTTTTTTTATACGTTTTTTGACTTTTTTTTTACTCTCTCTGAGAAAATTTTTCATTTGTGGGTTACGACATTTGAGATTTAGGCTATCGATATTCGAATTACACGTATGCAATCAAACGTCGGATCTATACATCTATAAAACTAATAATATAGCCCTGCTCATCGATGGATAGGAAGTATAATAAACGTTAAACTTGAGTTGTTGATAATCGTATGATAAATGTGTACTATACATTTGAAACACTAATATTATAAACAAATTTGATAAACGTTTATAGCACGCAATTTATATATTAGTATTATACGCATTCAATCGAACGTTGAATATTAAATATTCTATAACGTTTAATATATGAATTTTCGAATAATTACATATACGTCGAATAAACTAATATGGAATACGTTGATTTAGCGACAAATGAACGTACTTCAAACGTACGTATAATGAAATACGGATATTAACTGCGAAAACAAACGAATAAAATCGATCTGAAATATTACGGTGTATGTAAAACGGTAATATTTTATACCTATACCGTAATTCAACGATCTCAACGTATCATATACGGGATTTCAACTAGTGCGTGTTCATTGGGTGTGTTACTTTTCCTTAGCCATTTTTGCCACCTTTCCCAAAGTTGTCAAGATGTGTAGTTGATTTGGTGTTCGAAGTTTACTAGAGCAAGTAAATAATGAAATTTGAAACGTTCTTCAATTTTGAAGTACGAAAATTTTTGAGGGATGCCCATCTGGCCCGCCCCTCTTTCCTATATCTCTTCCAATTTTTTTATGTTATCTTTACTTTTTATTCACTATACAGATTTCGTGACTTTCTCCTATCATTCTTCTACATTAAACATTTTTTTTAATACACATACTGCCATCCGCAAGGAGTTTTTGGCAGTGGTGCAGAGAAAAGTCTCTGCGAAAGGTTTCTTGCGCATGCACTCTCAACTCAGAGGATTAAAATGTTTTCTCAATGCACATACTACCATCTGCAAGTAGTTTTTGGCAGCGGTGCACAGAAAAGTCTCTGCGAAAGGTTCCTTGCGCATACATTCTCAACTCAGAGGATGGAAATTTTTTTTCAATACACATACTGCCATCCACAAGGAGTTTTTGGCAGCGGTGCACAGAAAAGTCTCTGCCAAAGGTTTCTTAGGCATGCACTCTCAACTCACAGGATTGAAATTTTTTCCTAATACACATACTACCATAATCTAAAATTTGATGCAGGGAATTTTTGATTACAATTTTTTTGGTATTTCGAAAAACGTTAAAATCGTTTTTATTAAAATTTCACCGAAGTCTCCCCTTAAAAGCTAGTCTGTGCGCGAAAATAGTCTATCATAGACTATGACGAGCCGGTCCTGGAGAATTTACAAAACGTCAACAGCTTTGTCAATAATCATCAATAAAATATTACGATTAATGTAACAGATTTCACATAACCTCAAAGTCTTGTCAGGTAAGCGAATAATAATTGAGTAGATATTATGTATTGTTCATCTATAGGACACCGGGAATAATTTCAACAATTTTCTACTTCTTCTTATTAATTCCAAACTTCGTTTCGGAAATGAATCTACCCGTATACACGTAATATTTGAACCATATTTCTCATCTGTCACGACATTTCCCATAACGGCCATATACCCGGGCATGCGCCATGGACGGCAGAAAGACTCACAGCACTAGAGAGGACACTCTAGTATAGCGGCAAGGCGTGGAACTTTTGACTAAAGCTATTTATAGAACGGCATGCTGGATGACCATTGTGAATTCGGACTCAAACGTTATAGTGTAAAATCGTCGACCAAATAAATAAACGACCATAACTCAGCTCTCCGTGGACCGATCGGGTCGATTTTGGGCTTAAATGAAAGCTGAGTGAATCCTCATTCCGAATATTAAGCACAAATCATTCAATATGATTGATAAATACGATTACTGAGATCGTCATTTTATCCCCACTCCGCCGGAAAGCAGCCGTCGCGGTAAAGATACTCTGTCGTCGACGCGCTCCGTTTTAATGTACTTGGCGCGAGACTCTACCGAGTCTCTTGACAGTTATAAAAGAATTTCGGTACACATTCTTTACATCATTAATTTTGTGATTTATTGTGTCATTTCTTTTATGGATGAATCTGAATTATCCAGTGCGTAATAAAATATATAATTTTTTTCACATTCTGTGACGGGTTTGTAAATTATTATTACAGAATTATTCATCCATGAGAAAATGGTTTTATCAATTATTTTATTATGACTTTTTTGGCGTTACAGACTAGTATCACAAATATACTATTATTCATTTTAGCACTGATACAAACTAGTGTAACATGTATATCATCTTATTATTTTTTTTTTCAAATGAAAGTTATCACAGTTGAACCGTTCTTGCGTACCTACTTGTGAGAACAGCTAAAACAATGATTAAAATAAAGTATCCATGTTTTCTAAAGACTCAATTCTCAATTATTCAATGCGGGAAAAAATGTTCTCTGCATCAAATTTCTACAATCCTGTCTATTATATATATATATATGGGTGGTTCCACGTCAACTGTACCACTCCTGTCAGTCATAGTCAGCCATTCTACTGTAATTTAGTGATTATGCTAGTTTGGTATGGAAATAATTTCTGACCAAAGGATTTCGCGAAATTCGAAAAACTATAGAAGATGCCCAATTCGAAACTTTTTGATCGTCAATTCTTTGAAAATTCATATCTCTGCAACCACTTATCGGATCGGGAATTTCCAGCCACGGAGTGACGTGGAAAAGTGTGCAGTTTGATGAAAAAAATACATCAATAACGGAGGTGGAAAAATTAGCTTCTATTATGCAATACAATGGTAATAATTGATTTTCAATCATGTTCTCACACATTCGAAAATTCGAAAAAAATACAGGTTACTCCTTCCAAGATTATGTTCAATTTCAGCCATCACAAAGTTTGGAGTCGAATCTAGTTCGCGCGATATTAATTGTCAAAGTCCGCCATGTGCTCGCTCGCCGCGCGGTGTAGCCAGCGTAAAATACCCAGAATGCAGAATGTCATTAAGGTGATGTAGCACTTATCACCGGGAATTGAAATTGCAGAATACGCCTTTATTTTAAAATTTAAGCTCGGATCGAATTTTCACTTGGTCATTCGACTTTTTACACAGTTAGGTATTGCTGTAGACCAAGAAAGCCGTGAAATTCGAGAAAAAAAGTTTTATTTTGTCTGCGTGACAGCACCACGCAGAGGCCTCGTGATGGCGGCTCAGACGACAACGCCGTATGTACTGCTTATTATACAAGCATACGTGGTTCCTAGCAGTGAAAACTTAGTCTCCTGCAATTCTGTACTAATGACAGGACCCAAGGAGCCCTTCAGATTTGTGTTCTTCGCCCAAATAAGAGCACCGCGTGTAATTCTGGAAATCACTGTTGTTCGCAAGCAGATACCGATGATTCTTAGTACATTCATATGGCGTTTAGATCGCGCTAGGCGGCGTACCTCGCGTTCGGGACTTCGCAACGTGCCGTAGATCGCAGCCCACGGTCGTAACATTGTGGTGCTCTAAAATTTTACTTAACTTATATCGGCGAAATGCCGATGTAAACTCTAATCTCAGGGTGTTTAGGAATTAATCCACGGGCCTACTCTTATATAAAATCAAGAATTATGGAAGGTGACTCAATTCAGATTATATTGGTACATGTAAATAATGCGTTTTTATTTGGAATAAAAATGTAATATGGTTATAACAGTTTTTTTAAGATTAAAGTTTGAACATTGGTTGGTGAAAACCTCACGTGCCTCTTCTGAGGGCTTCTATATTAATTGACTTCTTATTTGGAAGTATTTACCGGCGGTCAACCGTGATCTTAATATCTGATACCTAATGCTAAATGTCATAACTCTGACTGAGTTATACTTGTCCTATAGCTTGTTTTAGGACTCCTATATCTAATCGCGTTTTTATCTTAATAACTATTACCTATACTAGTTGAAATCACTTTTAAGTGAGTTGAATCGAAACATATTTTATACTAAATGAAATGACTCCTCAGAGTTGAAAGTTATCTTAAAAACTAGTGCCTGTATATAATGTATGAACTCTAAGTGAGTTCGTTGCCTATAGCTAGTTAGGACGTTTATATTATTTGCTCTACCTGAATTTATCTAAGTAGTGATCTATTAATGCTAATTAAAATGACTCTCTTTGAATCGCTGTGCCTAAAAGTAATTAGGACTTCTATATTATGCTTTGTATTATCAGTTCTCTGACTATTTATTGGGACTCTATAATGCCTATGCTAAGTGATTTGATTTCAAGTGATTTTACTGCAAGTGATTTTACTTCATGTTTGATTTGATATTACTGAGCTGATTGAATATTTTAAAAGAGGAATTTAATTACAAGAAAGGATTTTACTGATTTGACCCCCCCAAGAAGTAAAAGAAGAGACAGGTGGTGTGCCGAAGCGATCCCCCACTAGCTATCTTCTACCTCAAAAATATAAAGACTTTACTGATTTGACTCCCACGATGGTGTCCAAGAAGCAAAAGAAAGGACAGGTGGTGTGCCGAAGCGATCCCCCACTAGCTATTCCCCACTCCTCAAACGAGATCGTGTACTTGCAAAAGCAATAGACATGCCAAAACGAGAAGACAGGTGGTGTGCCGAAGCGATCCCCCACTAGTATCTCACTCTGCTATATCCAGAGAGATATTTCTCTAATTAAATGCTATTTAATTGCCGAACTTATCTAATTCATATAGTTACTTTGTAAGCGAGAGAGATTTTTAGGCAATATGGCGATTTGCCGTTAGTTAACCCATGCCTACGGTAGATGGCTCTTTGAGATGGTTGACCGCGCTAACAACAGATGGCATTTTGATATGGTTGACCGCGCTAACGACAGATGGCGTGCGCTATACGCCTTGTTGTATTACTATTTATATAGGTCGTGGCTTGGCCGCGTTACAACATCATACACAAGGTTCTTCGACTAGTGAAGCCTGCGGGCAGCATACCGACAGGCGTCTGATTTACTATCTTTCAATTATGATCGCGATGAATCAACGATTCTCCGACAAAGATTGCAAATGAATATTCCGATTATTTGGCGCTACATATCAACAACTTCGCAGTGAAGCTATCATAATATATGTACGATTTCAAAGCAAAAATATCGTCTGGCAGTCGAACTTGAACTGCAACACTCTTATACAGGGTGTCCCAACTAACTATGTCACCCCGACGGGTGGTGATAGGGGGGACCTTAACTAACATTTTCGATATAGGAACCCATGTCCGGAAAGTTGACGTTACCTTGATGGGAGGGATTTAAAGTTTTCGGCAAACGCCTGCGACGCTCGCTCACAGGCGCGGCGAAATCCTCGATGATTTAGAAATAATCGAAGTCTTATTCAACTATTTATTAGCAACATAAAAAATTTATCACATTTTTACCAATATCACAGAAAATGAGTATTTTCACCGTTCATTTCTACAAAAAAACAACCAAATCGTATCATCACATTTCTATGGCTCGACAAACTAAAACAAAACAACACAAGCATGACAATTCTCATTGTGAGGTCAACAAGTGTTTTGACCGCCTCGCATTTCATCAATCGCTCACTCGTTAGTGTTTTTTCTGTTTTCGTCACGGTTGACCAATACGTGATGATGCGATTTGGTTGTTTTTTTTGTAGAAATGAACGGCGAAAATACTCATTTTCTGTGATATTTGTAAAAATGCGATAAATTTTTTATGTTGCTAATAAATAGTTGAATTAGACTTCGATTATTTCTGAATCATCGAGGATGTCGCCGCGCCTGTCAGCGAGCGTCGCAGGCGTTCGCCGAATACTTTGAATCCCTCCCATCAAGGTAACGTCAACTTTCCTGACATGGGTTCCTATATCGAAAATGTTAGTTGAGGTCCCCCCCTATCACCACCCGTCGGGCTGACATAGTTAGTTGGGACACCCTGTATATATATATACAGCGTGATTCCCAAGTCGCGGAAAAGATTTCACATGCAGATCCCTTGTCGGAATCTAAGAATAACGTACCTTATCAAAAACTTCCAGGGTGCCGTCGTTGCTGAGTTATAGAAGGTTTAGTCTAACCAATAATACGGCCGTGAAGTGACGTGCTCAGTCTCGTAGCAATTCTGTCAAACTGATAGTGCCCGCGTCGTATGAACTTTGCCCGAAATTTCGGTTTTTACATTTCGTAATTTTTAGTCTTTATGTCGCCCAGTCGGTCATTCTCGTGCTCTACGTCGTTCGCCCCGTAGTTGACGTTGTCCAGGTGGTCAAACTGGTGATTGACATTCCCCAGGTCTTTTGCCGCGTAGCGTTCGTTATCCAGGTCGCTAGGCTCGTGATTTCCGTACTCCAGGAATTTTGCCCCGTAGCTGACGTTATCCAGGTGGTCAAACTGATTATTTACATTCCCCGGGTCTTTCGCTTCGTATTTTCCACTCTCGTTGTCTTCGGGGTGTCGATTTACATGCTCCAGGACCTTCGCCCCGTAGATTACGTTGTCCAGCTGGTCAAACTGCTGACTTACGTTACCCAGGTCGTCCGCTTCGTAGTTTTCACTATCGTTGTCATCGAGTCGTTGATCTCCGTCTTCCGGGACTTTTACCACGTAGTTTACGTTGTGCAGGTGGTCAAACTGATGACTTACAATACCCCGGTCGTCCGCTTCGTAGCGTTCGTTATCCAGATCGTCAGACCAATGATTTATGACGTGCAGGTATTCCGCTAAACGGAAAGATGAAGAAACTCGATTTCTAAAAACTGAGTTCATCGATTGACATTCATCTTTATTCACCCAGTGTGATAATGGACGTTATACGCACGCTTCGCGTGCATAAAACCCCCATTTTCACACCTAATGCAGTAGAATTTTGTACAATACTCGATGGAAAAACTTCTTCTAATGTCGTGTGATTGCAATACTCGCCTTCAGCTGGTGCTGCAACCTCGTCAGAAGAGGTTTTACCGCAGTCGTATCGTAATGTACTATTATAGTGTTATATCGACCTATGTAACTTCAGCTATCCACGTGTTCTTTTGACTTCGACTTGTTGTTATTGTTTCATGATAATTAATAAATAAATGTGTTAACCAGTGGACTTCATTTGAACTATGTATTATGTAAAAAAATTAAATTATCTTATACGATTATGACGACTCTTGATTTTTAACTGAACCGATGTATTAAATTATTTCCTCCATTGGTGATTATTCAAATTACATTCTGAAATCAATCTGCATTTTATCCGACGATCAGGTACAATGAATTGCATTTTATAATTGTATTTCAGTCGAATATTAATCACGCCTTTTTTGACATAAAAAAATGGTTGAGATTTGCTTGTCAATCAATGAACTCAGTTTTTAGAAATCGAGTTTCTTCATCTTTCTGTTCAGCGGAATACCTGCACGTCATAAATCATTGGTCTGACGACCTGGATAACGAACGCTACGAAGCGGACGACCTGGGTATTGTAAGTCATCAGTTTGACCACCTGCACAGCGTAAACTACGTGGCGAAAGTCCCCGAAGACGGAAATCAACAACCCGATGACAACGATAGTGAAAACTACGAAGCGGACGACCTGGGCAACGTAAGTCATCAGTTCGACCACCTGGACAACGTAAACTATGGGGCGAAAGTCCTGGAGGACGGAAATCAATAACCCGATGACAATGAGAGTGCAAACTACGAAGCAAAAGACCTGAGGAATGTAAATCATCAGTTTGACTACCTAGACAACGTAAACTACGAGGCGAAGGTCCTAATACGAAGCAAAAGACCTGGGAAATGTAAATCACCAGTTTGACTACCTGGACAACGTAAACTACGGGGCAAAAGTCCTGAAGCACCTAGATCAACGACTCGATGACAACGATAGTGAAAACTACGAAGCGGATGACCTAGGTAACGTAAGTCAGCAGTTCGACCAGCTGGACAACGTAATCTACGGGGCGAAGGTCCTGGAGCATGTAAATCAACAACCCGAAGACAACGAGAGTGAAAACTACGAAGCGAAAGACCTGGGAAATGTAAATGATCAGTTTGACCACCTGGACAACGCAAACTAAGGGCCAAGAGTCCTGGAGTGCGGAAATCACGAGCCTGGCGACCTGCATAACGAACGCTACGAAGCAAAAGACCTGGGGAATGTCAATCACCAGTTCGACTACCTAGACAACGTCAACCACGGGGTGAACGACGTAGGGCACGAGAATGACCGACCGGGCGACGTAAAGACTAAAAATTACGAATTAAAAAACCGGAATATCGGACAAAGTTCATACGACGCGGGCACTATCAGTTTGACAGAATTGCTACGAGACTGAGCACGTCACTTTACGGCCGTATTATTGGTTAGACTAAACCTTCTATAACTCAGCAACGACGGCACCCTGGAAGTTTTTGATAAGGAACTTTATTCTTAGATTCCGACAAGGAATCTGCATGTGAAATCTTTTCCGCGACTTGGGAATCACGCTGTATATATATATATTTTTGATCGGAAATATATACATATATAATTCGTATATAATATAATTTTCTCACCTCCGGGCCGAAAGCGACAACTTTCGTCCCGCTGCGCGGAACGAAGTTCCCGTTTTTCGGCTCCATCGATGCGAAAAATCGTATACACTCCTCGGGCAGTAAATGAGAAAACCCCAGATCACATGTTTGTCGACCTCGGCTTCGCCTCGGACGACAATTACATGTGATCTGGGACCTTCCTTATTTTACTGCCCTAGGTATGTAATATACTAATAAGACTACATGCATGCACCATCAATTCATTACATACGGTACGTATACCAGCGTTTAACAATATATCAAAGCTGGCAACAAATGTAACACGTGCATTTATGTGCATCAAATAAATTTCAATGTTACTCACCGAATAATTAGCTCAAAGATATGTGGCACTTCAATGTCTATTTTTGGTCTGAATCTTCACTTAGCGAAGATCAACACGCTTTCGTCAATCGTGCATACACACAAATCACTGTTTGCCGCTTGTTATACTACTATCCATTCGATTACCACGTGCCACCGTTTCGTACTACCACCGTAAAACTGTGAAGGCCCATAGTTACTAGTTATACACGGGAACCAATAGGAAGCTCAGCCACGCTCTTGTGTTTATCGCGGGAAATTTTGAAGTGAGACGTCAGGAGCGTGCGAACTTTAATGGCTGTCACGGGGCCCCTTGGTACAGAGAAGTATACAGTAAGGGTACAGAGTCATAAAATTTCAGTAATTTTTTTCCGCGTGTAATAAGGGGAACACTGCTGACGTGTTTTCTTTGTAAGGTAATATCAGATACTTGTGAGTGACGTCTTTCAAAGGCCATGTTTCCGTCTGAGAAAGTTTTTTAACCACCCATATTCCAAGTAAAGCAGATTTACATGGCACTTTGTATAGATCTTTTTTCTTCTCAAATGCATTGCCCCCTACAACGAGAGTATTTTTGTTTGCATCATGTGCAATATTAGCCACAATTATTATAGTTCCATCTGATAAACCGCAGCAACTATCTGCCTTGCTACCAACGTGTAGTGTAAAATTTTTGCAGGTGGCAATTTTATATTGTGGATCCACACAACCCTCTGGTAATGGGCCATTATAGTGTAATGATTGTGCAATTGGTGCAAGTAAAGTTCTATTTTTTTTTGGCTTATAGTTCTGGCTTTTCTGTATTTTGAAATATCTCCTATTAAGCTGTTGCAATGGCCTGTCACTTTTCCTTAAAAGTTTTTTTAGAGTCTGCATGTAATTTTCAAACATAAATGCACTGAAATTATCAAGTATTCCGAAATTTTTCACATCTTGTACTAGGTGAATGAGCCCGTGAACGTTGTGAGACACATTATGTTTTCCATATAAAGTGATGAATGACGAGAAAAAATGTTTAAGTAAAGATTCAGCATAATCGATCAGCTGTAGGTGTAGTCCATCACTGCATAAGATTCTGATCGCAACATGGAGTGTCATAAAATGATGATAAAGATCCAAACGTAGCGCCCATTTCAAAACTATTGGTCCAGTATATAATAGAAGCTGTCTAAATTCGGTGGCTTTCCACAGCTTTATATGATCAAGAGACCGTGGTTTTCTCGCAAAGTCTTTGGGAATATAACTGCGAAGTCCTAGTAATGAGTCAGAAATCAATTTTGAGAGGCGATGGTGAATACGAAAGGTCAAATCACCGAATAACCACAAATACAATAGCTTACGAACAATACCCAAAAGGATTAGGTGCATGTAATCAAGCGGCACATTTTTAACAGGATCCAGTTTTGGTATATCTTCTAGACTACTACATCCTTTATGATGATCTTCGTCTATTTTATTTCGGAAATCAGCATCAGATCTTTCATTTGCATGCGATGATGGAAAACATAATCGCCCTTTGATATACTCCCCTTCTATATTACATTTGGTACAGCTGGAATAACCAGCATGTCCTTTAACGTTCAAAATGAATGATTTAGCCGGAGCGTCGCAGATGAAGTATTTTATGCTGCATTTGAAGAGTCTATTTTGGTACTTTATCCCATTCTGACATAGATCCTTGGCGTCTTGTACAAAATCATACAAGAATTCACTGGCAGCCGTAGGTTTTTCATCGCCATGAAATAAACCGATTAAGACATCATTGAACGGAATAACTGATCCCAAAATAGGCCATAATGAGTTTCTAGATGATCTGGATAGAGGGAGACCATCGATTCCTATGGCAAGTTCAATTATATCACCATGTATTTCCGCAGAATACTTATCCAATAACTGATTTATCCCATGCTGCAATCCAAAATGACAATATTGTCCTGGATACAGTTCCTTCACAATTGTGGTCCTTGGAGTACGAAGGAGAGTTCTAGGATCCGATGGCAAGTGAGAATGACATGGATGTTCCTTTAGTTTCTGTAGTAAAATTGATACATCATTGTGCGGAATTTGGTGATTCACTGCCCATTGAGCAAGAAATGATTGTAATGTTAGGTAACTTGGGTGATTTGTGAATCAAAAACCTAAGACGATTTAAATAACCAAAAATGAGTTTATTCGGAACAAATTAAATAACACGTCCGTAGTGTTCGCTTGTCAGAACTAGACTGGCTGGACTTTCAGTTAGTCCCGCCGTCCATACAATAATAGCAACAGAAAAAAAAAGGGATTAGTCGTCTATTGACGAGGCTGAACCGTTAGCCGCGAACACGGCCTCTCCTGACACTGCGGCGTCCTCGACCGCTTCCGCGGAACAGCCGGGTTGTGGTTCTTCCGGTTCGTCGTCGGAACCTAATGGCAAAATACAACACTATTGTTTAGAAAATGACATTGTTTTACAACAGCACGTGACTTTATAGTCCCATACAGGCAGAGGCTCGCAGTTAGCATGCCGTTGTGCGTGCAGAGGCCCAAAGTTTGCTTGCCTTTTGATACTGGTAGAGGCCCAAAGTTTGCATACCAAACGTGACAAGGGTAGAGGCGCACAGTTCGCATACCCGTCACACTGACAGAGGCCCAAAGTTAGCATGTCCGCAAATAAGAGAAAAAAAAAAAACAATCAGTACGGACTCACTATCGAAAAACGCTGCACATGAGTCCGGGGTCCACTCGCCACGCCACGGGACCATGTATTCTGCAGCAGCCTGGGAAGATTTGCCATATGAACCGGCCAGCAGCCGCAGCTCATACCGAACATGTGGAAAAACTCTATGCACACGGTATGGTCCGCGCATAGCAGAGTCCAGCTTTCCGGTAGTCTGTGTCCTCTTAATAACGAACACCAAGTCATCAACCTGAAAATTGCGTGGTGGCTTGCGTCCCTGATTAACACGGGCATCTTGCTCTTCTCGGTTCTTTTCTAGGAGTCCACTGGCTCTCTGTCTACAGATCTCACGCCAACCTTCCCTATTGGGGCGTGATCCCTCTAGGGCCACATCCCGTACAACGGCACGTATCAGTGGCGTAGTCGCATCGGTGCCGATCAGTAAGTTCAGGGGCGAAGCTTGCGTTGTTTTCTGCTTAGTAATGTTAACGACAAGCTGAAGCTTCCACATCACATCGGACCATTCAGTCTGCCTGTGGTTTGCCTCGATTCGCATCATGTTGAGCACAGTGCGGCAGTACCTCTCGACCTGTCCATTCGCTTGATGCATCTCCGGCGTTATATAGTGAATGGCGCAGCCCAGATCAGAGAGCAGTTTGACGAATTCAGAGCTTTCGAACATGCGTCCACGGTCAGTCACTATCAGCTTCGGTGTACCAAACAGGGAGATAGCGCTCGTGAATACACGCCGGAGTTCACCCACATCTTGCCTATAGATCGGGTAAAGTAAGCAGTACTTTGAAAAGGCATCCACGAGAATCAGCACAAATTTGTACCCTTTGGATTCCGGTAATGGTCCGAGGACGTCCATATGAATCGTATCGAATGGGACGTCAGGCTTTTCCCACGACGTAATGGTCTGTGATGAAGCTCGCGGCGCCCTTTTATGAGATATGCAGATCAGGCAGTGAGCGGTATACTTCTTTGCAAACCGCCGTAAGCCAGGGAACCAAAAGTGTTGCAGAATCAAGTCGACTGTTTTTTCAGAATCCAAGTGTCCGTGTTCGTCGTGGAAAATTCTTAGGAGACTTAATCGGTGTCCTTTTGGCACATAGCACAAGAGCCGAGGCCGCTGACCAACTGAAGTATACTTGTGGTACAGCAAACCATTCTCTTTGATATATCGGTTGGGATCCAGGTGACCATCAGTCAGTTGTTGCATCAAGGTTTGAGTTTCTTCGTCGGCAGCTTGCGCTATTTGAGCCCAGTTACGTGGCTTCCTGATATGGCACATATTAACAGGGTTACGGCTAAAGTAGTCGGCATGTGACATCATTACACCTCTTCGGTATTCTATGGTAAAGTTGAAATCCTGCAGATATATCCACCAACGCGCTACCCTCGGTAAAATATCCTTTTTACGTTCCGTCGATTTTAAGGCGTTGCAATCAGTGATGATTTTGAACGGGATGCCGACCAAATAGTGTCTGAAATGCTGCAATGCTTTTACCACGGCCAACGTCTCCAATTCATATGAATGATATCGCATCTCAGCTCCCTTCGTCGCTTTACTGAAATAGGCGACAACGCGTTTACGGCCAGAGTCGTGTTCTTGCATTAGTACCGCGCCGTACCCTAAGCTACTGGCATCCGTATGGACCTCGGTCGGTAGTTGAGGGTCAAAAATAGCTAGCGTCGGTTCGCTAGTTAAGTGTTGAATCAATTCCTTTCTCACTCTTTCTTGCTCTGAGCCCCATTTAAATTTCACGTCTTTTCGCGTAAGGCGTGCAATACAGGCCGTTTTTGACGCGTAACGTGAAATATCCCGCGAGGCCCAATAGTTGTCTAACTTGTTTGACGTTCTGTGGAGCCGATGCGTTCACCAATGCATCTACTTTACGCGGACTCGGCCGTACCTGACCCTGACTAATCACTCTTCCTAGGTACTCTATCTCAGTCGTCGAAAACGTGCATTTTCATATGTTAATGGAAAAACCTGCGGAAGTTAGTACCTGTAGCACTTGCCGCAGGGTCTCAATACCTTCATCAATCGATTGGCTCAAAATAAGAATGTCGTCTATATAAACGAGCACTTTTCCGGTTCCGATGAAGGCATGCAAGGTATTGCTGATTATCCTTTTATAGACTACTGGAGCGTTTGCCAACCCGAACGGCATTTTTAAGTATTCGAAATGGCCCTCAGGAGTCACGAATCCAGTTTTGTGAATAGATTTGCGGTCTATCGGTATGGTGGAATCCAGTGGCCATGTCAAGACTCGTGAAATATTTGCTACCGCCGAGGCGGTCAATATGGTCTTCGATCAGTGGTAAAGGATATCGATCCTTGATGGTCATTTGATTTAGAGCTCGATAGTCAACGCACATCCTATCGGAGCCATCTTTTTTTTTTTACAAGAAGCATTGGGCTCGCATAGGCAGACTCAGACTCGCGAATAATGCCTTTACTGAGCAAATCGCGAATTATTGCACGTACCCTCAACTTCTCTTGATATGAGAGCTTGTACGGTCTATAATTGACAGGCGCGTCACTATTGAGTCGAATGTGCATACTACCCGTGTTTACGGTTGTACTAGCCGTTCCCACTATTAGAAATTCCGAGAAATCATTAATCACTGACAGCAACGCTTCGCGTGCCGCACCTTGTAGTGGTGTATCAATCTGCAATTGATCGCTTGGCACGATTGTAAAAACCCTAGCCGAGTCTATGCTGGTCCGAATGAGACATTGTTTACCCTTCATACGAACGTATGCTACACCGTCCCGATTCAGTACGTCGGTACCGACGATTACGGGTGCATTCATGCATTCCGGTGCAACTACAAACAAGTCTACCTCCAGCGAGATGTCGACAAATTCAAGCGTCATCGTTACGTAACACGTCGATTCAATTTCTTGGCTACCGATGCCTCGAAGGATACGAAACGCTGGCTTGATGTTGCACTGAAAGTGCTTCAGGAGTGACGATGATATTAACGAAATAGAGGATCTGCTATCTATCAATACGTCAACGGGTACACCCTGAATCACGGCGGTGGTTATGTCGCCGTTATCACAACCGTCCCTAGTCTCGCGACAGAAATTCACGTTGGGCTTATTGCGTGACTCGGAGCGCCGCTTCGCGAAGCACGACTCGACGTTATGGCCCGGTTTCTTACAGAATGAACAGGGCTCGGCTTTCATTTTGGAACTATCGCTCCCACCTGCGCCGAGCGTGGTTTTTCCCTTCTTCGGACAAGATGCTCGCTTATGCCCTGGCTCGTTACATGAAAAGCAGATTATACGACTGGGTTGGAAGGAGCGCTTTCGTTGGTTCTCGTCCGAACGCTTATTCTTGAACGTTCCGGGTGTTTCCTTTGTGTCGTGTTGACCCGTACGAGGTTTTGGTCTTTTATCATCAGGTTTAACGTACACCGACAAAAATGTGACCAGGTCATTGGGCATTAATTTCGCGTTGGTGGCGGTCGCTCGAATTTGTGGATCTGTGAGACCACGGATTACAATAGCAGAAATCAGGCTGTCGCTCAATCCGTTCACAATGCGCAAGCGGAGCAGAGATCGTCGAGCATAATCAGCGTAAGTTGCGTAGGCGTCGGAATTGGTGTTCATGACATCAAACAGAACGTTGGCGACGTCTATTTTACGTGGGCAAAGAGGCTTGAACTCGAGTTTGAAATTCGACCAGGTGCGATCGTTCGTCACCCACTCGTCTATCCACGTCTGCGCATCACCCTTTAAGCAGTTGCCAATGCGTGACAGACGTTCGCTATCCTCCCATTTATTAAGCACCTGTGCGCGATCGACCTCCTCACACCAGGCATCGATGTCGTGGATATTGGGATCGAAATTTGAAATGTAGAAATGCGAAGTTTTAACCGTTTTTATGGCATTAATTGCGTCAACTATCCGGTCCGTCGCACTTTGATGCAGGTCAACTGTCGGGACAGCCACCTGTCCCAAAGCTGCTGACGCATTCGGTTGATCTTCCAGTGCATTAAGACGTGCCATGATAGCGTCCATTTTCCGACGTATATTCTCATCTGGCGACGGGCTGCGCTCCCGACGCCGTCTACGCGAGGACCCCGATGGCATATCGCTACTCCTCCAGCCAAGGAAGTCGTGGAATTAACAGAAATAGCCGAACTCGGGCATGAGATCGGAATCCCACTTCTGATGTTAGGTAACTTGGATGATTTGTGAATCAAAAACCTAAGACGATTTGAATAACCAAAAATGAGTTTATTCGGAACAAATTAAATAACACGTCCGTAGTGTTCGCTTGTCAGAACTAGACTGGCTGGACTTTCAGTTAGTCCCGCCGTCCATATAATAATAGCAACAGAAAAATAAGGGATTAGTCGTCTATTGACGAGGCTGAACCGTTAGCCGCTAACAGTAAATTATATTCCTCACACTCAAAATTTTCTGCCTGCGGGTCTTCATCTTCGTCTCTTCTACGACTTTCTATACATTGTGCTTCTGTTATATCTTGTCCTTCGGAAACTGAGTAATTATCATTAGATACTTCGTCATGACTCTCAACGGCACCAGCATCTTCCGCTGCGATTGACTGTCCACAGACAAAATTGCCAAACTCTGCACAGCTCACGGAATTCGATAACACAGAAGTATTTTGAGACTCACAATTCAAAGATGAATCGGACGACAATCCTGCGATAGTTTTGTCAACTTGAAATATATCATCACATAATGTTTCACTTTCCTTTTGTACGCACTTACAAAAATGACGCTGGGAGATTTTGTGACTCGGCTGCCGTTTACTCTTTCGAAACATCTCCCAATATGATATAATGATGCCTACTAACCTCAAAAATGTAAAGAATTTCAAAATGAAGAAGAGATTATTTCTTCTACATACATTGAAACCACACACGTTCACTTATTTCCACTAACGTGTGGACCCACTGTGATTTGAGAGAATGGCTTTACTCTGAATCATCTTATCGATTCCAATCATAATCTCTGAGAACTATTTTCAACGACTAATTATCATCACTATATAGCACTACTGACTAGTAATGGCGGTGTCCTGCATTGCGCTCGTCGTTAGGTCATGAGTTTTCAGGATTGGTAGGTTAGGACGGAAAATAGGCAGATGCTGATATGAGTCCATTAGGTCTTGTGTCATAATCTTGTGATTTCGAACCTTGAATGAACGGATCTCCATAACATAAATCTGAGCAGTTACGATAGAACCTTACGAAATATTCATATAATATGCGCGTAAGACACTGAAAGTGTCAGGATATCCGGAGCATATCTCGGGATGTCCAAAAAATATTAAGCCATGATTGTACAAGTATTGCACATGCGTAGTACGCGACACAATTTATCAAATGCACATGTATGAAATAATTTCACTTTGCAGTATGGTTTTGTAGAACGAATTGCTGACGACATCTGTACATATCCCGAGGATATCCTTAAGGGGGTATCTACACCTTTGAATTTTCAAAAAATCGTTTTTATTTTTATAATTTATTTGGAATGCTAGTGACCTACTCTACCTGCAAATAAATCGGTGTCAAGATATCTAGAGGATTTGAGAAGTTACAGCCATGGCAGTGCCAAATTGCGAAAAAGCGCCGCGGCAAGGCGCGCGAACCCTCACATTGGTGCCATAAGTATTGTACAACACCACCAACACCACTGCTTACTTTTATGAGGTTTTGATATATTTCGATTTTGAATTTGATTTTGTGATCTTTTAATTGTTTGTAATTATCATTCTTACACATATTGAATTTTCAATATTCTTTTAAATTGTGATCATTGACAGAACACATGGCTGCGATCTACGTTTTTTCGAGGTTAGGTGTCCACTTGTTTGTAAATATTGTCGTGCTCTCAGTACGAATTCAAACCAATAGTAATTTCCATTATCGGATAAACACAGTGTAGGTATATATATCTGAGATGAGACTTCGGAATCAAAAGAAGATGATCCATCAAAAAGTGCGTTTGAAATCGATGCCAGGAGACTACACATTTGGATTTCCAAAAAGATGAGTATTTCTATAATACATATATTAATTGCAATGACTAATAAATATTATAAGAAAAAAGGTATGATTGATGAAAGATGAAAGAATTTTCTTAGTATTGACAAAAATTGCGCTATCATCTTCTGAATCTCAAAAATATTGAAGGTCAAAAATTTTAGAGAATTTTTATGTTTTGAAAAACTTCGATCAGATTTTTTCTAAAGCAATTCATTATTTTTCTAACAGCCTCACCGGAGACCTAATGGACACTGTTGTTGTACAGAACAGGTCAAAACTCACTACAAACCTCCGCCTGGCACATGTGTCTAGACTCGACTCGACTCGTAACTCATCGATACGAGAGCAGCTGCGGATCCAGCATATTAGTCATTAGCAAAATCTTAAAACTTGATTTCCTGTAACTAGATTTTCCTCTCTGGGAAAAATAGGAAATAAAAAAAAAATTGAAATAAAAAAGTTTGAAAGTTGATTTCTGGAGAATGAATATTTTGACCGGTTGTCGTAAAGAATCAGGAGCATCGTTGGACCGATTCTGGAGTTTGTGGTCTTCAAATTTGTAGAATCCAAACCTCTATCAGATGAACTGACAACTTTTTGATATCACTATTTTTGGTTGAGATAATAGAAAAAATATAGAAAAAAAATTGAAGAATCAGAAAAATCTCAGTAAAAACTAAGCGAGTCAGGCAATTTTTGCGATATCGAAAAGTTGTCTGTTCATCTGATAGAGGCACCTCTTCTGAACACTTGAAGACCAAAAACTCCAGAATTGGTCCAACGATACTCCTGATTCTTTACGACAACCGAGTAATTTGGTATTTTTCTATATGGAGCGTAACTACTATTGGACTCAAAGTAATATTGAATGTTAGGTATGGATAATGAGGGTCAAACCCTCCCCAAACTTCATGAATTTTTTGGATTTGATCAGACTCTCAAATTCGCTGTAAAACATTAATATCTTTTTCAGAATTTCAACCCATTCAAACGTGTGGATACCCCCTTAATATCTGTAGAGATATGTGAGATATTGTGGGATGTCCCAAGGATATCTCTACACTTGAAAGTCCCGTATGATATCCCATGGATATCCATACAATATCTGAGACATCTGTGGGATCTACGGGACATTAACGGGATATCCTGCAGATGTCTTGTACTGTGTGGGTAGGTGGTGAATCAAAAAATTTTCTTCTCAAGGACCACCCTAATATGATATAATATTTAGTCATTAATCGTAATACTATATGCAAGGACTTCAATCTAGTCCTGCAAATACCAAATTTTGATGACATTGAAATTTTTTGAATAATAACTTGACACTTTGATGGGCTCTGAACAAGTAGGGGAGTATTGAGTTATATGCCATGCGATAGTTTAGCGTAGTGGTTAGGGCGCGCGACTAGTAATCGAGCGGACGTAGGTTCAAGTCCCGGCGGGGATGAAAAATGCGGCGGTTTTTTCAATGGGTGATTATTTCAATTTCATCGATATCATGCGTAGGTAGGCTGAACTGACGATTAAATATGTCGATTTCTGTTTTTTTTTTTTTTTTTTTTTTAATATAACTTAGCCGTGTGTGGGCCTTGGGAGGTTTTTCTGGTCTTATCAGGAAAATCGCGCGAGGGCCTCGAAAGGCCCCCAGAACGCCCTGAGCAAGTATATTCAAATAGTGTCCCGACCAGGGCCTGATTCATACAGCCTGATCAGGCTATAGTGGAACGGCACGTTACATTCCTGGTCAGGTCCTGAGCAGGCAGCCTTATGTGGCCCTGATCGGGAATAAGGCGTGCCTGACCACTGCCTGGAAGAGGCCGCGTCAGAATTTCCAGTCGGGATGATGTCAGTGTGCAATCATTCGATATACGATGATTAAAATTATTTTTATCGTCAAACAGTTCATAAGATTGACTCGATGTTTCAGAATTCGTGACAAATGTTTTCCAAGATCAAACCTAATTGTCAAGATTGGGAGCAAAATTTGTTGAACCTTTGTTGCGAAATAATGTTTTTTATTCACTTTTTCTCGCAATGTTTTTCAACAACGGGGAAAATATGAAGCTCATCACAATACGGTAGTTTGGCGCAGTCGGTAGAGCGTGCGACTAGTGATATGAGCGGATCCACGTCATTACACTGAAAAAAAAACCCGTCAAGTCACGGATCTTTCCGTCATTCAAAATATCTTTAGTACTGTTACGTCCGGGCATCACCGCCCGTACGTTCGCCCCTCACTTACTTCAGTACCTCAACTCTTCACACGCTTCCCCCCTTTTCCCTCTACGTCTCCACTCTTCTTATCTGCCTGCTACCAGATCATCCGCGTCTTCCCTTCCTACTTCTAGAAAAGACTCGTTGCACCCGGCACTGCCAACTGCAACGAGTCAGCAAAAACCTTTTATCTTACTGTCCTAGCAACTACCTACCTAGCTATGCTTCCCTCGTTTCCTCACTCACTTCTCAACTATACCTCTTTGTGCGAAGATAGCATATATAACACAAGTACCATTATAACAAACAACTGTTAACCCGAATAAAAGTTATTAGTTCGCTAACTAAACCTTCATTACATCAACAATCCCTCAGTTATACTCTGGTATTTAAAGCAGGGGACAAGACCCCAATAAAAGACGTAACAGTACTATGGTGAAAAAAAATACAACTCCAAGGATTTTGGAATTTTTTAAAAAATGGTGGAGTTGGAGCTATGTGAATTTTGCTAAACCGCTGTTGCCCCGCTATGTTTGAAAATTCATATCTCCGAAAGTATTTATCGTAGCTGACTGATCTTGGAATCATTTTGTTCGTTAGAGAATGCGCTTTTGTATAGAAGATTTGATTCAAGAGAAAAAAAATTCTTCCAATTTTTTTTCGTCGTTTTTTTTTTAATTTCGCTGCCATTTCCGCGGGACTCACAGAAGTTTATGGAGATAATTTTTTCAAGATACCTGGATCCTTCTCCATCAATACCGAAAAAAAAAAATTCATGGAGAAACTACCTGCCCCGCAGAAAAAAAATAAAACGTCCAGTCGCGCGTCGCTGCGCACGCCGATCCACGCCTGCGCGAGGCGTTCTCGGTTCGAAAACTGCCTCAAAACAAAATTACAAACACGGTTGTCGATCGGAAATTTTCTGAATTTTTCCAAAAATACTGACCATTTTTTCTTTACTTGTCATTTTCAATGCATAATTCAAACAATGAAACTTAAAATGTCAATCCCACCACGTTTCCCCTCGTTTTTCGAAAATCTTATTTTTTTTGAGAAAGTTCAGGAAATTTCCGATGAAAATCATGTCCAAAAGTTTTCCGCTCGTTCAGGCACAGTTACGGTTTGAATAAGGTATGAGGGTTTTGTGTCATTATTTGTGCATTTCGATATTAAGAATGAAATTATCTCGATAATGATAACTTGGAGGTGAACGACCGGAAAACTTTTGGACAGGATTTTCATCGGAAATTTCCTGAACTTTCTGTAAAAAAAATGAGATTTTCATAAAACGATGGGAATCGTGGTGAAATTGACATTTTAGGTTTCATCGTTTGAATTACGCATTGAAAATGACAAGTAAAAAAAAATGGTCATCATTTTTGGAAAATTCAGAAAATTTCCGATCGACAACCGTGTTTGTAATTTTGTTTTAAGGCAGTTTTCGAACCGAGAACGCCGCGCGCAGACGTGGATCGGCGTGCGCGGCGATGCACGACTGGACGTTTTATTTTTTTCCTCCGGCCCAGGTAGTTTCTTTAAGAATTTGCTTCTTCAGGATTGAAGGGGAAGGATCCAGGTATCTGAAAAAAATTATCTCCATAAATTTCTGTGAGTCCCGCGGAATTGGCAGAGAAATTAGAACAAAAACGACGAAAAAAAATTGAAATAATTTTTTTTTTCGTGAATAAAATTTTTTATACGAAAGCGCATTCTTTTACGAACAAAATGATTCCAAGACCAGTCAGCTCCGATGAATATTTTCGGAGATATGAATTTTCAAACATAGCGGTGCAACAGCGGTTTACCAAAATTCACATAGCTCCAACTCTGCCATTTTTGGAAAATTTCCAAAATCCTTGAAGTTTTATTTTTGTTTTCCGTAGCACTAAAGATATTTTGAATGGCGGAAAGATCCGTGACTTGACGGTTTTTTTTTGAGTGAAGTGACGTGCATTTGCTCATATGAGTCAGTCCACGTCAACCGGGACACCTTTTTGACCGCATGTTCTTGAAAATCGTCGTAATTTTTTTTACATATTCTCTGGGTAAAATGAATGAATGAAACATTTTTTTTTTTTTTTTTTAACCTGAAGGGCTTAGAAGATACAAGGGGTTGAATTTTCGAAAAAAACACCAAAAATCGGAATCGCGCTCTTCTTCAGACGTTAATATCTCCGGTTCCCTTGGTCGTACAGACATCGTAAATAACTCATTTCGAAGCTCTTGAATCGCACTTTCATGTTATGAATTTTTAATTCGTGTCATAAACAATTTTCTATTTGTTATTAACAATTATATTTTTTAAACGTGATCTTCGAGATGATTACACCCTTTGAAAATTCTGAAAAAAATATGAGCGTGTTCCTTGATTAATTCTCTACAAAATCTGTAATTTTCAAAATGGAACTCTGATGGAAACTATATTTAAAAAACGATTGAACCGTGCGGGATGTCGCGCGCGGCTGTCTACGCGGGCGTGCCGAGACCGAGGCTTGTTCGCTTCACACGTAGAGAATACAGGGGGGCATATTACGATGAAATTCATCAAATCCAATAATTTACCGAATTATTTATTCCATTTCATGCTGAATACTCGACTTGAAACTATAAAAATATTAGTATAGAGATACAAACTTGACTAAAATCTTGAAAAAAACTGCTGAACATAACGTACTTTTCGATCCCATCCATCGGAATACGACACCGTATTATTCGATCGATTACGTACTTAATTAATGAATTTGAAATTTTAATACCTACAGTGTACAAGTGACTCGAAAAAAATTATTTTTGGAGGTATAATAGTCCCCCCTTAAGATTCCAGTGAAATGTAGAGTTCTCGTGGTTAATGATTGAGTAATTTTAGATTCATTAATTTAGTACGTAATCGATCGAATGATACCATGACGTATTCCGTCTGATGGAATCAAAAAGTACGTTATGTTTACCAGTTATTGTCAAGATTTTAGTTGAGTTTGTATCTCTATAATTTTTATAGTTTCAAGTCGAGTATTCAGCATGAAATGGAATAAATAATTCGGTAAATTATTGGATTTGATGAATTTCATCGTAATATGCCCCCCTATATTCTTTACGTGTAAAGCGAACAAGCCTCGGTCTCGGCGCGCCCGCGTATACAGCCGCGCGCGACGTCCCGCACGGTTCAATCGCTTTTTAAATATAGTTTCCATCGGAGTTCCATTTTGAAAATTACAGATTTTGTAGAGAATTAATCAAGGAACACGCTCATATTTTTTTCAGAATTTTCAAAGGGTGTAATCATCTCGAAAATCACGTTTAAAAAATATAATTGTTAATAACAAATAGAAAATTGTTCATGACATGAATTAAAAATTCATAACATGAAAGTGCGATTCAAGAGCTTCAAAATGAGTTGTTTACGATGTCTGTACGACCAAGGGAACCAGAGATATTAACGTCTAAAGAAGAGCGCGATTCCGATTTTTGGTGTTTTTTTCGAAAATTCAACCCCTTGTATCTTCTTAGCCCTTTGAGTTAAAAAAAAAACAAAAAATGTTTCATGCATTCATTTTACCCAGAGAATATGTAAAAAAAATTACAAGAGAATCAGAAACATCGAGGAATATTTTTGGCCAAATCCGTCCCGCTTGACGTGGACTGACTCATATGCGGCATATAAAAATGTTATAATATGCGGGCATATCGCGTTACTAAAACCAAAAGGGCGTATCTCAAATCATACGCCCTTTTGGTTCTGCCGAGCCAAGAGGGCGTATAAAAAAAAAAAATTTCTCTAATCAACCTAGAAATGTTAGAAATAAGGAAATATATTGAAAAAATGAAGAAAAATTTTTTTTTGACATACGCCCTTTTGGCTTTAAAAAAAAATTCTCAGAACCAAAAGGGCGTATCGTTTTTTTTCAACTTATTATCAATCATGTAGCATAATTACAGAGAAAATTCGAAAAAAATGTACAAATCATCATTTTACAACTCAATAATATTATTAGTAGTAATATTAGTAGTAAATAATATTGAGTAATAATAGTATTGTAAATATATTATTATACTTAAGTATAATAATAACTCCAAAAAGCACCTTCGGTGCAAAAACCTTCCGCCAAGTCCATTAATGTGTAGATCACTCCACCAAAAAATAATCAAAGGTTGTGCTCGCTCACTCGATTGGTTGATGATTATCAACATACAAAAGCATTGAAATCAGATACAACTGCCAAGTACCTGTAGAATGATAAAAGTTTGGAATTGGAAAATTTGTTCAAACTAAATAACGTTGTACTCGTTCGCTCGCTGCGCTTGCTCACTCTATTGGCTTATGATTATGGGTTGAAGAAACAATTCGGATGAAGAAATTGAAGATGTCAACATTTATCAAAAAATATTCATAACGAAAGAATAATTTTAAAAAAATTTGAAAAAAAAATTTGGAGTTCGTGGTACGTTGGCGGGCCAATGTTTGAATGTCTATCAGATGACATTGACATGGTTCGCGATCGATATTTTATATTTCTTTTTCTACGAAAGGCCCCCCAAGTACCACTACCTCCAAATTTTTTTTCCAAATTTTTTTCAAATTATTTTTTCGTTATGAATATTTTTTGATAAATGTTGACATCTTCAATTTCTTCATCCGAATTGTTTTTTCAACCCATAATCATAAGCCAATAGAGTGAGCGAGCGCAGCGAGCGAACGAGTACAACGTTGTTTAGTTTGAACAAATTTTTCAATTCCAAACTTTTATCATTCTACAGGTACTTGGCAGTTGTATCTGATTTCAATGCTTTTGTATGTTGATAATCATCAACCAATCGAGTGAGCGAGCACAACCTTTGATTATTTTTTGGTGAAGTGATCTACACATTAATGGACTTGGCGGAAGGTTTTTGCACCAAAGGTGCTTTTTGGGGTTGATTTCACTACTTTTTGTAAAATTTTGCTTGACCACCTAATAATTGTGCTCGCTCGCTACGCTCGCTCGGTTGTTTTGTGCTAATTATTACCGCCCGAAGTCCCTCGATAAGCAGGAACGTCAACAGCAACGAGCACGCGTGTGCTCATAATTTTCCCCAAGTCTCAAATTTGTAGAGTGACGCGTAATGTACTTTCATAGCGTTTACAAATTGTTCCACTACAATAATTTTTTATACCTACAACATCTAACCCTGCGTGCAGCCCTCCTCCTGTCTCATCTGGGCCTGGGACCGGCAATGGCGGAGTTACTTGCACGCAGGGTTATAGTTGCTGCTGATGACTAAATATATATACATATCAGATATATGTATTGCAACCTCTGCAAAAAGAACATGTACGCGTCCCGGAATCATAACGTCAACTTCCAATTCGGGTCTGAACAAAAGGTATCAAAATATTTGGAATTAAGCCTATTCATGCAAGACTAGCGTAGAGCATAAAATGGAAGTTTATGAAGTCAAACACTCGTATTCTGCTCTCTTCGTCTGACTCTTGCCGTTTCTCCTATCGAATCACACTATACCGATACTTTGCAACCCAAGCGTTTTCTTTCATCATCCTCACGTCTTATACGGCAACCCGCTAGAAAATTAAACAATACATAAGAAAGATTTTTCTTCAATAATTCCATTCATGAATGATTATACGCTGAGTCTACAAATAATAAATAAATATAAATCAGAATCTCTATCATCTGAGAAAGAGAAAGTCGATCGATCATTTCTGTAATATTGAATAAGTATTTTTATTCTCACCATTTGTCGTGATAGCACTAATCTGAATTTGATCAAGCTTCTGAGCGGAGAATCTAAGCTAATTGTAAAACATGCATTAAAAAATTATCTTCACCGAAGGTCAAGGCATTACGTTGACGTGGAGTGTAGAATAAAGCCTATCGTAGTCCAACACACAACGTCGACTTACAGTCTCGTTTGGACTAGAGGATACCGAGATAAAATATAGAATCCGTTGAAATCCTACACATAACGTTGGCTCGCAGTTTAGGTCCGAGCAGACGAGCCTCTAGAAATGAGCCTAACATCGAGCTTGAAGTGGAATTTGTTGCAATCCAACGCTTGAACTCGGCTTTGTTGGTCTGGCTCCTTGCCGTTCCTTATATCAAATCATGCTATCCTGATATTTTTCAACTTCAACATTTTTTCTTGATTTTCTATTGTCAGACTTTCTCAGGCGGTGACTTACTAGAAAATTGAATCCCCAAAACACCGTTTTCTCCGATAATTGCATTCATGAATGGAAATAAGCCAAATCTACAATGTATAAGTGAATAAAATTTAGAGGTAATAGTCAGTTAATAGTCATCTAACAGTCTTGTGTCATACAAGGTAAGCCTAATCGTAAAATTATCCGTTCACAATTATTATTCTATTCGTCACTATGAATTTTACACGTCAGTCGATTCGCATAACCTCAAAAGCTCAAGATCGTAGGATTTAGGCTAATTAACCTATCGAAACATTTTTGTTGGCGGCTATCACTTAAATGTACTTGGTGTGAGGTTTTCGCACCTAAGTGGCTTTTGGGAGGTATTCGCTAGTTTTTGTACGTTCAAATTTTGCATTAAGCATTGCTCGTACTTTCTTTTATTTCCTTTATTTGGATTTAAAAATATGAAATGACAACACGCGTCTGCTAGTGTAGCGGACGGTTTCTGTCTGCGATACTGGCGCTATCTACGTCCGAACTATCTCGTATATTGACGTCACTCTATACGACTTTTGTGTCGTTTCCCGTCTAGTGATTTTATATGGGAATGGTTTGAATTGGCTGAATCTTGGTCTGAAGAACACTAAGGAGAAGAACAAACATTGTACGTAGAAACGGGGTATCAGAATCTGTAGTTAATAATATCTCAGCACTCCGGACACCGATTTAATCGATCTAAGGCTCAAATGAAAGCTTTTCATGCCCACATCCTAGATTAAATTAGTTTCATTTGTGTATGTTGTGAGGTGAAAGAAAACGAAAATACTAGTTTGCGGTATAGGTTAGGGTAGTTGCCTTGCGGGTATAAAGACTCGTCGAGTCTCGCGCTTGAAAAAATTTTTTTTTCAATGTACTTGGCGCGAGACTACAGAGTCTCTTGATTGAGTTGTAAAATCATGATTTGTACATTTTTTTCGAATTTTCTCTTTAATTATGCTACATGGTTGATAATGAGTTGAAAAAAACGATACGCCCTTTTGATTTTAAGAATTTTTTTTTTTAAAGCCAAAAGGGCGTATATAAAAAAAAAAAAAATTTTTTTCATTTTTTCAATGTATTTCCTCGTTTCCAACATTTATAGGTTGATTAAAGATTTTTTTTTTTTTTATACGCCCTTTTGGTTTTGCAGAACCAAAAGGGCGTATAATTTGAGATACGCCCTTTTGGTTTTAGTAACGCGATATAATATACTTATTAGAATTTGTTGTTCTGGTATACATGCATGTTCGTATATTCAATTTTCAGTTGATAATACACTATTATTAAGAACGTATAATGTACTCAAAATAATAAATTCGAATCTCTATAAATCAGAATTTTTTTATTCCAATAACCTCAACAGATATTTCAGGCGCATTAGAGGAACACAGTTTTATTGGGACCGTGCATACCTATACATACTCACCAAAGTAGGAATGTGTAGTCGTGTACATGCATACTAGTGCCGACGCCTATGGTAGGTATCGGCACTTTGGGTCCCGAAAAGACAATGTATGTACACGAATATACATTCTCACTTCGGTGAGTGTGTTAGAGGTGCACATAGCGAATATGGCGCGTTATCGGTACCCACCTCAAAATGCGTTCTTTTGATATTGCATTAAGGATGAATATAAAGCTCAATAATTTGACGAACACATTTTTTGTGTGTTATCCTATAACACATCTGTGTGTAGGTAAATTATTCAGATCTGTACCGATCTTGAGAGTCATATTAAAATAACGCATTTTGAGGTGAATCACCGATCAAGATACCCTCACACGTGTTTCAAGTGACTACAAGAAAATAACACACGTAAGTGTGTAGCTGTAACACACACAAAATACACTTAGGTTTGCAGTCTTGAGCTTACACGTATTGAATGAACACATTACATATTAAAAAAATGCACTCAGGGTGTGTTATTAATCAACATACCCCAGAATGTGTTTCAAGTGACTACAACGAAATAACGCACATTCAAGTGTATAAACATAACACGTTTGAATTTGCAGTGTAGTCCAGTTAAATTAGCAAAAATAGAAAAATTAACCGGTAAATAGCTATAAATTGGTCAGAACTTTATTTTGTTATGCTTTTGAAGACAGTCAAAGTTCTGACCTCTACCTCCAAGGCTCGATCCGCTATCTTGAAAAAAGGTGCTTCAATCCAGTTTTCTTATCATATCTCGGTAATTGTTGATTCGATCGCGATAACGGTCAGTATGACAATTGAAGCTCAATAAATTTTTCATACAAAAGGTATTATTTAATTTATTCATATCTTGGATATTCTTTCTGTTATACACTGTTGAACATACCGAGAGAGAATCTTGAAAGTATACAGTCGGCGCCAATTAATTTAATTTCTATGTTCCACGGGCTCTTCATTCTTGGCCATATTTATCCGATAGACAGTACCAACTGACTTGGAAACAACTTATCCTCGAAAACTAGTATTTCAGCGTTTGATAGCTGAAGTTTAGAGTGGTTAGCCTGCATGGGCAGATGGCAAGACTGGCTCATACACAGTCGACTGTATACTTTCAAGATTTTCTCACGGTATGGATGAATGTATTTTCGGTCTCAAGCTGTCGTTAAAATCACACTCTTAGTGTGAAGCCTGTAAAAAAAATAATAATCAACAAAAATGATCAAATTTGTGCGTGATATTTCTCATACACATAAAAATTTGGCAACTCTTACTATTTAATATTGTTGTTCGCGCGTTCAGGCCAAGTCTGATCCCAGATGTTTAGACATCGAACGACGAGCACTGCCCGCGTGTAATTTCGGTTTTCCTTCGAGAGTATAGCGTGTGAGTGAGAAAGTGATGGAGTAGAAGGGAGACTAGAATGAGTACCTCTCGATATGTTGGAGGAGAAAGAGAGAGAGTAAGTCTTAGCCGCAGCTTAGTTGTGATCGTTAAGGAAAGAACAATAAACCCGTGAAAAAATATTCTGATTGGACCATATCAGGCCTGATATAAAAATTGGCCATATCAGACTATATATGCCTTGATAGAAAATTTATTGTTTCTATTTTTTTCTCGTCAAATCCGTTGAACCATTATATCAAAGTATTATTGCTCATATCAGAATTTATCAAGCCATACCAAAGAACTATAATAACATATTAGACTAGATATGGCCGTAACTGTTACATATGCCCATATCAAGGCTTATCAAGTTATATCAGGCTTGATCAGAATTTTTTTTAATAAGTATATCAAAGGATATAATCTTATATGCTCATATAAGATTATATCAGGCCATATCAGGACATATAAAAAATTATATATGAACTTATCAAATCATATGAAGATTGATATGGGCATATCAAGTTGATAAGGCTTGATCTGGCCTGATATGGCCAATTTTCATATCAGACCATATCAAGACCTATCAAAATTTATATATGGGCATATCAGATCATATCAGACTAGATATAGATATATCAAAAATGTTGATATGGCCTTAGCAGGTCATATCAGGTCTGATCAGAATATTTTTTCACGGGAAGTTTACATTGTGTCTCTAGTGAACCTTCAGTCATTACTCCACCTAGATCCAGCTCCCCAAAAAACACTTGATAATAATCAAAGTTAATATTCGACAAAATTACAACAATTGTTGTACACGACCAGTACTGGGAGAAGCATTTTTCTATGAGATTTTACCGAGCCGTTTCTGTAGGTTGTGCATTCGCAGGGTTATGATCATCACCTCTGTTTTCATCATCGATCACGAAAAAATCATTCTCGTCAATCTCCCTCTCAACGAAACTCTCCTTTTCCGGCCCAAAAGTCGAATTTGAGTTCAGACATGATGTTCCATGGCAGTAGCCACAATATAGTCCCGCATTTTAGTCCCGCTTTCCTATACCGACAGGATGAGGCGCAGCCTTTTTTACAATTACACGATATTAATGTCAATAATGATTCCGTAGCAGGTGCCTTGAGTGTCAGTACTGGTTTAAGACGCTCATTGACTTTTTTCTGACCCCAAAGTTCAGGGCATTTTTCATTACCGCGCCACTTTTGAACTTGGAAATAAACGCGGAACGAGTGTTGCTGAGCTGCTTCAGCTGTAGGGGGCAGCGAAGCTAAATTCGGTTCACTCTAATACGCTGACTTCGTGAAAAGATTGTACCGATGTCGATTTAAAGATGTCTCGCTTACAGGCGCACGGTGAATAGCCATGAAAAACCGTTCTCCAGTCCGAGTGATGTCATCGTGAAAAGCGCTGTCATCATTAAATGCTGCAACGATTCCACGTAAATTTTCCTGTTGCCTATTGAGGCAGTTTAATGCATTTAAGCTTGCCTTTTTGAAGGAGACACGATTTTGTGTCACAACCACTAAAAGCATGTGCGAATAGAATTATATCTTGAAGTCCTCCATGTGATTTTAAAGTACGAGAACAATAGATCTTCCGTTCGGCTTTTCCTCTTCCTGGTTTTATAAAATAAATACTCCGTTCTTCTGGAGCCAGAAGAGTTAATGTAACGTGGAGGTCTACGTCCTTACCAATAATTACAGTTTCTTCGGAAGGAGATACTTCTATCGCAATTGTGACGATCAGAGTGTCAGCATCGTCTGTAGCGTGTTGAACGGTAAAACCCTCGATCTCGAATTTTTCCGACAACATCGAAATAAGTCTTACCTTTTTTTTTCGTTACCCAGAAACTTTTCTTGTGTGACAGTGACTGTCATTTCTTTGCAATAATAATTCTGGGAAAGAGCAATAGAGGATAATTGGTACTATCGTGTCGTGGATTTTGATAGCAGAGTTGACTGTAGCCAGAGAACGAGCTTTATCAACACGCTTGAACTTCACACCCTTGAAATTATTTCCGATAATTCTTTTAATTCCTTGCACTCCAACTTTCGATGCATTGTAGCAATCTATGGTGCTATCGCCAACCACTCCAGTACTGATTGAAAAAATTTTATCAGAATCCGGGAAACGGTCATGACAAGACAGCCAATGCTGTAGTCGCTTTACGTCTTCGTTGTCTCGTTCCATTCGCGACTCCCTTGAATCAACGTGCTGCTCACCACTGATAAAAGAGAAATCACAGAATTTTTCCAACCTGTCACAGATGTCCAGATGGGCAGGCATCGCCAAAGTCCATTTGCTGAGCATACTATCTGTAAAACCTCGACCAGTGGGACTGCCGACAACTTTCATGCTTCTCATCAAAGTTTGTTGAATAACCATGTCCGACCATGTTCTAGACCAAAACTTTTCAGTCCTTCTGATGGTGAAAAATCCTTGCTCGACAAATTTAAGATATTCCTTGAAATGTTTGTGGATGATTCGATCGGGTTAAATAATTAAATACGGTATGATTACACTGATTACTTGCGATTAAGTCTTTGTCTTTATTTCGTACATCAGGTATGTTTAGCCATTGCTGTAGAAGGGGGCGTTCATATAAATTACAGTGAACAACTATAACTGAACAGAAAATTCTTAGAACTAGTCAAATATACATACATCACATTCCTCCCAACTCAATTCTAAAACCTCATATGACATCAAGAAGATAGCTTCAAGTCTTTTCAATCTTATTTTTATAAATTCAGGCGTTGCACAGATTTCCGTACTCTCACAGACCGACGTAATTCTAGATTAGGCCCTGCTGGGTGTTCGAAATCTTTCGAATTTGCAGGCTCAGTTATTTCAACGGGAGGTGGTAAACAGAGGATGTGTTCTGCCGGCTGCGATGTTGATATAGGATTTACAGTTGACTCATTACTATTTGAGTCAGAAGATCCATCCACTTGGTTCCCTTGAACAATAGCTGAATGTGCAGACAGGGTGGTATTCTTAGTTTGACCTTTCACTACCAACGAAGGAACAAGAATCTTCTCTGTTTGATTTACATTCACTGACGGCTCTTCAGGTTTATCCCACAAACATGACTTCAATTGATTTACATGTCTCTTCCAATTTCTACCGTCAACCGTACGAACGCTATATGTCACAGGTGAGAATTTCTCAACGATCTCAGACTGGATCCACTTATTTCTCATAACGTCTTTAGCAACGACTGTATCCCCCAGATTAAAACATCTCAACTTCACTCCTGGAGCATGCGGATGCTGTCTCATTTGCTGTTGCATGACATGATTTCTGAAATTTGGTCTCATCAGGTCGAGTCGAGTACGTGAAGTTCTACCCATCTGTAGTTCTGCGGGAGTATAACCTGTGGTACAATGTGGCGTTGATCTATAGCACAATAAAAACCGACATAAAGCTAGGTCTTCTCTACAGCCTTCTTTCAATAATAATAATACCTTAAATTGTGTTTTAAAAGTCTTAACCATATTCTCCGCAGCACCATTCGATGCGGGATGGTAAGGACCAGTGCGAACGTGTAGTATGCCATTACTTTTGAGAGATAATTCAAAATCTTCTGACACCAGGCTAGGACCGTTGTCACTAACTAAAACTACTGGAAAACCCCACGCTGCAAAATACTCCCATAACATCACTATTGTTCGTTTTGTCGTAATGCCTGTCATAAACTTAACATCGATCCATTCAGAGAATGCATCAATAATGACAAGATACATCTTATCACCAATGTGTAGATAATCAATATGAATTCTCATGTTCGGTTCTTCTGGCCACTTCTATGAATTCAATTCTGCTCTAGGCGGATTGGTAGAATTTTCCAAACAAAGCTTACATATTTTTGTCACTTTCTCGATATCCTCATCAATACCACGCCCACAGATGAAAGAACGAGCAAGAGATTTCATCTTAATAATACCCATATGTGTTGTTTGTAGTTCGCTCAGAACCATCGCTCTTAAGGGGGTATCTACACTTTTGAATTTTCAAAAAATCGTTTTTTTTTTAATAATTTATTTGGAATGCTAGTGACCTACTCTACCTGCAAATGAATCGGTGTTAAGATATCTAGAGGATTTGAGAAGTTACAGCCATGGCAGGGCCGAATTGCGGAAAAGCGCCGCGGCGAGGCGCGCGAACCCTCAGATTGGTGCCATAAGTATTGTACAACACCGCCAACACCACTGCTTACTTTTATGAGGTTTTGATATATCTCGATTTTGAATTTGATTTTGTGATCTTTTAATTGTTTGTAATTATCATTCTTACACATATTGAATTTTCAATATTCTTTCAAATTGTGATCATTGACAGAACACATGGCTGCGATCTACGTTTTTTCGAGGTTAGGTGTCCACTTGTTTGTAAATATTGTCGTGCTCTCAGTACGAATTCAAACCAATAGTAATTTCCATTATCGGATGAACACAGTGTAGGTATATATATCTGAGATGAGACTGCGGAATCGAAAAAAGATGATCCATCGAAAAGTGCGTTTGAAATCGATGCCAGGAGACTACACATTTGGATTTCCAAAAAGATGAGTATTTCTATAATACATATATTAATTGCGAGGATTATTAAATATTATATGAAAAAAGGTATGATTGATGAAAGATGAAAGAATTTTCTCAGTATTGACAAAAATTGTGCTAGCATCTTCTGAATCTCAAAAATATTGGAGGTCAAAAATTTTAGAGAATTTTTATGTTTTGAAAAATTTCGATCAGATTTTTTCTAAAGCAATTCATTATTTTTCTAACAGCCTCACCGGAGACCTAATGTACACTGTTGTTGTACAGAACAGGTCAAAACTCACTACAAACCTCCGCCTGGCACATGTGTCTAGACTCGACTCGACTCATAACTCATCGATACGAGAGCAGCTGCGGATCCAGCATATTAGTCATGAGCAAAATCTTGAAACTTGATTTCCTGTAACTAGATTTTCCTCTCTGGGAAAAATAGGAAATAAAAAAAAAATTAAAATAAAAAAGTTTGAAAGTTGATTTCTGGAGAATGAATATTTTGACCGGTTGTCGTAAAGAATCAGGAGCATCGTTGGACCGATTCTGGAGTTTGTGGTCTTCAAATTTGTAGAATCCAAACCTCTATCAGATGAACTGACAACTTTTTGATATCACTATTTTTGGTTGAGATAATAGAAAAAATATAGAAAAAAAATTGAAGAATCAGAAAAATCTCAGTAAAAACTGAGCGAGTCAGGCAATTTTTGCGATATCAAAAAGTTGTCTGTTCGTCTGATAGAGGCACCTCTTCTGAACACTTGAGGACCAAAATCTCCAGAATTGGTCCAACGATACTCCTGATTCTTCACGACAACCGAGTAATTTGGTATTTTTCTATATGGAGCGTAACTACTATTGGACTCAAAGTAATATTGAATGTTAGGTATGGATAATGAGGGTCAAACCCTCCTCAAACTTCATGATTTTTTTGGATTTGATCAGACTCTCAAATTCGCTGTAAAACATTAATATCTTTTTCAGAATTTTAACCCATTCAAAGGTGTGGATACCCCCTTAAGGGGAGGTACCTGAGTGAACGGCGAGAGAAACAGGTGAACTCCCGGAATTTTTATCTCAAAAACCGATGTTTCGATTGGATCCGAGTTTTTCTTATTGGAAAATATGTACATCGAGGTATGTTGAGGAATTTTTTTTTGAATGAATTCATTGACTAGAAGCGCCGTTGTTGTGGTCAGCGTCAGACGTGTTGTTCGTTGACGTAGCTTGCGGTGCCAAGGATTCCGGGCAGTCAGTTGATCTGCAAGATGAAAACGCAACGGATTCTCGAAAAATCACGTATAAAAGAGTCGCCTCATAGGATTTTTCCGAAATTTTAATTACTGACGAAATTGCGACCATTTTGATTTAACATTCGTTTTTTGTTGGGAATTTTGGACGATTTTGGTTGCATAATAAAGCGATGGCTCAAACAAATGCAAGACCTCTACGATGCGAACTCTTTTGAATATTATATTTTAAGAATCCGTTGCGTTTTCATGTTTCAAATAAACCGACTGCCCGCAATCCTTGGCACCATAAGCCATGTCATCGAACAACACGTCTGACGCTAAACACAACAACGGGGCTACCAGTCGACGAATTGATTGAAAAAAAAACCCGTGAAAAAAATATTCTGATCAGACCTGATATGACCTGATAAGGCTATATCAAAATTTTTTATATATCCATATCTGGTCTGATATGATCTGATATGCCCATATATAAATTTTGATAGGTCCTGATATGGCCTGATATGGCCTGATATGAAAATTGGCCAGATCAGGCCAGATCAAGCCTTATCAACTTGATATGCCCATATCAAGCTTGATATGCCCATATCAAGCTTGATATGACTTAATAAGTTCATATATAATTTTTTTATATGTTCTGATATGGCCTGATATAGTCTGATAGGATATGTATATTTTGATGTACTTGTGGAAAAATATTTCTGATCAACCCTGATATAACTTGATAAGACCTGATATAGCCTGATAGGATATGTATATTTTGATGTACTTGTGGAAAAATATTTCTGATCAGGCTTGATATAATTTGATAAGCCTTAAGGGATCGTCTCAGTGTGACCCTCCGAAAAATCACTGATTTTCGCGAATTTTTTTTTCAATGTTCAAATAAACTAATCGGTTCGGTTTTTTTTTTATAAATAAATACGTTTATGAAGAATACAAAATGATTTTTTTTAAGTTTATTTATTGAGTGCATCATTGTTGTAAAAATTGTTGTAATTTCACGTGAAAAAAAAAGGTGCTGCACGGTTTCCACGATGACGGCCGCAATTTTGATCTGAAAAAAAAATTTCAAAAAGATTATTGATCTGTAGGAAAGTCGCTATCGCGCTATGGAGGTTTTTTTTTTTTTTTTCAAATTTGACAAAATGGCGGCGGTTTGAACAAAAAGTGTCGAATTTGGCCCTTTTTTTCGACAGTTTTTCCTAAAAAAAAATAGGAAGTTTTCAAAAAAAAAAAAAAAGCTTCCATAGCGCGATAAAGAATGACGTTAAAAATGTTCTCGCGAAATTGGAACTAGATATCTTTAAAACTCTTCCTTTGAGAGTGGAAACCGTTTTGAAAAACACCATTCTGAGAAAAACGCGTTTAAAGATTACAGTACGAAAATTTTAGAGAAATCGTTTACTTACAATCAATCGGCGATGCCAGGTCCATACAAGTTTATTTTCGAAAGTTATAGAACGTAGGTACCTAGAAGGATACACACGCAGGTAGAAAAATAAACAAAGGGAATAACGGTCGAGCGGAGCGGCGGACGAGGCAGCTGTCTCGCTCCGTTCCCTTTCTACCAGAAACGCTGTAGCGACCGTAATACTTTGAATTTCGATTTGAAAATTTGAGAGAATGTTTATTACAGTGTATACTATCCGATAATGCAATAAAAAAAAAATCGATTTTTCGAAAATTTCACACTGAGACGATCCCTTAATATGGGCATATGTAACAGTTATTTTTGTGTTTCCTTTGTATAAAAATTTTCGTCTCTAGCCTGATCTAGACAGATACGGCCATATCTAGTCTAACATGTTCACATATAGTTCTTTGGTACGGCTTGATCAATTCTGATATGAGCAATAATACTTTAATATAATGGTTTAGCGGATTTTACGAGAAAAAAATAGGAACAATAAATTTTATATGATCATATATAATCATATATAATTAATAATTATGTATAAGTTTATATAATTATATTAAACTATATTAAACTTTATATAACAGCGTATCGCATGGCTTTATATTACGGTATAAAAAACCATACGTTGTTATACATTAAAATATATAATGATTATTGCCATATAATCATATAGTTTTTTTGTCATTACATATAAATACTTACAGTATATGAACGTGAATGGTGACAGATAATCGATGATTGTCAAGTCATCTTTTACTGAGGTGTATATTCTTTCTCTAATTTTGACGCAAAAATGTGCACTTTGTAAATAAATGCATTTAATAAATATTACAATTCGAAAATATTAAGTAAACTTGATCGATTTTAAAACTTAACTTTTATATAGTTATACAAAATTTGTAAAAAAATGAAAAGTCACGTGTTGATCATTGAAGGTATACTTTATATTTATTATCATAGAAAAAGTAAATATATAATTTAAAAATTAAATCACAGAAGAACGTTTCTCCATGATTGTTTTTATGACTTGATTAATTTTCAGGTTCTAATGAAGGAAATGGAAGTTACCAAATATTGAATAATTTTGACATCGTTTTAATTGATAATTGTTACAGAAAATTTTTCTTTGAAAAAATGCACTTCCAGGAGATTAAAAAAATTACTAGTGCATTTTTGTCATGTTTTTTTTTTTTTATTAACATAATTGATAATCAGCATTCATGTAAATTTACTCTGAATTCATCAAATTACTTGAATGCTCATTTGATAAATTTAATTTCGCTAACTCAATTTATATTTCACACAGAATATCATTTAATGATAACTGCGTGTTTGTTGCATTTAATTACCATAAAATTGATAATTAATACGTCAGATGTAGAATTTTGTTCAATAAGAATTGGAATATATGACATTTGTATATTTCATGTTCGTTTAAGCACCTAATTTCAATAACAGATCTTGGGTCAGTCGGTAGCGGGCAGTGTTGGCGAGCGCACGGTTCACGGATCGATCCCTGGCGGGGAGTTTTTTTTTTTTTTTCCTTCTCTGGGCCGATATGTAAATCTAACTATATATAATCTGATATGCCCATATCAGGTCATATGTAGTCTGATATACTTATATCAAAGCATATATAGTCTGATATGGCCAATTTTTATATCAGGCCATATCAGGTCTGATATGGACAGTTTATATCAGGCCTGATATGGTCTGATCAGAATATTTTTTCACGGGAATTCCTCAACATACCTCCATATATATTTTCCAATCAGAGAAACCCGGATCCAATCAAAACATCAGTTTTTGAGATAAAAATTCCCGAAGTTTACCTGTTTTTCTCGCCGTTTACTCAGGTACCTCCCCTTTAGGAGGTTGGCTACCCAAATGCATATGCAGAGATGTCTTTGAAAATTTTATTGAAAAATAGATGAATGAAATGCTTCCTGCCAAAATTTCAAGTTGATTCACCACCCAGTTTTTGATAAATTTATTTTTTTAATTTGCTTCTTATATACGTAGAGGTATGGAGAGCCGATAAGGTTAGTTGAAATCTACTCTTACCGCGCAAGTGATACTAAAGATTGGAGAGCCAATGATATTAGTTGAAATCTACTCTTACCGCGCGAGTGATACTAAAGATTTCAACTAACCTTACCGGCTCCCTATACCTCTACGTGTATGAAAAAAAATTCGAAAATTGATTTATCAAAAACGGGCTGGTGAATCGACTTGAGATTTTGGCAGGAAGCATTTTATTTATCTATCTTTCGTTGATAAACTTTTCAAAGATTTCTCTACATATGCATTTGGGTAGCCAAAGATACCTCCTTAAAGATACTGGAACTACAACTCTATTTCACAACATTAAACAATTTTGTTCAACATATAATTCTCTCTCTCGCCTTTTATAACTCTCTAGTAAGCTGTCAACTCAACTAGGCCAGCCACTCCTAACATATTCAATAACGTTACATAAAACTGTGGTATCCCCCACTCAAAGGTACATGATATTGTAACGTCCCAAATCGCCGATTTTCCTGGCTGCTTGTTCTTGTGTGTGTGCTGTCGATTTGTCGCATTACGTAATAAAAATGTGTGCGTGTTCGTGCGTGTCTGCTGTGCTGTGCGTAGTCTTGCAGGAATCGGCCGTAGTGCCTACTTGCCGATAAGGCCGCCTGCAAGAACGCTGATGTGGTGAGGATACTCGAAATCCCTCGGGTAACAACCGCTGGTTTTTAATAATCCGGCAAATTGCCCGAGGAATCGAGGTTTTGAGATTGCGAGGAGTTTTTATGACTCGAAATCCTTCAGAAAACGATCGCGTACTGCAATAGTATTGCAGATCGCCTGAAGAATCGAGATTTTGATTATGAGTGTCTAATCGAATCTGTTATTCACTCGAAATCTTCCAGAATACGATCGCTTACTGCAATAGAATGACAAATCGCCTGGGAGACCGAGACTTTGTGGATAGCTTGTTGTTTTAGGATAGGTAAAATATATTAGAATATTATTTGTATATGAATATTGAACTTTAATTTGCCTTTTAATTATAGGAAAATAATATAGGTGCTTGGCGGTAACTTGCCGCACAAGTCTTTTAAATGGACTTGACTATACTTTAAATGTATATTGTGTTTTAGTCAACTATGCATTATTACTGCTGACTGACTAATTGTATGACTGAGGTCCCTATGCCTCGCGGCGCGCGTCTTATATACTTAGCCGTAAGATAATGCCTAGCTAATCCTCGCTTATCCTGAATATTTGACGGCATTCTATGATGTCCATTTTTTGAATGGCTGATTTTAATGCAAAATTATGTTATTATTTCCTTCTTAGAATTTAATTCCCTTTAATTTGATTTTTTGTTCATTCAAATTAGATCATTTTATGATTTCGTGAAAACTTCCATGGGTTTCCATGGTGTCTATTTCTGTGGTTTCAATCTATATTTTTCACGTGCAAGTCTCCGTTCAATCACTTTAGTGATCCCGTGAATACTACGTGTTCATATTTTTAATATGTCAATTATTTGTTGTTCAATCTAAGAAGTTTGGAATAATAGCATATATTGTCTCTAGCTATATTGCCTATATCTATGTCTACATATGACGTTTCAGAACGTCGTATTGTCCCTTTGGGGAGTTTGCAAACTTTGATAGTTAAATTTGAAAACTGCCTAATCCTAAGAAATAGTAAATAAGTGAATTACATATATATTCTTTACTTTTAACATCCGAACGGCATCCATGACTTGATCGACTCGTCGGTGAGCGTCAATATTCCGTCCGAATCTCATTCGAAGTCCTCCGGGGTCGTCGTTAATTCTGTGTCGTTGTTTATCAATACCTTGTGACATAGCAAGTCACAAATCTCCCCAAGCTACGCGGGGAAAACAAAGAATATTCAAAATTTACGAAAATAGACGAAGTTATCCGAGTACGATCGGACACGAGGTCCGATCGCCTCAGTAGTCACTCGAGTTACAACAGTCTTAGCGACTAGTGCTTAAGTAAAGTTATCCAATCCTCATTTGAGTTGAGGTTAGTACCTCCCTCCAATATTAATTCCACCCCCAAATCGTAATTACACACCGTCACCCTACACTCTACACTCTCACCCACCTGTATTAGTTTTTAAGATTCATTGAATAAATAGTTATTATAATTTGTTAAACGGATTTCACACGAGTCGACCATAGTCAATCTCCCTCACACCCCGTCCTAAAACTCCATTTATTTCTAGCGGGCTATCAACCCGTTACAACCTTCTGCTCCACCGTTTGCAACTAGTCTAGCTGGGATTCTAAGGCACTCATACTTTCTTCCACCTTGTTAGCTAGTTCTTTGTTCACATGCATTTCGATGTCGATCTCGTTGATTCCTCTTTCGAGCGTTTAGAGCGATCTTTTCGCCAACTCTATCCTCTTTGTCGGCGTGCATAATTTTTCCAAGGGAATTTGTACTTTAACCACGCTGCTTATCCTTGGTTTTGACTTTCGTTTTTTCTGATTAGTCTCTGCTTCGGTGCCTGTGTTAAGGCTCCTTTTTGGATTGATTCTTTCCGGCATGTATGGCTCGATCGGTTGGTTTAGTCCTATATTTTCGGGCGCGTCGGATTCGCCGATTGCGTTTTCCACCTCCTCATGTGTTTTCTGTATTCGCTGTGTGCAGCGCTCCTAGCGCCCCCATTCAGGCGTGCAGCCCATGTTAAATCTTATGGAGCAAAACGTAGTTAATGCGGCCGCCACCGATGATAGCGGGCGTGCGTCCATAATAATACATGTTCAATTGCCAGAGCGCTTCGATCGTTTCGGCAATCCCCTCCAATTGCGTGAACTTTTTTGCTTTGTCGTGGCTTCGCTTAGTTCCGCTTTGTGTTCCGCTTTTATACATTCCTTCGCCTCTGATCCATGCTTGGCTTGGAAAAAGGATGTGTTTGATGCGAAAATCCAATTTCTTGAACGTGCATTCTTGCATGCTCTCGGTTGCCTGTACTGCCGCGTCACAATGTCCTAAATTTTCGGTCCGTGTTTCGACCGTGACTCCTTCCATAGTTCAGAGGTCGTCTTTCGAACTAATGATACTGATTTCCTCGCGTACCTTTGGTCCTTATATATGTTTCGATTCGATAATCCTACATTGTCTACTCTGTCTTTCTCTGGATTATCGCCGATTTGTCTTCTTCGTCGTCTGTTTATTTTGTTTCCACGTTCTGCTCTGCCGCTTCTTGTACCCGATGGTACCTTTTGAGATTGCTAGGTCACTCCATGGTCACCAGGATATGCTTTGCACCGCCCCTCGATGTCGGCAGTGGTCCGTAAAAATCGATTGATAACAGGTCTCCAGGCTTCTCCGGAACGATGTTCTGCATTTTTGCCTGGCATGCTTGTGTTGTATATTTATTCCGCTGGCACGTATCGCATGTAGAAATTGACTTCTCTACGTTGTGTCTCAGCCCTTTCATGTGGAATTCTTCCGTTATCATTTGATATATTTTCCTTGCTCCTACGTGTCCGTAGATTTCGTGTAGTTCCATGGCGAGCGGGATCGCCAGTGTTCTCGGTAGCATTATTCTTGTGCCTCCTCCTGGGTCAATTTTGCATAACGTATCGTCTTCCAAAATGTATTTATTGAGCACTCGCTTTAGGGGCTTATTTTTCAACTCTTCTATAATCTTGTGCAGCTTCTCATCTTCAGCTCGTAGCTGCTTGATGTTCTTTAACTTCTGCGTCATTTCTTTGCTCGGTTTCTGTGCCAGAATTACTGCGATTTCTATCTCTTTGTCCTTGCATGTGTTTTGTTCTGGTTCGCGGTGTTCGCATCGGCTTAGGATATCGGCTACGACGTTTTTTGGACCTGTGATATATTCCATTTCCAAGTTATAGTCTTGCATAGCCATTATCCACCTCTTTAGACGGGCGTTTCCGAAGCGGCTCGTCCTGATGAACGTCAATGCTTGGTGGTCCGTCCTGATTAGTACCTTCGCTCCCCTTAGATGAGTACTTAGTTTTTCAAGAGCCCACACAATGGCTAGGAGTTCTTTTTCTGTTGTGAAATATCCGATTTCCGTCCCCTTGAGGGTGCGGCTAACGAAGGTTATGACTTCCTCGTCGCCATAGTCGTTTCGCTGCGATAATACTGCTCCGATCGCTAGGTCATTTGCATCAGTGGTCAAGATGTATGGTTTCCCGGGGTTTGGATATGTAAGGATGATCGTTTCTACGAATAAGTCCTTAATTCTCTCGAAGGCTATCTGATGTTCCTCTTTCCATTCGTACTTCGTCTCCTTTTTTATTAGCTTCAATAACGGGGTTATTTCCTCAGCATAGTTTCTTGAAAATTTCGAATAAAAATTCACGAATCCTCGGAATCCCTTCAATTGTTTCACGTTTCTTGGCCTTACATAATCTTGCATCAGTTTAATCTTGTCGCGTTGTGGTTTCAAACCTTCGACCGATAATACGAGACCGAGGAACTCCGCTACCTTCTTCATGAAGTTCGTTTTTTTGAAACTCAGAGTCATGTTGATTTCCGCGAGTCTGATGAGCAGGTTCTTGAAGTGTTCGAGATGTTCCTCGACGGTCTTTGATATGATGAGAAGATCGTCCACGAAATTTATAACGTAGTGGTGTAATCCTTCGAGTACTGTATCAAGTGCTCGGATTAAGGCCGCGCTACTCGTTTTCAATCCAAATGGGATGACATTGAATTCATAGCATTTGCGATCAACGCGAAATGCAGTATATTTCTTGCTGTTGCTTGTCAATGGAATTTGCCAAAAACTACTCGTGAGGTCGAGACTAGTCATTATTCCGATTTGATGGCATTTCTGGAATATTTCTTCGATTCCTTGTGGTGATTCATGGTCATCTAATAATTTTTCGTTGAGTCGTCGTGCATCTAAGCGTAAGCGTACGGATCCATCTTTTTCTATCACCGTCGCGATTAAATTCACGTAAGGGCTTGTTGAGCTCCGTATTATTTTATGCTCTACCATCCTCTCGATTTCCGCCGCTACCTTTTCACGGTACTTCATTGGTATCGGGTATGGTTTCGTAACGATGGGTTTGTCATCAATTACTTTCAGCTCGTATTTAAATGTTGTCAGCAGGCCGGGTTTTTTATCAAAAACTTTCGGATATTTGAATATAAGGCGTTTCAGTTTTTTTTTCTGTGCTTCGTTTACTTCGGTACATGAGTTTATTTTCTCGTTGATCTCTTCACGAGATATTTGGTACTCGTCATCTTCGTTGACGTATTTTTTGAAATTAGTTTCGTGTCCTTTGCTTGCGTCTGTCAAGTGATTGTGGGCGTGCCAGTACCCGTCCTCTTCTTCGATGTCGGTCTCCTGCATCTGCATCGTGTGGCTTTCGCATCCGTTCGTTGCTGTGTCTGCCCTTCTATATGGCAGTTGCAGTTGTAGCTCTTTCAAGGTGATGGTTTCGTCTTCAGCGTCTATCAACATCTTGAAACTCGGTGTGCGTCGTATCCCAATATGCAATTTTTTATTAGTTTCGAAATGACTAGGTAGATTAGATCCTTTGTTGTATTTCCAATTGTCGTTATCATCTGCACTTGGATCTTCAGACATGCCGATTTGTCTACGGTTGCTCCTTTAATTACCTTGCCAGTAATGGGCAATGTCGGGCATTTCTTAAATCTTCTGTGGTTCGTAGCGTAAAAATCTGCGGAGATACATGTAACCTCGCTACCGGTGTCGATGAGTGCATAAGTGTCGATGCCTTCAATATTCATTTTTGTGACACATGCGTGATTATTGCGTTTTTTTGACCCATTAAGCGGGCCTAAAGTGACGGTTTTCAGACCAGCGGGCATTTTTATCATATTGGCGCCCGCTACGTCGAGCAGCGGGCGTTTTTATTATATGAGCGCCCGCTACTCGAGCATAAGCGGGCGCTAATAACCTGAAAACGCTGCTAAAATATTTTTCAATATTTGCAAGAAAATTATGAATAATGAAGAAAAAACGAGAAAATCGTGCTGTCACAAAAAATATGGTGTGCACCAAGGGCTAAGTAGGCTTTTTGACCTTGTGTGGTTGCAGTACTCGTCTTACTATTTTACTATACTTATATATTCTCGTAGTTTCAAGTCGAGTAGCCAGTATGAAATAAAAATAATAATTTCGTAAATTTATAGATTTGATGAATGTAAACGTATAATATGTCTTCCTACATTATTTGCATGTGAAGCGAACAAATATCGGGTCCAGCGCTCCCGCGTACACGGCCGCGCGCGACGTCTCGCACGGATCAATCGCTTTTTAGATATAGTTTCCATCGGAGTTCCATTTTTAAATTCACAGATTTTGTAGAGAATGAATCAAGGAACACGCTCGTATTTTTTTCAGAATATTCGAAGGGGGCATTCATCTCGAAAATCGCGTTTAAATAATATAATTGTTCATAACCAATGAAAAATTGTTCATCTACTAGATTTAAAATTAAGGGGGTATCTACACCTTTGAATTTTCCAAAAATCGTTTTTTTTTTTATAATTTATTTGGAATGCTAGTGACCTACTCTACCTGCAAATAAATCGGTGTCAAAATATCTAGAGGATTTGGAAAGTTACAGCCATGACAGTGCCAGATTGCGAAAAAGCGCCGCGGCGCGGCGCGCGAACCCTCAGATTGGTGCCATAAGTATTGTATAACACCGCCAACACCACTTACACCACTGCTTAATTTTATGACGTTTTTATATATTTCGATTTCGAATTTGATTCTGTGATCTTTTAATTCTTCGCAATTATCATTCTTACACATATTTAATTTTCAATATTCTTTTGAATTGTAATCATTGACAGAACACATGGCTGCAATCTACATTTTTTCGAGGTTAGGTGTCCACTTGTTTGTAAATATTATCGTGCTTTCATTACGAATTCAAACCACTAGTAAGTTCCATTATCGAATAAACACAGTGTTTATATATCTGAGATGAGACTTCGGAATCGAAAGAAGATGATCCATCAAAAAGTGCGTTTGAAATCGATGCCAGGAAACTACACATTTGGATTTCTAAAAAGATGAGTATTTCTACAATACATATATTAATTTCAAGAGTTTAATAAATATTATAAGAAAAAAGGTATGATTGATGAAAGATGAAAGAATTTTCGTAGTATTGACAAAAATTGTGCTAGCATCTTCTGAATCTCAAAAATATTTAAGATCAAAAATTTTAGAGAATTTGTATGTTGAAAAATTTTGATCAGATTTTTTCTAAAGCAATTCATTATTTTTCTAACAGCCTCACCGGACACCTAACCGACACTGTTGTTGTACAGAACAGGTCAAAACTCACTACGAACCTCCCCCTGGCACATGTGTCTAGACTCGACTCGACTCATAACTCATCGATACGAGAGCAGCTGCGGATCCAGCATATTAGTCAAAAGCAAAGTCCTGAAACTTAATTTCCTGTAACTACATTTTCTTCTCTTGGAAAAGTATGAAATAAAAAAAAAAATTTGATAAAAAAGTTTAAAAGTTGATTTTTGGAGAATGAATATTTTGAACGGTTGTCGTAAAGAATCAGGAGCATCTTGGGACCGATTCTGGCGTTTGTGGTCTTCAAATTTGTAGAATCGAAACCTCTATCTGATGAACATAGAACTTTTCGATAAACCCATTTTTAGTTGAAATATTAGAAAAATAAGTAAAAATTTTTTTCAAATTCAGAAAAAAAAATCGAAAAAATTCTATAACTCAAGTAATTCTTGCAATATCAAAAAGTTCTATGTTCATCTGATAGAGGCATGTCTTATGAAAAATTGAGAACCAAAAATTCCAAGATTGGTACAACGCTGGGTCTGATTCTTTACGGCAACCGAGTGATTTTGTATTTTCCTGTCTACAGCGCAGCCACTATTAGACTGGAAGTAATACATGATGTAAGATATGGATAATGAAGGTCAAACCCTCCCCAAACATGATGATGTTTTTCAATTTTATCAGAGTCTTCAAGTTGAAAAAAAATACAAATTGTTTTTCAGAAATTCAACCCATTTAAAGGTGTATATACCCCCTTGATATTACGAAACTACAATTCAAGAGCTTTGAAATGAGTTTTTTATGACGTTTGTACGACTGAGGAAACCAGAGATATTCACGTTTAAAGGAGAGCGCGATTCCAATTGTTGGTGGTTTTTTCGAAAATTCAACCCCTTGTAGCTTCTAAGCCCTCCGAGTACAAAAAAAAAAAAATGTTTCATGCATTCATTGTACCCAGAAAACATGTAAAAAAAATTACGACAATTCTCAAGCACATGCGGTCAAAAAGGTATCCTGCTTGACGTAGACTGACTCATATATAAGACGTGTTCAAGAAACAGAAACAGACTGCCAGTGGCGAATCAAAACTTCGTAAGCCACGAGTCGGTTACTGAGGACGAGGTCCTAAATGAAGACCAGCGATTCGCAAGCGACCATAGCCGGGTTACAGATGCTGGCATGGGGATATATATGAGGTATTCTGCCCCAAGTGAGACCGGTCCAGTTCCTCACCCCAATCGATATTTTCGCTAATTTATTTTTGTTATCAGCAACGCAAACGGAACCTAGGTGAATTATTTCAAATTTTTATTCGGAATACTTTCCGAGTTGCAAATTGTGAATTTTCCGGAATTTTCTTAGTAACATCATTTTCAATTAATCATAACTCGGCCCGGGTTGGTCGAATCACAAAAAACAACAGCATGAAAATGACTCTCAGAAATCGTACTTGTCAGAAAAAATATTGTTCAGATTTCATGACGTATCGTTCATCATTATTTCTAGGTTAAAATGCAAAAGCTTGATTTTCGCCAAGTATGCCACTTTTCATTTTTTTGAAAAAATTCTCTATTATTATAAATTTGAATACAAAATTTTTTAGCCGTGTCCCATCGTGGGAAAAATTTTGTTTCTATTTTTTTTTTCATTTTTTACTTCTCATACATTTATATACATTTTTCCGATTTTGATTTTTTTTTCCTCAACGAATTGGAACTGAAAGCATGAATAATATAGTATATTGTGTAACAAGGGATGAAACAAGGTGAATGCAGGCCAGGGTGAAGTTGTCTACCCGGAGCCGAAGGCGAGGGCAGACATCACCCGTGCCTGCATTCATGTTTCATCCCGTGTCACACACTATGTTTTTCATGACATTTGCTCTGGAACTTCAACTGTCAATTTCAATAGTCTGAAATCTGCAACAGGGCAGTTATTTCTCTTTGCAATCCCAAGGGATTGTAATAGACCCATTTCACCCATTTTGCAATCCCACGGGAGTCAAAAACACCAATTCACACCGCTGATTCATTGAATTCGCGGTTTGACAACTTTTCACGGCATTAGCCTGAAATCAGCCTCTTTCAACTGACAAAACAGGCAACGAAACTTGCAGTTTCAGAGCAGATGTTATGAAAACAATATGAATTATCAGCAATTTATCGTTTATTTTGCTCGAAAACTAAAAAAAAAAATTTTAAATGAATGATAAAAAATAAAAAAAAATAGAAAGAAAATTCTGCCCACTATGAGACACGGCTCAAAAATTTTGTATTCAAATTCATAATAATGGAAAATTTTTTCAAAAAAATCAAAAGTGGCATACTTGGCGAAAATCAAGCTTTTGCATTTTAACCTAGAAATAATGATGAACGATACGTCATGAAATCTGAACAATATTTTTTCTGACAAGTACGATTTCTGAGAGTCATTTTCATGCTGTTGTTTTTTGTGATTCGACCAACCCGGGCCGAGTTATGATTAATTGAAAATTATGTTACTAAGAAAATTCCGGAAAATTCACAATTTCCAACTCGGAAAGTATTCCGAATGAAAATTTGAAATAATTCACCTAGGTTCCTTTTGGGTTGCTGATAACAAAAATAAATTATCAAAAATATTCATTAGGGTGAGGAACCAGACCGATCTCACTTGGGGCAGAATACCTCATATGTAGTTTCCCAAGTCGCGGAAAAGATTTCGGATGCAGATTCCTTGTCGAAATCCAAGAATAAAGTTCCTTATCAAAAACTTCCAGGGTGCGGTCGTTCCTGAGTTATAGAAGGTTTAGTCGACCCAATAAGACGGCCGTAACGTGACGTGCTCAGTCTCGTAGCAATTCTGTCAAACTGATAGTGCCCGCGTCGTATGAACTTTGCCCGAAATTTCGGTTTTTGATTTGGTAATTTTTAGTCTTTACGTCGCCCGGTCGGTCATTCTCGTGCTCTACGTCGTTCGCCCCGTGGTTGATGTTGTCCAGGTGGTCAAACTGGTGATTGACGTTCCCCAGGTCCTTTGCTTCGTAGCGTTCGTTATCCAGGTCGCCAGGCTCGTGATTTCCGTACTCCAGGACTTTTGTCCCGTAGTTTACGTTGTCCAGGTGGTCAAACTGACGACTTACATTCCCCAGGTCGTCCGCTTCGCAGTTTTCACTCTCGTTGCCATCGCGTTGTTGAATTTTATGCTCCAGGACGTTCTCCCCGTGGTTCACGTTGTCCAGGTGGTCAAACTGATGACTTACATTTCCCAGGTCGTCCGCTTCGTAGTTTTCACTCTCATCGTCATCGAGTTGTTGATTTCCATGCTCCAGGACCTTCGCCCCGTAGTTCACGTTGTCCAGTTGGTTAAACTGGTGATTGACGTTCCCCAGGTCCTTTGCTTCGTAGCGTTCGTTATCCAGGTCGCCAGGCTCGTGATTTCCGTACTCCAGGACTTTTGTCCCGTAGTTTACGTTGTCCAGGTGGTCAAACTGACGACTTACATTCCCCAGGTCGTCCGCTTCGCAGTTTTCACTCTCGTTGCCATCGGGTTGTTGAATTTTATGCTCCAGGACGTTCTCCCCGTGGCTCACGTTGTCCAGGTGGTCAAACTGATGACTTACATTTCCCAGGTCGTCCGCTTCGTAGTTTTCACTCTCATTGTGATCGGGTTGTTGATTTCCATGCTCCAGGACCTTCGCCCCGTAGTTCACATTGTCCAGTTGGTTAAACTGGTGATTGACATTTCCCAGGTCTTTTGTTTCGTAGCGTTCGTTATCCAAGTCGCCAGGCTCGTGATTTCCGTACTCCAGGACTTTTGTCCCGTAGTTTACGTTGTGCAGGTGGTCAAACTGATCATTTTCATTCCTCAGGTCTTTCGCTTCGTAGTTTTCACTCTCGTTGTCATCGGGACCTGGAGAATGAAAATCAACAACCCGATGACAATGAGAGCGAAAACTACGAAGCAAAAGACCTGAGGAATGTGAAACATCAGTTTGACCACCTGGACAACGTAAGCTACGTGGCGAAAGTCCTCGAGGGCGGAAATCAACGACACGACGACAACAAAGAGTCAAAACTACGAAGCGGATTACTTGAGTAACGTAAGTCACCAGTTTGACCACCTGGGCAACGTAATCTACGGGGCGAAGGTCCTGCAGCATGAAAATCAACAACCCGATGACAACGAGAGTGCAAACTACGAAGCGGACGACCTGGGTAACGTAAGTCACCAGTTTGACCACCTGGACAACGTCATCCACGGGGCGAAGGTCCTGGAGCATGAAAATCAACAACCCGATGACAACGGGAGTGAAAACTACGAAGTGAAAGACCTGGGGAATGTAAATCATCAGTTTGACTACCTGGACAACGTAAACTGCGGGACAAAAGTCCTGGAGTACGGAAATCACGAGCCTGGCGAATTGGATAACGAACGCTACGAAGCAAAAGACCTGGGGAATGTCAATCACCAGTTTGACCACCTGGACAACGTAAACTACGGGGCGAACGACATAGGGCACGAGAATGACCGACCGGGCGACGTAACGACTAAAAATTACGAACTCAAAAACCGAAATTTCGGGCGAAGTTCATACGACGCGGGCACTACCAGTTTGACAGAATTGCTACGAGACTGAGCACGTCACGTTACGGCCATCTTATTGGGTCGACTAAACCTCCTATAACTCAGGAACGACCGGACCCTGGAAGTTTTTGATGAGGAACTTTATTCTTAGATTTCGACAACGAATCTGCATGTGAAATCTTTTTCGCAACTTGAGAATCACGCTGTATGTATATGATGGAGGAGAAAACAACAAACGAAGCAGGACGGGTAGTAGCACCGCATGTAAAGACAATCAAGGTAAACGGAGTATCGTTAGGGATGGAAGTTGATTCCGAAACGCCGATTTCCGCAATTTCAGTTGAAGTATACAAAATTGTTTTTTCGAGCGTAGCGTTAAATACCCCGTAAAGAGAACTTCGCGGATATGATAAAAAAACCGATAGCAACAATAGGATATATCGATGTCAAAATTGAGCGTCATAGCGTCCAAGCGAAGCAAATATTGTATGTCGTCAAAAACGGGGGGCCGCCAATTATTGGGCGTAACCAGCTATCAGATTTAAAAATGTGGCCGCTGACGTTTAATCACGTAACCGATGATCGGGCGAAAGAATTGGAAGAACCGAATAAGGCACCCGCGATGGCTGGGATGAAGCGAGATTTACCGAAGGTGTTCGCACCTGGTCTCGGACTTTCCACAAAATTCGAGCTCACATTGAAATTAAAAACAGGGGCAACTCCGAAATTTATTCAGCCGCGGCTTGTACCAATTGCTATGCGAACGGGCGTGGAAACAGAGATCAAACGTTTACAAACATGCGGCATTATTTGGCCAGTCGAGTTCAGCGATTGGGGAACACCCGTGGTGCCCGTGGTAAAAAAAAGGGGGTCGATTCGTTCACGCGGAGATTACAAAGTTACTCTGAATAAATTTCCGGACATTGATCATTATCCCTTACCGCGCTTAGAGGAAATACTTGATGTTATTCGGGGCGCGCAGATATTTAGCACAATAGATTTGTCGGAAGCTTACCAACAGCTGCCGTTGTCAGCAGAGAGTCGAGGATTAGTTGTGATTCATACACATCTTGGTCTTCTTAAATATCACCGGCTGCCTTATGGGGTGTCTACTGGTCCCGGTTCATTCCAGCGGGTGATGAGTACACTATTATTGGGAATAGCAGGAGTAATCGTATTCCTAGACGACATACTGGTGGCCACACCAAGCTACGAGATGCACGTTAAAGGTTTGCGCGGAGTGTTGACACGTTGAGAGGATAGCGACTTACACATTAATTCCGAAAAATTCGATTTTTTTCCAAACCGAGGTAGCATACGTAGGATATCGGATAACGGCACAGGGGATTTACCTGTTAACAAACAAAATTGAGGCCGTAAAGGAGGCACCGATGCCAAAAGATGAGTCGCAGCTACGGAGCTTTCTGGGATCGCTAAATTACTATAGCCGTTTTATCGAGAACATGGCAAGATAGCCCAGACCGTGATTTGCGTGTTTAGAAAAAGGAAAATTCAAATGAACTTACGAGTGCACGACGAGTTTCAAATATGTAAGGAGCGAGCGCATATCCAAAAAAAGTATTGGTTAACTTCGACCCCACGAAGCCAATCGTACTGACCTGTGACGCATCGCCGTATGGTGTGGGTGCAGTGTTATCCCACAGAGAAACAAGAGGGCTAGATAGGCCGATTTGTTACGCAGGTAGAACACTAACGGCCGCGGCAAAAAACTACTCGCATATTGAGAAGGAAGACCTGGTGGTCATTTTTGGAGTACGAACATTTTTTGAATACTTATGGGGCCACAAATTTCTATTGCAAATGGATAATGCCGCACGATTGAGAATTTCTCACCCGGAAAAAGCGGTTCCAGAAATAGCAGCAGCGAGGCTGCAGAGATGGTCGATTTTCTTGATGCCATTAAGATACGAAGTCAAACGTATTAAGGGAAATTTCAATCCCGCAGATTGGCTCAGTAGGATGCCGATGTCAGGCCAAGATAAAGGGATTAGTACATTACGTCATGAGGCTGAAAACCGAAGGTTTTTCGGACTGTGTGAGGTTGGCAGCACGAACCATGCCGAGTGCTGCCAACCGAACAGTGTCCGAAAAACCTGAGGTTGAAGCCGAATGACATATACTATTTTTCGTCACAAATGTCCAAGGGGGGGGGGGGGGGGGGGGAGCCTCCCCCACCTCTAGAAGAAGAATCAAAAAGCAAAAGAAGAAGATATCGATGAATTTCCTGATAATTCAATCAACTGAAAAGTCAAGTTGAATCCAGAACAAAATTGATTTTCTAAAATTTCAAAGGAGAAAAAGTTGTTTGAGTATGTTGTAATCGGGATCCTGAGATCTTTCATACAACTACAATTTATTTGAAGGTTCGTTGTCGAATTAAAAGTTGGAACTCAGTCGTACAAAGTAATTCAAGTTTATTGATTATATGAAGTTTTACAAAGGCTTTACTAATTCCGGACTAATCTCTATATAATGTGTCTTGCTTCTGGTCGCGATGTTCTGACGACGGGCGCGTCGTCTGCCTGCCCTTTAACGACTCTTTTGGTACTGCGTCTGCACATTGCTATGTATTTCGCCATACGATCGAGTCGTTGCCCTGCTATATCGGATATAAGGTGTCGCAATAGCTTGGTATTCGAATTGCAACATCCCTTCCCCCTTGGAAGAAAAGTCCTTGGGATTTTTCTCCTGAAATCAGTTAAATCTGCTGGCTTGCGTCTGTACGCTTGCCTATTATGCTATATCTAGGTTAGTGGTATACATTATGTATCCCGTTTACAATGTTTTATATAATCGTTTCTTAAGGGGGTATCCACACCTTTGAATGGGTTAAAATTCTGAAAAACATATTAATGTTTTACAGCGAATTTGAGAGTCTGATTAAATCCAAAAAAATCATGAAGTTTGGGGAGGATTTGACCCTCATTATCCATACCTAACATTCAATATTACTCTGAGTCCAATAGTAGTTACGCTCCATATAGAAAAATACCAAATTACTCGGTTGTCGTAAAGAATCAGGAGTATCGTTGGACCAATTCTGGAGTTTTTGGTCTCCAAGTGTTCAGAAGAGGTGCCGCTATCAGATGAACAGACAACTTTTTGATATCGCAAAAATTGCCTGACTCGCTTAGTTTTTACTGAGATTTTTCGGATTCTTCAATTTTTTTTCTATGTTTTTTCTATTATCTGAACCAAAAATAGTGATATCAAAAAATTGTCAGTTCATCTGATAGAGGTTTGGATTCTACAAATTTAAAGACCACAAACTCCAGAATCGGTCCAACGATGCTCCTGATTCTTTACGACAACCGGTCAAAATATTCATTCTCCAGAAATCAACTTTCAAACTTTTTTATTTCAATTTTTTTTTCATTTCCTATTTTTCCCAGAAAGGAAAATCTAGTTACAGGGAATCAAGTTTTAAGATTTTGCTTATGACTAATATGCTGGATCCGCAGCTGCTCTCGTATCGATGAGTTATGAGTCGAGTCGAGTCTAGACACATGTGCCAGGCGGAGGTTTGTAGTGAGTTTTGACCTGTTCTGTACAACAACAGTGTCGGTTAGGTGTCCGATGAGGCTGTTAGAAAAATAATGAATTGCTTCAGAAAAAATCTGATCAAAATTGTTCGAAACATAAAAATTCTGTAAAATTTTTTTTGCAATAGTGTGCGTAAAATTCGATTTTACGCACTGTTTTCGGTGCGTAAAATGAAACATTTCGATACAGTGTCTCTTGCTGTTTTCAGTGCGTAAAATGATACTTTTTGATACAGTCCGACACTGTAACCATAGCTGTAACGAAAATAAACAATAGAATCGACCTAATAGTGTATCCTCAGGTTGATTACAATATTAAGAGAGGCATCTCGGACTACATAGTACTTACGTTTAGTACGATATCTGTTGTTAGCAAGTGAAGACCAATTAAGTGCTAATAATTGTAAGAAAATGAAGTTTTGATTATTCCCGAATTCGTAACGTTTTTTGTTGATTTAACCAATACTTATTATTGCATAATTCATCCATAGAGTTGTAAATAATTCTTTTCCTAACTGAGTGCGCAAGATCCGTCGTGTTTTTTTTAGATTTTATTCTCAATACGTTGACTATTCTTATTGTATCAAATGAAATTCATTTTTTCGGTACTCGGGGGGCTTCGCCCCCCGAACCCCCTACCGGGGCTTCGCCCCTGGGCCCCACCAGGGGCTTCGCCCCTGGACCCTACCAGGGGCTGCGCCCCTGGACCCCCGGCGGCCGGTAGCAATCACCTTTTGCATGAAACATAGTTTCCGCGTGCAGGTCAGTTTCCATTTCGTTGGTAAATATAAACTAATTGAAAGTATTTATTGAGGGTCGAGTATTCTGTTTGGGGACTGCACCTGGACTTGCTTTTCTACGCCTTACTATCTTTTTCGATTTTGATATGCACCGTCCCGTTGTAGGATCTGAATAAAAATGCATAATATTATGCACATTTGTTCCGAATTTTACGCACACTATTGCAAAAAATAGCGTATGCCACGCGTGCGTACGATTTACGCACTCGTGTGATCGATGCGACACTCGGGCCGGCTTCGCCGGCCCTCGTGCGCAGCGATCACTACTAGTGCGTAAAATCGCATTTTACGCACTTGTAGCATAATATACTATTATCTTCAATATTTTTGAGATTCAGAAGATGCTAGCACAATTTTTGTCAATACTAAGAAAATTCTTTCATCTTTCATCAATCATACCTTTTTTCCTATAATATTTATTAATTCTTGCAATTAATATATGTAATATAGAAATACTCATCTTTTTGGAAATCCAAATGTGTAATCTCCTGGCATCGATTTCAAACGTACTTTTTGATGGATCATCTTCTTTCGATTCCGAAGTCTCATCTCAGATATATATACCTACACTGTGTTTATCCGATAATGGAAATTACCATTGGTTTGGATTCGTACTGAGAGCACGACAATATTTACAAACAAGTGGACACCTAACCTCGAAAAAACGTAGATCGCAGCCATGTGTTCTGTCAATGATCACAATTCAAAAGAATATTGGAAATTCAATATGTGTAAGAATGATAATGACAAACAATTAAAAGATCACAAAATCAAATTCAAAATCGAAATATATCGAAACCTCATAAAAGTAAGCAGTGGTGTTGGCGGTGTTGTACAATACTTATGGCACCAATCTGAGGGTTTGCGCGCCTCGCCGCGGCGCTTTTTCGCAATTTGGCACTGTCATGGCTGTAACTTCTCAAATCCTCTAGATATCTTGACACCGATTTATTTGCAGGTAGAGTAGGTCACTAGCGTTCCAAATAAATTATAAAAAAAAAACGATTTTTGGAAAATTCAAAGGTGTAGATACCCCCTTAATTTAGGTTAGTATAATTGATTTTTCCTGACATATTATTCGATGAGAATGTTACAAAATGATTAGCTCTCATTCGATGAAATGCTTTAAACGATTTACATGTACTCTAAGAGTTTTCTTCTTTACCTTTATGGTACAATTTACTTCTGAATTTACCTCTAAGATTGTATAAGGACCAATCCATTGAGATAATAGCTTCTTCGATCGTCCTCTGCGTATAGTCTCGTTGTACAGTAGTACCTTGTCTCCAACCTTGAACCCTTTTTGTTTGGTTCGTCGGTCGTACTCGATTTTTGACATCTCCTTGGCTTGTTGCAGATTTTCTTTGGCTATGAGATTGCTGGCTCGCAATCTCTCTCGTAGTTCTCGTGCGTAGTCGTCATAGGTGTACGTTGTTTCTGGATCCTTCTTCAGCGATGTTGGTAGTTCAGCTGGGTGCCCATACACCAGCTCGAATGGCATAAATCTCGTTGCAGTGTGGGGTGTCGTGTTATATGCAAACATAGCATATGGTAACCATTCGTGCCAGTTGCTCTGTTCCTCGTTCATGTAGTGTCTCAGATATTCAGCTAACGTCCTATGTGAACGTTCTAAAGCTCCATTGGATTCAGGATGATAGGCCGTCGTTTGAATCTTGTCGATCTTTAACAGTTTACAGGTATTTTTGAAAACGTTACTCAAAAAGTTCGTACCTTGATCGGTGAGTATTCTCTGTGGTATTCCGTGTTCGCATACGATCCTGGTCGCAAATTCCTTGGCTACAGTGTTAGCTTCTTGGTTCGTAATGGGTATTGCCTTACTGTATTTGGTTAGACAATCTTGAAACGTAAGGATATACTTGTTTCCTTGTTCGGTTTCTGTCAGTGGTCCTACGATATCCAATGCACATTTCTCAAACGATTGATTTGGAGTGTCGGTAATGACAATTGGTGCCTTCGTCTTCTTGCTAAGTTTGTTCTTCTGGCAATCCTCGCATTTCGAGATGTGTTCTTCGACCTCCTTTCGCAATCCTGGCCCAATCGTGCTTCAATCGAATTCGTTCAATCGTTCGGTTGACTCCTTGATGAGCTCCTTATGGCGTGTCGTGATACTCATAGATGATCTTGTTCCGATCTTCCGCCGAATATTCTTGTTCTCGGTTGTTCGATTCATCCTCTTCTTTCTGCTGACTTCTGGTCACTGCGTACATGCGACTCAAGGCATCTGCGTTGGTGTTAGCCTTACCTGCCTTGTACTCGATCTCGTAGTCGTATTCTTCCAGCTTCAGTCGCCATCTCATGAGTCGTGATCCTGGATCTTTGACTCCGAATAACCATGTGAGTGGTTTGTGATCTGTAACAATCTTAAATCTGGTACCATATACATACGGTCTGAAATGATTAACTGCCCAAACTATTGCCAATAATTCTTTTTCTGTGGTACTGTAATTTCGTTCTGCTGAATTTAGAGTTCTACTTGCGTATGCTACTGGCAAGTCACTTCCTATTATGCCTTGCGACAGGACTGCTCCGATGGCTTTGTCGGATGCGTCTGTCGGATGCGTCTGTCGTCACGATGAACGGTTGCTCGAAATCTGGATACTGTAGAATTGGTGCTGTCGTCAATGTCTTCTTCAAATTTTCAAAAGCTTCTTGTTCCCTCGAAGTCCATCCAAATTTTACCTCTTTCTTCAGCAAATGTTTGAGCGGTTTTGCTAAACTCGAGAAATTCTGTATAAATCGTCTGTAGTATCCGGCCAAACCCAGAAATCCTTGAACATCTTTCACACTCTTTGGAATTGGAAATTCTTCTACTGCTTGGATCTTCTCTGGATCTGCCTTTATTCCGTCTCTAGTGATGACGTGTCCCAGAAAGTTGACTTCTTTCCTCAGAAATTCACACTTGTCGGGTTGTAGTTCCAATGAATTTTGTCGTAAGCGTTCCAGTACCTCTCCCAGTCGTTTGTTATGTTCCTGCAAACTAGGAGCATGTATGACAATATCGTCGAGATAGACATAACATCTAAGGCCTTGTATTCCTGAAAGTACAGTATTCATCAACCGTTGAAATGTAGCGGGTGCGTTCTTAAGTCCAAAAGGCATGCGATTGTATTCGTAATGACCGTGTGAAGTGGAAAATGCCGTCTTGCACTTATCCTCTTCTTCCATTGGAATTTGGTGAAATCCTGATGCTAGATCTAATGTAGAGAAATATTTTGCCTTACCCAACTGGTCCAATATTTACGTGATATTAGGCAGTGGAAAGGAATCTCCTACAGTAACCTCGTTCACCTTACGGAAGTCAACTACGACTCTCATCTTCGTTTTTCCTGATGCGTCTGCCTTCTTCGGTACCACTAGCAGTGGTGCGTTCCATCGACTTTTGCTCTGTCTGACTATCCCGTCGGCAAGCATTTTATCTACCTGCTCGTTTATCTCCTGCTTGTGTTTCTCTGGAAGTCTATAAGGTCTTACATTTATTGGTGCGATATTATCTGGACTCGTAATTCTGTGACTGGCTGCGTTCGTGTAGCTTAGATAGTCTCCTTCTAAGTGAAATACATCATGAAATCTTTCACAAATATCTAACAAGCTCTTTTTTCCTTCTCGATTCAGATGACTCGTACGTAGGTTGTCTCTCAGCTGTTGCATTCGGCTCGCGTTACTCGGTGTCATCGTCCGACATGCATACACTTGAGTCATATCTGTGTGCTCTTGGCCTAGTGCTGCTATTTGCACACACGGCTGTTCCAGTTCTACATTATAATCGTTCGTATTCAAAATGCAGACTTTGCACTCACCGTCGACTGCATTGGTGATGTAACTCCCTAGGTATACTCCAGGCTCTAACTCGATTCCTTCGACGATGCCTTCCGCGTCGTCGCGTGTCTTTGCACGGATTATCTTCTCGCTTCTCCGTTCGAGCGATATGTAAGTTCCTGTGGCTCCTAAATTCCATGTCGTTCCGTACAATCTTGCGTATTTCCCAGATCTAAGCTCGACGTCATGCTTCTCGAGGAAGTCGCCTTCGAAGAGACCGTCTGCTTTTAGTGGAAAATCATCTTTAACTGCGTAAAAAAGGTGCGATATGTGCCTATCACCAACCCTTATATTTAACATGACCTTACACAGGGTCGTAACCGGTGATCCGCCTATTCCTCTGAGCGTGATCACACCGTCTTCAGCCATCACTTCGCCGTCAATTTTTCCGACTTTTACTAGGCTTACCTCAGCTCCTGAATCTAATAGCATAGTTCCGTGTCTCGTCTTGAATTCATCTGCCTCGATCGTTGCGTGATTCTTCTGTCTTGATCCATTTATTAGGCAATTTACTGGTACGACGCGATACGGTTGCCTGTCCGCCGCGCCTGCTCCTCATTTCCCGGAGTCTCTTCATTTCGCCTGCTGGCGTCTCTAGAAGGACCTGGCTGCACCCGTTTCTCTCTTCTAGGAGGTCCCCGTTTCCTCTCGTAGCCTTGTCTATTTTCTTCGGCTATTCTAGGTCTGCAGTATCGTATGACGTGCCCTGGTTTCCTACAGAAATGACAAATTACCTGAATTTTTCTTACATAGTTACTTGGTGTCGGCAATCGTTGAGGGTAACTGGATCCCGTCTTTGCTGAGCGACAATCTCGTGCTAGGTCTCCTGTCTTCCCACAGTTGTAGCAATTATTTCCTCTGTTGCCTTCTCTGCTGTTGCGCGGTTGATTGTGTTCCCGATCCAATCCACGAATGGGGCCTAAATCTCGTTTTTCTTCTATCGCGAGTGATATGGCTTCTCTAAGATTTTCATACCGTCGGCTCTTGACCAATATCCTCGGCTTGTCGTTCAAGCCTCTGATGAAGATATTGACAGCTTGCTTTCTGACCTGGCGTTCCAGCGTCGATTTCGAATCCTCTTCTGCGGCTTCCTGCATCGTTACTTCGATGACCTGTGCAGTTAGTTTCTCGACTCGTGTTCCATATGACCTCGCGTCCTCGTTCTGACATTGTTTACAGCTACTGAATTCCACCTGTAACGAAGCTAATGTCCGTGTATCGATGCTCATCGACTTCAGCTCTTCCTCCAGTGCGTTCCAGGTGTCAATTGATTTGTATTCTAAAGCTCGTGCCGGAGCACCTTTGATTCGGGTGCTCAGAAAAGCTTTCAATAGATTTTCCGTATCTGCAGGTCGTATTATCTCACGTGCATACTTGCAAGAGCGAATAAAATCACAAACTTTTGCTCGGTCATCGTGATCGAGGATCTCTATGTCCTTTAGTACTTGTCTCACGGTGAGGTTGTCTTCGGCCATGTCAGCTAGAGGTTGATTATTACTTTCACGATGCCTGTTTGCGGTGCCACTATCACTATTCTTTCAATTCACTTGCTCGATACTTGACACTTGATTCATTTGTACGATTCGACGATCCCACCGCTGCCACCAGTTGTTGTAATCGGGATCCTGAGATCTTTCATACAACTACAATTTATTTAAACGTTCGTTGTCGAATTAAGAGTTGGAACTCAGTCGTACAAAGTAATTCAAGTTTATTTAATATATGAAGTTTTACAAAGGCTTTACTAATTTCGGACTAATCTCTATATAATGTGTCTTGCTTCTGGTCGCGATGTTTTGACGACGAGCGCATCGTCTGCCTGCCCTTTAACGACTCTTTTGGTGCTGCGTCTGCACATTGCTATGTATTTCGCCATACGATCGAGTCGTTGCCCTGCTATATCGGATATGAGGTGTCGCAATAGCTTGGTATTCGAATTGCAACAAGTATAAAAAACACAAGTGATAGTTATAACATTTTTTAATATTGAGAACGAATAAACAATCTATAAAAACTCGTGGATCTCTTTCAACAAGTAATACTTTAACTAATAGTTTAACTAATAATGCTTTATGTTTTTTGGTTAATCTTCATAATCACATAATAAACTTGAACAGTTTCTTCTTAACATATAATCTTGAACAAAAGAACTTGACTACTTTAAATAGTTAATCACGAGTTTTTGATCCAAGTTACGAGCTTTGGAATGACGCTGAATAATTGTTTTTCTAACAGAGCAAACAAAAGTTCTAGCTATGACAGTATTAATGCTTTTAGTTCGAATTTTCTTTATCGCGATAGCCAAAGACATTGAATCCAGAGCAGTTGTTAGAATGTAGGTGAATATTTTGATTCTGGTCGAGTGGAAATCCGATCCTCGAGTTCCTCTGGTTCTCTTCCAGCACTTCTCCAACACTAGCTGATATTGTTGGTGAATGAACCTCAGAATCTATCCTCATCTTCTTTGGAGCTGCAGAGGGTACTTCATCAGAAGTCGAGGCAACTGAACGAACTATTGTCGAGGACGTTGATGCGAGTAATGGAGTCTCCCTAGAGACAGTGGATGGACGTGGTACTGATCCTTTAATAAATTTGCTCATTTATCCAGAAATCTTCTTTTTGTGGGCCAAAGAATTGTGGATGTAGCTTTCAGCGACTGCAGCAGAGTTCCAACCACCTAATTTCTTTAAAGATATGAAATCAATGCCACTTTTTGCTGCAAGAGTCGCTCCTGAGCGTCTGTACGAATGGCCAGTGTATTTTTCGGGATTTGGTAGTCCCAAGTAGCTGGCAATAGCTTCAGGATACTTAGCCAGATAATGAATGCCAATTACTTGGCGTTGACATTTTCCTTCGGTGTATTTGACGAAGAAGTTTTTCTTGTTCATATCACGTGGCCTCAAAGCCATGTACTTCCTGACTATGTCACAGTACTCTCCATCAAGAGTAAAACCCCGATTCCTATTATTTTTGGTCTTCTCAAGTTTAAAATCTAGACACGTCCCGTGATCTACAACCTGTTCTATTTTTCAATTTATAGAGCTCAGAATTTCGGCAGACCCCATGAATTTCCAAGATCAATGTGTGACGTACGAGTAACCGAGCGGTGGTACTTTTCCTTAATTTTCACGCCACATACATGATATTTAAATTACTAATGATCAAATTAATTATTGCTATTATTATGAGTTCTAAGTATCTTGTCTACCCCGACTGGGGCTACAAACCGTCAGGTTTTACCTGCAAGTAATCTGTAGTCTAGGAAAGGCGTATGATGGTATTAAATGTGATTCAGAATTCTGGTAGAAGGTAACGTATATTCTGTTACGATATATTTAACATATATATATATATATATATATATATTACCCAAAATTATATAATACCAAAGAAATGTATGAGATATAATACTATATAAAATAGCACAATCCACCATAAACCGAATATGGGGGCCCCACAATCCCACGTCTCTAGTATCAGGGTCCAGTTCCTCACAACCCGGAGGGGTTTACTGAGAAACGGAGATTTTGGGGTTTCAAGGATTTCTTCATAATACGGATCAATATAAGGTGCCGAAACACGCTTGCTTATAGAGGTCTACGCCGGTTGATGATGGATTTGTTTTATCTATTTATAATTGTAAAATCGGAAACTAAGACAAAAATAACTATGAACCAAAACAGGATAACCAACCTAACGAATACTGAATGGTATAATCCCTAGAGGCCTGATGTAGATAAGTAAGGTAGTATACCTGTTGTTTAATGAAATAGGAAAACGGAGAATGGTACTTTACGTTTTTTGAAGAGTGCGTTCGGGTTACCCAATTATAATCCTAAAGGTGGTTAGAGAAGGTTACACCCTCCGTGTTCCTGCTTCCGACGTAGGTATCACTATAACTGTCTTTTGAATAGTTGATGTATAACGGAAATTTTTACACTAATGAGTTTTTATTTAAACGAGGAGCAAGAGCTCAATTCGAATTATTATTATTATTATAGTTTATTGAATTGACACTTTAATTTTCACGAATATTATAAGTCCTCTTGGGCACAAACTTTAAGACACGTCACCCTTGGCTCGATTCTAATACTCGGACACACGTCTCTCCTTAATAAGGGTCGTCGAACGAATGTATCTATTCAAACTCTTGCTCCTCCAGCTCCCTGATCTTACTTCGCCCCGATGGTCCTGAGGCCAGGGGACGTAGCTAACCAGGTTGCTCCTTTTCTAATTCTAATCGCTAATTGGTGGGGCAACAAGTGCGCGTACTTGTTGCACTCCGCGACTGTTCTACGGCTTGGCTATAGTATACGCAACCTGACGTCGACGGCATAGGCCCTTACTTCAGGTAACTCTGGGGTCGGCTCTATAGAACTTCAATCAAACAGAGCTTACAATTTTGCGTCACCTGAACGGTGTCACTTCGCACAGCGATACGTACGTGACTTAGCTCTGGACTCTTAGGTGGTACTTGAAACTAGCGTGAGAAAAACTCCGTCCCCAGAGTTCCCATGAGCAACATGATCTCCGTCCTGGTTCATAATTTACAGAAAGAACAGAAGAGTTAGCTAAAGAAAGAGAGAAAAGAGAAAGAAAGGAAATGCGCATAATCCCTAATTTATATATGGTAACTTAAATAATAATTTGTTACGCACAATCGGGCCGTAACAAATGCCACCTACAAATATTGAATTAATTAAATTTTTTTAGTTACGTATTTCAACCTCAAACAGCAAAATCAATTGTTATAAATTTTTACCTTCACCGCTAGCCAACTACTGTCTGGTGCATCATGCAGAAATGTTGCAATTTGTGTCTCGTCAAGTGTATGAGCTTTTTTCTTTTCGTGCTCAGACTCTTTCTCGTTGGCAGACAGAAACTCTGTCACTTTGATGAAGCTTCTGATGTCAATAGAGTCGTAGGTGAGGAGAGTTTTTTTCAGCATAGAATGAATACCCCATAAAGTTGAAGGTACTCGTACCATCGACAACTTGTAAAAGTAACCCATCAGAACTGTCTCGTTGATTACTCTGATTTTTTTGTCCTCCAAGTACGACTTGAAGTTTGTGTACGCTTTGTGGTACAATATTCTCGATTTTGAAGGGATTAAGTGAGATTCAGCCTCACGAGCATCGTCGAGAACATCTTGCGGGATGTCATTGTCGGAATGAGGGTTAATTTCGGTGTGTTGATAACTCAACGAGTGTAAATTCACCGACACACTCGACGTCGAACCACTTGGACTTGCCTCTTCATCAGCTTCTGACTCTCCGGTTTCTTCTTCGCTGTCCGGAATAATTACGTTTCTTCTTTTGCTTTCTTCCATACCTTAGTTTTCAGCTTCCATATTTCGCGAGGTTACAAGATTGACTGATACAATAACGTCGCCCGGGGAGACACCCACAGTCTGCTCACTTCAAGCTACGCGTTTTTCAATGCCTAGGCAGGAAAAAGTGGGTTTCACTGCCTAGGCAGTCACGTGTCACCTTTTCACGAATAATACAAAGAAGTGTTATCTATCGGCGCCAAATCAGACCGGAAAAGGCTCCAAATTGGGCATGAGTGACGAAAAAAAACTTTTGCAATTTTGAACGACATTAATTATACGTATCTAAACTATGTCAAGAAATTCGATTTTGCGACTCTATACTGGAGAGTAGTACTCTCTAAATTTGAATCAGTGGAAAGTCACTATTTGGCAGTGAATATTCACTATTTAAAATAGTTAAAAGTATACCACTACCAAATAGTGAATATTCACTCATTAAAATAGTGAAAGAACTCACTTGTTGAAATAGTGACCGAATCACTACTGAAATAGTGAACAAATAACTTATTGAAATAGTGACATTTTTACAGATGTATTTGTAGAAAAAGATTTCAAATGATTTGGGAATCCTTTGAAATAAATAAGAAATATTTAAATTGTTAATTGTAGTACATTTATTGTTTCTCTCAACGTCGAGTTCTGAATATAATAATATAATAAAAACGGCTACAAATAGTTTGAAAATACACTTGAAATGCAAAGGCATTTACAAACAATCGAGGACCAAACATTTCAAGATTGATCCAACGCTGGTCCTGATTCTATACGACAACCGAGTTATTTTGTATTTCCTTATCTTCAGCGTAGCAACTATAAGACTGGAGTGTTGTAATCGGGATCCTGAGATCTTTCATACAACTACAATTTATTTAAAGGTTCGTTGTCGAATTAAGAGTTGGAACTCAGTCGTACAAAGTAATTCAAGTTTATTTAATATATGAAGTTTTACAAAGGCTTTACTAATTTCGGACTAATCTCTATATAATGTGTCTTGCTTCTGGTCGCGATGCTCTGACGATGAGCGCGTCGTCTGCCCCCCTTTTAATGACTATTTAGGAGGTCAGTGCTGCGTCCGTACATTGCTATGTATTTCGCCATACGACAGAGTTGTTGCTCTGCTATATCGCGTTAGCACATTCCTGGATTTGAGGTGTCACAATTAATTGGTATTCGAATTGCAACATCCCTCCCCCCTTGGAAGGAAAAGCCCTTGGGATTTTCTTCTGAAATCAGACAAATCTGCTGGCTTGCGTCGTTGTGCGTACGCTTGCCTATTATGCTATATATAGGTTAGTAATTTACATAGTGTATCCCGTTACAATGTTTTTGTATAATCGTTTCTTAGTCTAGGTTAGTATGACCTATTTTCTATATCATTTTTCTATCAGCTAAATTGGTTCAAATTTCATACTCAAATCATATTATTCAATAAAAGGTTTCAATCGATTTACATGTACTCTGAGATTCTTCCTATTAACTTTTATGGTGTAGTTAACGTCTGAGTTTACCTCTAGAATAGTATAAGGACCAATCCATTGAGATAATAGCTTCTTCGATCTTCCTCTGCGTACAGTCTCGTCGTATAGTAATACCTTATCTCCAACATTGAACCCTTTTTCTTTGGTTCGTCGGTCGTACTCGATTTTTGACTTCTCCTTGGCTTCTTGCAGATTGTCTTTGGCTATCAGATTGCTGGCTCGCAATCTCTCTCGTAATTCTCGTGCGTAGTCGTCATAGGTGTACGTCGGTTCTGGATCCCTTTTCAGCGATGTTGGTAGTTCAGCTCGGTGTCCATACACCAGCTCGAACGGCGTAAATCTCGTTGCAGTGTGGGGCGTCGTGTTATATGCAAACATAGCATATGGTAACCATTCGTCTCAGTTGCTCTGTTCTTCGTTTATGTAATGTCTCAGATATTCAGCTAACGTCCTATGTGAACGTTCTAAGGCTCCATTGGATTCAGGATGATAGGTCGTCGTCTGAATCTTGTCGATTTTCAACAATTTACAAGTATCTTTGAAAACGTTACTCAAAAAGTTTGTACCTTGATCGGTGGGTATTCTCTCTGGTATTCCGTGTTCGCATACGATCCTGGTCGCGACTTCCTTAGCTACGGTGTTAGCTTCTTGATTCGAAATAGGTATTGCCTTGCTGAATTTGGTTAGACAATCTTGAAACGTAAGGATGTATTTATTTTCTTGTTCTGTTTCCGTCAGTGGTCCTACGATATCCAATGCACATTTTTCAAAGGGTTGATTTGGAGTGTCGGTTATGATCATTGGTGCCTTCGTCTTCTTGCTAAGTTTATTCTTCTGGCAATTCTCGCATCGCGAAATGTGTTCCTCGACATCCTTCCGTAATCCAGGCCAATCGTGCTTTAATCGGATTCGTTCGATCGTTCGATTAACTCCTTGATGTGCTCCTAATGGCGTATCGTGGTACTCATAGATGATCCTGTTCCGATCTTCCTCTGAATATTCTTGTTCTCGGTTGTTCAATTCTTCGTCTTCTTTCCGCTGACTTCTGGTTACTGCGTACATGCGACTCAAGGCATCTGCGTTGGTATTTGCCTTCCCTGCCTTGTACTCGATCTCGTAATCGTATTCTTCCAGCTTCAGTCGCCATCTCATGAGTCGTGATCCTGGATCTTTGACTCCAAATAACCATGTGAGTGGTTTGTGATCTGTAACAATCTTAAATCTGGTACCATATACATACGGTCTGAAATGATTAACTGCCCAGACTATGGCCAATAATTCCTTTTCTGTAGTGCTGTAATTGACTTCTGCTGAATTTAGAGTTCTACTTGCGTATGCTATTGGCAAGTCGCTTCCTATTATTCCTTGCGACAGGACTGCTCCGATAGCCTTGTCGGATGCGTCTGTCGTCACGATGAACGGTTGTTCGCAATCTGGATATTGTAGAATTGGTGCGGTCGTCAACGTCTTCTTCAAATTTTCAAAAGCTTCTTGTTCCCTCGAAGTCCATCCAAATTTCACCTCTTTCTTTAGCAAATGTGTAAGCGGTTTTGCTAAACTCGAGAAATTCTGTATAAATCGTCTGTAATATACGGCCAAACCCAGAAATCCTTGAACATCTTTTACAGTCTTTGGAATTGGAAATTCTTCTACTGCTCGGATCTTCTCTGGATCTGCTTTTATCCCGTCTCTAGTCATGACGTGTCCCAAGAAGTTGACCTCTTTCCTCAGAAACTCACACTTGTCAGGTTGTAACTTCAATAAATTCTGTCGTAAGCGTTCCAGTACCTCTTCCAGTCGTTTGTTATGTTCCTGCAAACTAGGAGCATGTATGACAATATCATCGAGATAGACATAACACCTAAGGCCTTGTATTCCTGAAAGTACAGTATTCATTAACCGTTGAAACGTAGCAGGTGCATTCTTCAGTCCAAAAGGCATGCGATTATATTCGTAGTGACCATGTGAAGTGGAAAATGCCGTCTTGCACTTATCCTCCTCTTCCATTGGAATTTGGTGAAATTCTGATGCTAGATCTAGTGTAGAGAAATATTTTGCCTTACCCAACTGGTCCAATATCTCGGTAATATTAGGCAGTGGAAAGGAGTCTCCTACAGTAACCTCGTTCACCTTACGGAAGTCAACTACGACTCTCATCTTCGTCTTTCCTGATGCGTCTGTCTTCTTCGTTACTACTAGCAGTGGTGCATTCCATTGGCTTTTGCTCTGTCTGACTATCCCGTCGGCAAGCATTTTATCTACCTGCTCGTTTATCTCCTGCTTGTGTTTTTCTGGAAGTCTATAAGGTCTTACATTTATTGGCGCAATATCCGGATTTGTAGTAATTCTGTGACTAGCTGCGTTCGTGTAACCCAGATAGTCTCCTTCTAAGTGAAATACATCATGAAATTCTTCACAAATATCCAGTAAGCTCTCTTTTCCTTCTCGATTCAGATGACTCGTACGTAGGTTGTCTCTCAGCTGTTGCATTCGGCTCGCGTTACTCGGTGTCATTGTTCGACATGCATAAACTTGCGTCATATCTGTGTCCTCTTGGCCTAGTGCTGCTATTTGTACACACGGCTGTTCCAGTTCTACATCATAATCGTTTGTATTCAAAATGCTGACTTTGCACTCACCGTCGACTGCGTTGGTGATGCAACTCCCCATGTATACCCCTGGCTGTAACTCGATTCCTTCGACGATACCTTCCGTGTCGTCATGTGTCTTTGCACGTACTATCTTCTCGCTTCTTCGTTCAAGCGATATGTGAGCTCCTGTGGCTCCTAAATTCCATGTCGTTCCGTACAATCTTGCGTATTTTCCAAATCTGAGCTCGACGTCGTGCTTCTCGAGGAAGTCGCCTCCTAAGAGACCGTCTGCTTCTAGTGGAAAATCGTCTTTATCAGCGTAAAAAGGGTGCGATATGTGCCTATCACCAACCCTTATATTTAACCTGACCTTACATAAGGTCGCAACCGGTGTTCCGCCTATTTCTCTGAGCGTGATTACACCGTCTTCAGCCATTACTTCGCCGTCAATTTTTCCAACCTTTACTAAGCTTACCTCAGCTCCTGAATCTAATAGCATAGTTCCGTGTCTCGTCTTGAATTCATCTGCCTCGATCGTTGCGTGATTCTTCTGTCTTGATCCATTTATTAGGCAATTTACTGGTACGACGCGATACGGTTGCCTGTCCGCCGCGCCTGCTCCTCGTTTCCCGGAGTCTCTTCGTTTTGCTTGCTGGCGTCTCTGAAAGGACCTCGCTGGACCCGTTCCTCTCTTCTAGGAGGTCCCCGATTCCTCTCGTAGCCTCGCCTATTTTCTCCGGCTAATCTGGCTCTACGATCTCGAACAAAATGTCCTGGTTTTCTACAAAAATGACAAATTACCTCAACTCTCCTCACGTATCTGCTTGGTGTCGGCAATCTTTGCGGATAACTGGATCCTGTCTTCGCTGAGCGACACTCTCGTGCAAGGTGTCCTCGCTTCCCACAGTTATAGCAACTATTTCCTCTGTTACCTTCTCTGCTGTTGCGCGGTTGATTGTGTTCCCGATCCGATCCACGAATAGGGCCTAAATCTCGTTCCTCTTCCATCGCGAGTGATATGGCTTCCCTAAGATTTTCACACTGTCGGCTCTTGACCAATATCTTCAGCTTGTCGTTCAACCCTCTGATGAAGATATTGACAGCTTGTTTTCTGACCTGGCGTTCCAGCGTCGGTTTCGAATCCTCTTCTGCGGCTTCCTTCATCGTCACTTCGATTACCTGTGCAGTTAGTTTCTCGACTCGTGCTCCATATGACTTCGCGTCCTCGTTGTGACGTTGTCTACAGCTGCTGAATTCCACTTGTAACGAAGCTAATGTCCGTGTATCGATGCTCATCGACTTCAGCTCTTCCTCCAGTGCCTTCCAGGTGTCAATTGTTTTGTATTCTAAAGCTCGTGTCGGAGCACCTTTGATCCGCGTGCTCAAAACAGCCTTCAGTAGGTTTTGCGTATCTGCAGGTCGTATTATTTCACGTGCATATTTACAAGAGCGTATAAAATCACAAACTTTTCCTCGGTCACTGCTATCGAAGATCTCGATGTCCTTCAACACTTGTCTCACGGTAACGGTATTTTCTGCCATGTTAGTTAGTGGTTGCTTCGCTTCTATGTTCTGAATCTGTGGTGATGCTACTTGCTCTCAAGTCTTGCTTTTAACAAATTCGCGCAATGCCGCACGAAGTTCGTCGACCGTATTTTCTTCGGTTACGTTTATACTAAAATGCTCGCAGGCTTGGAAAAGATGATCTCTTCGTAAATCTTGAATCCACGAGGTTTTACCTTTTGTAATGCGTCTTTCTACCAACTCCCAGTTCAATGGCATTTGCTCTTTTCCCGAAGATTCTTGTGCTGCTGCAGCCAATGATAAATGCAAGGCGTGCCTCTGGCTGGGAGGTAGTACGCCAAACAACGGTGAATCATCCCCAAAGCTTACTTCTCCTTGTAACTCAGGTTTAGTTGGAGAGTCTACGGATGCTGAACGTTCTATTTCTTTCTTTGACATGTGAGTTCACGGTGATTTCTTTAACGATGCCAGCTTCCGGTGCCACTATCACTATTCTTTTAATTCACTTGCTCGATACTTGACACTTGATTTATTTGTACGATTCGACGATCTCCGCCGCTGCCACTAGTTGTTGTAATCGGGATCCTGAGATCTTTCATACAACTACAATTTATTCAAAGGTTCGTTGTCGAATTAAGAGTTGGAACTCAGTCGTACAAAGTAATTCAAGTTTATTTAATATATGAAGTTTTACAAAGGCTTTACTAATTTCGGACTAATCTCTATATAATGTGTCTTGCTTCTGGTCGCGATGTTCTGACGATGAGCGCGTCGTCTGCCCCCCTTTTAATGACTATTTAGGAGGTCAGTGCTGCGTCCGTACATTGCTATGTATTTCGCCATACGACAGAGTTGTTGCTCTGCTATATCGCCTTAGCACATTCCTGGATTTGAGGTGTCACAATTGATTGGTATTCGAATTGCAACAGGAGGTAATACATGATGTGAAATATGCATAATGAGGGACGAACCCTCCTTAGACATCCTGATTCTTCTGGATTTTGTCAGAGTCCTCAAGTCGCAGAAAAAAATCGATTTCTTTTTTGAGATTTCAATTCCTCCAAACGTGTACATACCCCCTTAAAATAAGAAAGTTAATAATAATAACAATATTATGAACAAAGAATTAATTGTCAGATAACAGGAATGATTAACAACATTTTCACAAGTCAACGATAAATTTAATATAGAATAGTATTATAAAATTTATACCAACAAAACATAACCCTTATTCACGACCAGTTACACTCTACGATCCAATGTCATTGACTCATCAAAAATTGTTTAAAAAAAAAAAACAATAGCGTTCAAGCAATAATTTACTCTTAATTTATCAAAATATGAATAAAATAATAAAATGAACTTACCTGAGAAATATAATCAATCATTTTTCGATACGTTCGATGAGGAACGATCTACAGAAATAGGAATAATTATAGAAACCGCGTGAAGGCGCTGCGAGCGCACACATCCACCATCAGGGGAATCACTATTCTGAGAGTGAATTTAACTTCATTCCACTATTTCGGCAGTGAATTTAGCAATCATTATTTCGAATATTGATATTTTCACTGACTCGGTAGTGAATTCAGAAATCACTATCTCAAATAGTGAGATTTTCACTTGAGACGGAATATATACCTTCCTCACCTAGCGCGGCCGCGGTCCTAACGACTGCTAGGGCTCTAGCAAATGGTTTTCTATATTTTTAATAATGTTGGGCGCCAGCTAGTCTGGTAGACTAACAATTATATTTATAATTAACTTAATTTAGACAATTAACTCAGGGTAGGTACAGTTGGTGGATCAGGTAATTGTTTGCAAAGCTGATAGATCATGCACAGAGGAAACAAGATAGACAATAGCTCAAGATAAAGATATATAAATTTATTCAAGACTTACGTTTGTTGACAATTATCTTAACAATGGTAGTAACCCCTGGACGTCTATCCAACGTTTTATTTTCCCTTTATATTCTTGTCGATTCACAATACACTAAACTGTAATGATTTGACAAATAACAATAACGATAATGACTATTAGTTAATATTTCTTTATATATTTTGACGAGATTTGATTTTATGTCGAGACTCCTCGAGGGTTGACTTCGCTAATTTATGAACAAGTTGTTCGGTCGAAGTCTTTGACCAGAGTGTGTGGCTAATTTCTTGAAGTATATATTCCTTTTCGGTTATTGGCTAAGGATTCTCTCCTCTCCCCACTCTACTGTCGCTAGATCTCTACTCAACGAAAATCAATAAGCTCGCGCATGCGTGTCATCCCTCGAAATAGCTCTGTTCTATTCATTTGTCATCGGGTCGTATAGATAATGAAATAATTATGGTTCTATCGACTTGACAAATCTCTCATGTTATCCGATAATTTATTTAATTAATAATACTATTAAGATTAAGGACAAATACATTTGGGACAGCACAATTATGACAATACGACTTTGGTACGCTCGAGGAGTCAGTCGAACGTTGATGTCGAGGGAATATTATTTTCCTGTCACATTCTCCCCCTTCAAACCTTGACATCATATGAGAGACGTTCGTCATTAAAGGGCATCCGCGTGACTCGATTCGCGAAATCTACGATCTCTATCTGGAGCAACATTAACCCATCCTGCAAGTTTCTCAACATATACACAATATATCAGCTTTGCAAATTTTATTAGAAGTGGATAGGAATGACAACAGATAACACAGAATCATTTGAGTAACGCATATTTTAATACATGTAAGAATATATATTGTTCGACAAAAGAAAATGTTAGTGGTCGAACATATGTAAGGCTATTTGAGTTTAAATGCCCTTCAGTCTTTTTAACAGACTTAGAGTTTGTTTGATAACTTATAAGTAAAGAAACGTAAACAGTAATTATTTTGACTTAAAGTAATCAACAGATTATAATAGTGAATAATATAAGGTAATATCGGGTATATAATGTTATGGAATGGGATCGGCAAGGAAATCGGCGCAGTTAGTTTTTGCGGAATTTTCCGGACTGATGTTTGTATTTAGTTGGGATAATTATGCGGACTTCTTCTCCATCCCCTAGTTCCGGTCGTTCGTTCATGATCTCATCTAACGATTCATCGGCGAAAGGCGTAGCGAGCGCTTGGATTGCACGTTGACGCTTTTCTTCTGGTAAAGCTGCTGCTTTCGCGGCTACCTGATTTGTCGACTCCTTAGCTGCGACGATTGCATTTTCTCGGACGAGAAAAGCGCGGACACGATTCGGGTAGTCACGCGGGTCGTCGAATTTGGCTTTCACTTTTCTGGTTAGGACCTCTTTACCCTCGTTGACAAGGTATCGGTGGTCCTGTGGGACCCATGCTATCGGCCAGGTTGCATAATCAAGTCGAAGCCAATCGACCATTCCTGCGTAGCGAATATTGCAGTCAGGACATTCTGGACAATATAGATTCAAGTCTCGGGAGCACCCTGGGCATCTTCCTGATGCCTGTTCATGTTCGATACCGTGTGGGTAGATGCAATCGGTTGTATCGAATCCGTCTGCTCCGCAGATTTGACAAAATCCAGGACGGTACGGTAGTAGGCAATCCTTGAAGTGGTGTTCCTTGGATCGACAATTTACGCATCCAACAACGTATTGTTTTCCAACAGTGGTAACAAAAGTTTGTGTGCCCTGATCGACTTGTGTGGATTCCAAACGTTTGACGAAGTATTCAGCTCGTTTGGTGATCAGTTTTTTCAATGCTTGTTGGCTGATGATTCGACAGTCAGTCATGTATAGTGGTTGAGATTGACTGGATGAACTAGCCAGTTGCGGAACTTCCAGTTCTTTCAGTATGTCGTCGAAGGATGGTATTTTTCCTAGCGGCAACGGCTGTACTTTTACTGACGGGGGGACAATAGCACCGGTTTTCTCTAGGGAAGTTGACGGCTGCCCTGAAGATGAGCGTTCCAGTGAATGTTGTCGAGCTGGAATGCGGTTTCGTTTTAAATTCTCAGCGTAAATCGCTGAAGTCGAAACCCTTGTTGGTTTTGTCAGTTTAAGTTGAGGTGGTGGAAGGTTATGAATTTCCTCAATCAGCGTTAGTGCTTCCAAACTGGGGGTCAGAAATTTTATCGACGATGCTTCGTCTTCTGAAGATGATTCTTCCGGAGTGACCTCTGGTACTGGTTCAAGTCTTGGTGTTCCTCTCGGTAGACTAGAGGAAGGAACTTCTAGGCTTTGCATTTGACTAGGGTTACTAGTCGAGGTGGTTGTCGATTCCGTGTCGATATTGGAGACTGCTTCTGCAATTTGGCTTCGGAGTTTATGAAGCTGATCTTTCAACTTCTGTTCTTCGTTCACCAGGAGTTTTAAATTTTGTTCACCGTGGCCGGTGGTTGACTCTGGTATCTTCGGCATCTTGTGCTGGTTATAGGGAAAATTCAAACATTCCGTAAGCTTCTACGTGGTATTTTTAAATCGGTTACATAATACTTTCCGACAGATTTGTCGTTCTTATCTTCTAATTCAACAATCATAGGTCCAATTAACCTTTTTATAATTGCTGGCCCTGAGAATTTATGTGCTAATTTGGCAGTGTAGCCTTCTGCTTTGTTACTTAATTATTTCATTTGGGTAATAGACTTCCATGCCTATTTTTAATTTGGTTTGATCGATCTTATGAGAATTGGCTTTGGCAAGGCGTTTGGTAGAATAGGTTTGCATTTGTTCTTCGACTTTATGGCGTAACTCGTCAAATTTGTTCATTCTCTTCACCCAATAATTAACTAACTCATTTGTTACTATTTGGCTTTCGTCAGAGAAACGTTCCCTTGAGTTGATTTGAGCTTCGCGTGCGTGATTCAAATAGAATGGTGTCACTCTACTGCCAGAATGTGATACGGTATTGTACGCGAGTTGCAATTTTGACAAGTTTTTATCCCATTCATTATGATTGTTTTTTAGAAATGCTGCGATCATTGGCTTTATTGTCCTGTTCACGCGTTCTACGGGATTCGCCTGCGGATGTGCTAACGGGGTAGTTATATGTCTAATCTTTTTCGCGGTTAACAGTGCTTCTACGTCTTTATTAACGTATTCCGTACCGTTGTCAGTTATAATTGACTCTGGAATTGAACCCCATTTATCAAAAACGGTTTCTAAAGTTTTTACTACGATTTTTCCGGTTTGCTTGCGCACGAGAAATAGTTCGATATATTTTGTGTACGTATCTTGTACTACGATGATATACATATTGCCTTTTTTTGAACGAGTAAGAGGTCCTACTGTATCAACTGACAATTGCGCCCATGGTTTTAATAAGGGTCTTGTCGTTAATAAGCCTCGTATAGGTTTTTGATTGTATTTGACTTTTATGCATGTATCGCAATCTTCTAAATAAGCTTTAAGGGCGTTGACTAGCTGAAAAGCGCGGGCTACTCCGCTTCCCGCGTTAACTGTGATGAGTGAGACAGCAGACAAACTTACGAAAGACAGAGCATCGTAACTGAACTGTGGTTGGCTAGGCTGAAGACGGTAAGCTCCCACTCCTCGGCTGCGCTAGAAATCGCCCAATTTTGCGCCAAAAATCACTGTTCAATGCTTCAGGTCTTTCCTGATTACTTCTTAGTCATTGATCCGATAGTATCGATCATGATCTTGATTAGGAGGTGAAGGATGTAGCTATGTTATGGCTTTCGCCGAATATTTGAAAAAAAATCGCTCCTCGTTGTACATCATCGCAAAGATGGCTCACTTTCAAGGTTATCTTTTGCAAAGCTTAAAGTGAAATCGCGAATTCGGCTCAAGCCATGACACGGATACATCATTTATCTTTAAGAATTTTCATTGAAAATTCCGTTATCTTAAAAAATGAGGAAATGAGAAGGTAAATGCCGAAAGTCTATTTACGCGCACTCGGCGAAGCCTAGTCAACGCCCTTAACGTCTTGAGACATACCTGGCCAATAATAGTTTTGTCTAATTCGTTCGTACGTGTTATCTCTACCAAGGTGTCCTGCCTGTGGAGTCTCATGATTTTCTTGTAAAATCTTCGGGACTTCAGGAGGTCTAACTACTCTTTTCCACGGATTCTCATCGTCAATCAACATTTTATCGTAATCCGGTCTGTGGTAGTATAATTCATTATTTTCGATTTTCCATTCGGGGAATCGATTTGGTTCTTTCCTAACAAGTTCGCGTTTGGTTTCGTACCAATTAGAATCGAGAATTGTCGATAAGTGAATTCGATCTTGTGTTGTTTCGTTAATTATCTTTTCCCAACCTAACGGATCGACATCAAGGTCAAACATACGCGAAAGTGCATCCGGCGCTTCGTTAGTGGTTCCTCGTCTGTATTCGACTGTCATTGAGTGTTGTAATAGTACATTATACAACGTGGGAATAAAGTGAAAGATTATTCCCGAGGGCGAGTTTACTGCCTGAGCGAAGCGAGGGCAGTAATCACCCAAGGGAATTTTCGCAAGGGCAGTAAGCCCGAGGGAATGATGCACTTTATTCCCATGTTGCATATAATGTTTTATTCACTCCTCAACTGTAACCACTTTATCAATCTTTATAAATTTTGCGGGAATAATGTACATTATGTCCGCAAATCTGCGGGAATAATGTACATTATTTCCCGCAAAATCCAAATTTGCGGGAATAATGTACATTATTTCCCGCAAAATTCAGATCTGATTTACGGCAAAAGCCAGATTTGCGGGAATAATGTAGATTATTTCCCGCAAATCTGAATTTCTTTAATCTACATTATTTCCCGCAAATGGGAAAAAAATTAATTTGCGGGAAAAAAAGTATGAGAGGGAATAATATGCTACATTACGCCCTCTTTTCAGGTCAATAAAGTGGCGATTACAGTTGAGGAGTGAATAAAAGATAAATCGCCCATCTAGCAAGACGGCCAACTGGACTTTTTAATCCATACAACCACTGTAACGCTTGATGATCTGTGACAACTTTGAAAGGCATGCCTTCTAAATAACACCGTAGTTTCGTTACTGCCCAAACTACTGCTCAGCATTCTTTCTCGGCAGTCGTATAAAGCTCAACGCGCACTATGCCGAAGCGAAGCGATCAGAAGTTTTCATGAACATGTATTTTTAGGAGTGTGCGTGCATACTTCCATAAAAAACATAAGAAAAGCATGTTAATGAAACTTCCGATCGCTTCGTTTCGCTTCGCTTCGGCATAGTGCGCGTTGAGCTTAATGCATTTCTGCGCCTCTTAGCGGTCGACTTAGAACTTCTAACAAATTTTCTCTTTCATTTTCTGGATCTGGTTGTACTAGGATCGCGCCTAATCCGAAATCACTAGCGTCCGTATAAAGAATGAAAGGTTGTCCAGGTATTGGTGTATAAAGTCGGGGTGCATTGACTAACGCGGTTTTTACTTGTTCGAAAGATTTTTGTTCGACGTCTGTCCATTTCCATGGCACTTTTGGACTTGTTAATTTATTGAGTGGACCCTGTATTCGTGCGATGTTTTTTAAATGTCTGTGGTACCAATTAACGAGACCGTTAAATTGTCTAAGTTGAGTCCTGTCCTTTGGCACTGGGAAATCGATAATCGGTTGAATTTTTTCGGGGTTTGGTCTAATACCAAGCTCATCAACAATATAACCGAGAAACTTTACTTCCTCACATGCAAAGCTACTTTTTTCGCGATTAATTTTCAATTTAGCTTCGCGGAGTACTTCGAATAGCAAGGATAACAGTAAGAGATGTTCATCAAAGTCTTGGCTAACTATGATCCAGTCGTCTAGATACGCAAATACTTGTTCGGACCATTTATTTGGTAATTTTCTCTCTACGATTAATTCTTGAATTCGGCGTTTTAATTTGTCCATTAAGCTTTGAAAAGTGGACGGTGCACCTGTAAGGCCGTGGGGCATTCTTGTCCATTCTAACAGTCCTTTTCCTTCGACTGCGAACGCGGTATATCTACGGCTTTCGAGATCCATGGGGATTTGATGGAAAGCCTCGCTCATGTCGAGGGTTGAAATAATTTTCGCTTGATGTAATTGTGATAAAATGGATCTCATATTTTGTAGTGGATAGGCTGGCTTAAGGGGGTATGTACACCTTTGGAGGAGTTGAAATTTTCAAAAAAAAATTAATCTTTTTCTGCGACTTGTGGACTCTGACAAAATCCAAAAAAATCATGATGTCTAAGGAAGGTTCAACCCTCATAACGCATATTTAACATCATGTATTACTTTCAGTCTGAAGGTGGCTACGCTGAAGTGAAAAAAATACTGAATGACTCGGTTGTCGTAAAGAATCAGGACCACCGTTGGATCAATCTTGAAATGTTTGGTCCTCAATCGTTCATGAAAGATGCCTCTATGGTATGAACGTAGGGATTTTTGATATTGCAAAAATTACTTGAGTTATTCCATTTTTTTGATTTTTTTTTTGCATTTTTCAAATTCGTTTTACTTTTTTGCCAGTATCTCAATCAAAAACGGGTTTATCAAAAAATCCCACGTTCATACCATAGAGGGAAGTCTTGTGAATAATTAATGACCAAAAATTCCAGAATCAATCCAACGGTGCTACTGATTCTTTACGACAACCGGTCAATATATTCATTCTCCAGAAATCAACTTTCAAACTTTTTTATTCAAATTTTTTTTTTTATTTCCTACTTTTCCCAGAGAAGAAAATGTAGTAACAGGAAATCAAGTTTCAAGATTTTGCTTATGATTAATATGCTGGATCCGCAGCTGCCCTCGTATCGATGTGTTATGAGTCGAGTCGAGTCTAGACACATGTGCCAGGCGGAAGTTTGTAGTGAGTTTTGACCTGTTCTGTCCAACAACAGTGTCTGTTAGTCCAGTGAGGCTGTTAGAAAAAAAATTAATTGCTTTAGAAAAAAAACTGATGAAAATTGTTCAAAACAAAAAAATTCTTAAAAATTCTTGATCTTCAATATTTTGAGGATTCAGAAAATGCTAGCACAATTTTTGTCAATATTCCGAAAATTCTTTCATCTTTTATCAATCATACCTTTTTTCTTATATTATTTACTAAACTCTCGCAATTAATATATCCCAGAAATACTCATCTTTTTAGAACTCCTAATGTGTAGTCTCCTGACATCGATCTCAAACGCACTTTTTGATGGATCATCTTCTTTCGATTCCGAAGTCTCGTTTCAGATACATATACACTGTGTTTATTCAATTATGGAAATTACTATTGGTTTGAATTCGTGATGAAAGCACGACAATATTTACAAACAAGTGGACACCTAACCTCGAAAAAATGTAGATCGCAGCCATGTGTTCTGTCAAGATCACAGTTCAAAAGAATATTTAAAATTAAGTATGTATAAGAAATGATGATTACAAAGAATTAAAAGATCACAAAATCAAATTCAAAATCAAAATATATGAAAACGTCATGAAAGTAAGACAGTGGTGTTGGCAGTGTTGTACAATACTGATGGGAGGAATATGAGGGTTCGCGCGCCGCGCGGCGGCACTTTTTCGCAATTTGGCACTGTCATGGCTGTAACTTCTCAAATCCTGTAGATATTCTGACGCCGATTAATTTGCAGGTAGAGTAGGTCACTACCATTCCAAATAAATTATAAACAAAAAACAATTTTTAAAAAATTCAAAGGTGTAGATACCCCCTTACCGGTTTGACGGTTCACAGGGCGATAATCAATACAAAATCTCAGACCGCCGTTTCCTTTCGGAGCTACTACTGGCGAACACGCCCAATCACTGTTGCTCCATACAACGTAGCCTTTCTCGAGTAACCTATCGACTTCTTTATCTATAAATGCGCGAACGGCTTCGCTACGAGGATATGGTTTTTGTCTATGTGGGGTATGATCGGTTAGTTCTATAACGTGTTTAGCTAAATCTGTCATTCCGGTAGATTCTTTGTCTAATTTCGCGAATTCTTTATCAAGGAATTTTTCAAGTGTGTCTGTTTGTTCAACAGTCAGTGCCTTTAATTCTGTCTGGGTAAGTTTTCGTCGAGTAATCGGGTACGAATACCGACTTTCGTCTAACGTCCAGGTTTCGTTGATCGGATCTGTCTTCACTTTAAATGACAGCCAGAAATCCATTCCCAATATTACTGCATTAGACAAATTTGGAAGGACACTAAACCATTGGGGTCCGTACACGTCGCCTATGTCAATTACAAAGCATGTACCCCCTTGAGTTTTAACAATAGATTTATCCCCAAGACGTACTCCGTTTCGTGATGTAGAATCTACGGCAAGCCCTTCAAATTGGAATTTCTTTACGCGTTCATATACGGTTTGACTCAAATATGAGCGCTCACTTCCACTATCTAAGATACCATGAATTTTCTCGCCAAAGATTGAAATTTCTATCGGAATTCTTGCTACTTTACTAGGTTCCGAGAGGCCGTTTTTTGATCGAAAAATTCGTCGTTTTAACAAAGACTAAACAGCATCCGCTGGTAATTCAGTGGGTGTCCAATTTTTTAATTTCTCTATCTCTAACGTCGAATTATGCGCAAAGTTGAGAGTTGCATCGTTTTCTCTACTTGACAGGGTGGATAAGTGTGGCGTACTTTCTACAAGTTCATCTTCGTCTGTCAAGTCTGTCGAGTCAATATTATCATCGGGAATCTCTGAATCACTCGACCAGTCGCGTATTAATTCTAATTTTGTTGATGTATCGTTGTTGTCAACAATTTGATCTTGCAACAGGGTTGAGCTACTAGCTGTTTTGCAATCTGTTTTATCGAATGTTTTTGTTTGTTCGATATTAAATTTTGTTGTATCTGTTTTTTCGATTACCTCGTTCTTGCCCTTAACAACAGTGACCTGAGGTTCGATTACTGTCGGGCTTTCTCGTTTCCCGAAAGAGAAGGACAGTCTTTATTCACATGACCTGTTTTTCTACACGCGTAACAAATAACTTGCCTATCGGCAGTGCAGAAGCGTGCTGGGTGACCTATTTGACCGCAATTATAGCAGTAAACTTTACTTGGATCATATGGAGATCTTCCCTGTACTGACTTTGGTTTCTCTTCCGACGACGTTGCGGAGGTTTTATTATTTTTCTGAAATTGCGTTAGGTTACATTCGAGCCTCTGTTTAGTTAAACTTTTATTGTTTACATTCGGACTTTTTAAATCGCGAGTAGTGCGCGTTGATTTCTGATCGACAGCTGATAATTTAGAAGGTTGTTCATCAGTATCTTCGCTTTGAGACGTTTCGTATTCGTTTTCGTCTCCTGAACTCTCTTGTAAGTATCGTAATTCGGTTTTCCTATTTCGCGAGTCCTTCTGTAGGTCCATTGACCTGCGGTGAAGGTAGCTTCGTTCATTCACGTAATGTAAAAACTCATCGTAGTCTCTTAAATGGAGATTTAAGATTTCTGATGCTAGTCGCGGATTGAACTTTACGAGAATCTGTTTCAGCTGTTCGCGGAAAGGTGGCGGGGATTGCATACGTTCAAAGATTACGCGTGCTCGACAAGCGAATTCTGCTAACGTTTCACTCTTTTCAAATTTGAGATCGTGAACTTCTAAGATAAGAACAGCATCCTCTTTTTTTACAGCCCATTGGAAACGAAAAGCTCGCACGAAATCTTTCCACGATCGCCAACGTGATTTGTTTAGTAAATACCACGATCGGTAGGGACCTTCGAAGATTGTCGACAGGCAAGGAATAAACAAATCTTTATCTATCCCGCTCGCACTTAATTGATCTTTTAGGATTAACAGAAATTGTTCCGGGTCTCTTTCGGTCTTTGGAAAAGTGATTTTCCAACTATTGACGATTCGACCGATTTTCATGGCAAAATCGAGTTCTCGATTACCGATCGACGCGGATTGGTTACTCAATACTCTCTCATGTCGATTTGTCGCAGTTGAATTGCGATTTGGTCGCGAATTACCGTGTTCTTGAAATTGAGTTATGGCATCGTCGCTATCGCTGTCTTCACTACTTTGCCAAGATAAAGCCCCCCTTTTTGTTCTTGTGGAGCGCGTTTCGCGATAATTCCGGTGGTTTGGCATTGAGTTGTCAAAATGGCTAGACTCGCGGTTGTTACGCGTCATTCGACGGTATTCTTCCTGAGTAACAAAATTTTCTTCTGTTATTAATTCGCCTTCTGGGGTTAAACGCGAGACAGACACTTTGACATGGCCATCGTCAAGATTTTCTATTTGGTGATTAAAATGTTCTATAGCCGGGTTATTGAAATTGTTTTCTCCGTGAAAACGTACTCTCCGGGTTTCCACGTCGGGTGGAATTTGTTGTGTTTCGAGTCTGGTTGCTCGAGAAGGATGGTTATATAAATTAGCTTCTTCGGTTTGTAAATCAAATTCGCGATAACCGAAGTTTCCAGATCGGTGTTGAATAGTTCTAGACGTGCTAGTCAGCCCGTTATTTATTCTACTTAGTTGCTCGTGTGTCGGCAATCTAGGTAATTCGAAATTATTTAACGATTGAATATCTCTTACATTCATTCTACGATTTCGATCGTTGCTTGGAAAAATAGTCCCCGAGGGATTCAAGAATCTTTCTCGCGGCATATTTTGCGATTTATTTATTTGTGCATTTGAGTTTTCATTTGTATTTTCATTTGTATTATCTCTCGCGCGAATGTCAACAGACGGATCATTCAACGGATTTGCATTTATCATTTCGCGAATACCGGCAGACGGGATATTCGACGACCTGTTTGTATCATTTTCATTGTTTTGATTTGGCATACATTGCTATATTTCATCGTCAGTATCAGACAGAAAGCTATCAATAATATTTGACGCTTCTCCTCTTAGGGTTACGTCCCCAACCCCTTCTTCCCCCTCAGACGCGGGCTCAGTTCGGGACTGGTGTTTATCTCTATTATTTCCATTATTTATTTGCATATTAAATGATTTTAGACTATTTAATAATTTACTGATTTTACCCTCGAGTGCCTCGACGCGTGCTAATCTCGAACCAAACTCGCCTAAGGTTCTCGATAGACTTTCATTTTGTTCAATTAAATTTTCGAAATACGGATTATGTATTTGATAATTGGGAGTGGGAGTTCCTGAACGCGAACCCCTTCCTCTTCCTAATCCCGGTGGTATTACCCCTCGAACAGACGCGGTGAGTGTACCATGGTTTTCGGAAATTATTTTTGTCGTATTTAAATTTTGAGGAGGAGTGTTCTCCTTTGGTCTTGCACCGTTTGCCGTTGTCGACTGCATATTATCGGCGGGCTGCACTTCGCTTAACAGATCCCCTCCAACAGACGGGGTAGGGAACGTCTCTCTGAGTGACGTGCTAGACTCTTTACTTTTTGACATTTTCTTTGGTTTTTCAATAATTAATTTTTCACCTGCTCTTGTAACTCTTTTAGGTGGAGAATAAAACATATTTTCAAGTATGCTTTTATTATTCCATACTATTACGAATAATAATATATCGATTTGAAAAGTATCTCTTTTTTTTTGCCAAGCCTTAATTCAATAAGCTCTACTTGCTATTCATACTCAGAAATAATTATTGATTGTATCCATGATTGTCGTATAATTATTATAATTAGGAATACTAGTTATCATGCGGTAGAAAAAAATAGAAAGAGAGCCAAGGCTTAGAGAAATATTATATTATGAGAGTGTACATAGAAGAAGTATTTTCAAGGTGTAGTGACTACAAAGCGGCTAAGTGTTTACGATATCCTATGTTTACGTTTGACTCTAGCTCAGTTATACGTTGCCAACGAACGTTGAAATAATTTCTTTGTTCGAAATAATATTCTCTATATTACTTTCGAGTTCTAATTTATTCTGCGTAATTATTAATTATTGAATTTTCCACATAGAATTTCAGACAAACGTTTTAACATTCATAATAAATTAGGACGATCTTCACTAAATTTCTTAATATGGAATTTACAGTTTGAATAAATATTTTCGAGAATGATTCAACATTTAAATTGGCAGTAACTAATTTTTTTTTTTTACAGAAATTTTCCAACTTCTCCCCACGTTGGGCGCCAAATGAGACGGAATATATACCTTCCTCACCTAGCGCGGCCGCGGTCCTAACGACTGCTAGGGCTCTAGCAAATGGTTTTTTATATTTTTAATAATGTTGGGCGCCAGCTAGTCTGGTAGACTAACAATTATATTTATAATTAACTTAATTTAGACAATTAACTCAGGGTAGGTACAGTTGGTGGATCAGGTAATTGTTTGCAAAGCTGATAGATCATGCACAGAGGAAACAAGATAGACAATAGCTCAAGATAAAGATATATAAATTTATTCAAGACTTACGTTTGTTGACAATTATCTTAACAATGGTAGTAACCCCTGGACGTCTATCCAACGTTTTATTTTCCCTTTATATTCTTGTCGATTCACAATACACTAAACTGTAATGATTTGACGAATAACAATAACGATAATGACTATTAATTAATATTTCTTTATATATTTTGACGAGATTTGATTTTATGTCGAGACTCCTCGAGGGTTGACTTCGCTAATTTATGAACAAGTTGTTCGGTCGAAGTCTTCGACCAGAGTGTGTGGCTAATTTCTTGAATTATATATTCCTTTTCGGTTATTGGCTAAGGATTCTCTCCTCTCCCCACTCTACTGTCGCTAGATCTCTACTCAACGAAAATCAATAAGCTCGCGCATGCGTGTCATCCCTCGAAATAGCTCTGTTCTATTCATTTGTCATCGGGTCGTATAGATAATGAAATAATTATGGTTCTATCGACTTGACAAATCTCTCATGTTATTCGATAATTTATTTAATTAATAATACTATTAAGATTAAGCACAAATACATTTGGGACAGCACAATTATGACAATACGACTTTGGTACGCTCGAGGAGTCAGTCGAACGTTGATGTCGAGGGAATATTATTTTCCTGTCACACACTATTTCAATGTTAGAGAGTACGTAAAGCTTGCCAAGAAAATGAGTTAACCCGTTTTTGCCCAAAATGGCATAAATTTTTTGCTTTCTTCACATCGATATTTCACATAGTAAAACTAATCCGAAAAAATTGAAATGTGGTATCACATAGTTTTTATGGGTGCTCTCTCAGAAAAAATAAAAAATAAAAATGAAAGTAAAAATAAAAAGAAAAGACGAATGGAGCTATAACTCTTCACTTCCCCGTCGTTAGCTCTGGGTTGTGCCAAGAAAGAGTAATTTTTCAAAATCTCATGGATATTTTCGACGAATTACCTGTCAGTGTCGCCCATATTGGGTCCACCATTTCGAATTACGTGAATCTGACATTGGATTCGTAATCAGCGACCCCGAGAACCCCTCATGTAAAAATTTCCGGCAACATTCTCGTACCGTTACGTTTCGGCGTCCGCCATATTGTATCCGCCATTTTGAATTTCGAAAATCTGATTCCAGATTCGTTATCAGCGACCCCTAAGAGCCCCGAGTGAGAAAGTAAAAAAAATATGTGAAAACTACTGTTGTAACTATTGTAAAGTTTTTTTAGCATCTAATTCAAGACGGAACAATTTAGATTTTGCAGAGTTTGATCAATTTTTTACTGAAGTATGATGAACTTTCAGAAAAAAATTTATGGAAGAAAAAGTGTTCAGAATCACTCAAAAAATACGCTCGAATTTTTTCAGAATTTTTGGAATCGTTTTTGGATTTTTGAAAATGGTCAGTTTTTTGAAAATTCCAAAAAGTCTCCAAAAATTCTGAATAAATGCAGGCGAATTCTTCGAGCAATTCTAAGCACTTTTTGTTCTGTAAAATTGTTTCTGAAAGTTCGTCACATTCAAATTGAAAATTCCTGAAGTTTTGCACCGACTTTGAATGTTAAAGCTGCCATTTTGATGGCCGCCATGTTGAATTTACAAATCTCACCTATCACATCTTGAACTAGACACCTGTATGCCACAGAATTCATAGATTAGTCCCCGATCTAATAATGATTTCATAGAAAAAAATGGGAGAGATTTCGAAAAAAAGGGGAAAAAAGTTGCCCTTTTTTTGATTAGGCCGCCATATTTGAAAATGGTGAACTCCTATAAAAAAAATAACAACGGATTCTGAGAGAGCACCCTCAAAAACTATGTGGTACCTCATTTCAATTTTTTCGGAACAGTTTTATTATGTGAAATATCGAGGTGAAGAAAGCAAAAAATTTATGCGATTTTGGGCAAAAACGGGTTAACTCATTTTCTTGGCAAGCTTTACGTACTCTCCAAAATTGGAATAGTGAAAATCTCACTATTTGAGATAGTGACTCCTGAATTCACTACTGAAATAGTGAAAATCTCACTATTTGAAATAGTGATTTCTGAATTCACTACCGAGTCAGTGAAAATATCAAAATTCGAAATAATGACTGCTAAATTTACTGCCGAAATAGTGGAATGAAGTAAAATTCACTCTCAGAATAGTGATTCCCCTGATGGTGGATGTGTGCGCTCGCAGCGCCTCCACGCGGTTTCTATAATTGAAGGCCTCGATGCCAAAAGGTCCTGAGCGCTCGGCTCGACTTTTTTCAGTAGAAAATTCCCGTCAATGTGACCAATTTTCAAAAGTCACCGGAATGATTTTTCAAAAATACCATCGTGTAGAGGATGAAAAAAGGCAACTTTTTCGTATGTACAGTTTTTTTCGAGATTCGTTATTTTTTGAGGAAAATAATAAAAACTGAAAAATCGCGAAGCTTCTTTGGACCATGTTTTTTAATCTTAACTCGCTCTAACTTCGACAAATATCAACGGATCTTTTTGATTTTTGGCATGACATCGTAAAATACCCTACCGCTGCCGATAAAGTCATGAAAAGTTATTGATTATATAGTTTTCATTAATAATGTAGTTGTAAACAAGCGACCAACTTTTTATACGGTTATGTATGTTCGACGAGAAAAAGTGTGTTACAAAGTTTAAGCGTGGAAAAACTTTCAATGAGACATTTGTTCATTAACATTAAAGGAAGTTTTTCAGAAAATTTCAGATTGATTGAATAAAAATTGGCTAAGATACAGCGATTTCTCCAAAACCAATCGATCCGCGTGGTCTTAAATGCAACTATCGTGCAGATTTTCAAGCGTTGAAACCACGCGCTCGACCACGCGGATCGATTGCTTTTAGGAAAATCGCTGTATCTTAGCCAATTTTTATTGAATCAATTTGAAATTTTCTGAAAAACTTCCTTTAATGTTAATGAACAAATGTCTCATTGAAAGTTTTTCCACGATTAAACTTTGTAACACACTTTTTCTCGTCGAACATACATAACCGTATAAAAAGTTGGTCGCTTGTTTACAACCAAATTATTAATGAAAACTATATAATTATTAACTTTTCATGACTTTATCGGCAGCGGTAGGGTATTTTACGATGTCATGCCAAAAATCAAGAAGATCCGTTGATATTTGTCGAAGTTAGAGCGAGTTAAGATTAAAAAACGTGGTCCAAACAAGCTTCGCGATTTTTCAGTTTTTATTATTTTCCTCAAAAAATAACGAATCTCGAAAAAAAACTATACATACAAAAAAGTTGGCTTTTTTCATCCTCTACACGATGGTATTTTTGAAAAATCATTTCGGTGACTTTTGAAAATTGGTCACATTGACGGGAATTTTCTACTGAAAAATGTCGAGCCGAGCGCTCAGGACCTTTTAGCATCGAGGCCTTCAATTATAATAAAATAGAAATTGACGTCTGCAATCAATTTAACCTCATCACTACTTATTTATGAAATAATATCGTATACCGTTGTATTATGAACAATATTAGAATTAATTACACAATATTGTGATATGACAGTTCATTTTAACCTACGACGTGATAGCTACCGCTACGTCGTCTGAAGATATCAGTCATAGGCATATGAAATATCGGTAGATCGCTTGTTCGTGGTATTTGACAGCGTTGTCATTGACAGAAATAAATAAGGGAGCCTCTATTAGCGTGACCTGTTTCCTCAGAATCGCTCTGTATATGGTAACTTAAACAATAATTGGTTACGGACAATCGGGCCGTAACAGATCAGTTTTACTACGTGAAATATCGAGGTGAAGAAAGCAAAAAATTTATGCCATTTTGGGCAAAAACGAGTTAATTTATTTCTGAATCTGCTTCTCCGTATTTTTGGAATAGATAGAATCACTAGTTTTTTCCTAAGCACTAAATGCACGTAAAAGTCTATGACATTGACAATTTGAAGTATGCAGATGCATGTGCATGCTATTTCATGACAAAAAATCGAATTCTTTTCCAATACGCATAATATCTTAATAATGCCGGTGAAAAAATGGGTTAGATCAAATTTGATCAAATTCAATCAAATTTGATCAAATTTGATCCAGTTGAATCTAAATTTTGGCAAAATTGGATCTCAACAGATCTCAACAGATCTCGAGAGATCTCACTACATTTGTGTTGATCTAATTTGCATAAACGTACAAATGCAATATTATATCTAGCGAGGTTTAAGTAGATTTCGGGAGATCTATTTAGATCTAAATTTTGAGAAAAATTAGATCTAACTGGATCAAATTTGATCAAATTCATTGATACACTGAGATCTAATCCATTTTTTCCTGGATGTTTTCATATTGTGTATTATCAAGATATAAAAATTATAGTAATCGATTTTCGATAAGGTCTTTTTTCAGTGGTTGGAAACAAAAAAATGTTCTGTTTTTTCATATTTGCTGTGAATAGTCTGCTGTTGAATATGTGATATTATTTTGCCAAATGGCTTTTAGGCTTTACCGTTCGCCCACATCCTAATGCCCAATAAAACATGGTCCGGATACACTGCTGTACTAACGGAGATAAAAAACCTAATAAATAGCGTATCCGTATCAGTCGTGATGACTGACTTCAAACACTACGACTGACGCCGCTTGTAAGAGAAGATGAGGATGCCAAGCTTTTTGTAAAAAAGGTAATGGCCTTGGCGTATTTACCGAAAGAGCTGATTGTGGAAGAATTCATGGTATTGAAAATAGTATATTACATACCTAGGGCAGTAAAATAAGGAAGGTCCCAGATCACATGTAATTATCGTCCGAGGCGCAGCCGAGGTCGACAAACATGTGATCTGGGGCTTTCTTATTTACTGCCCGAGGAGTGTATACGATTTTTCGCATCGACGGAGCCGGAAAACGGGAACTTCGTTCCGCGCAGCGGGACGAAAGTTGTCGCTTTCGGCCCGGAGGTGAGAAAACGCTTTTTCTCCTGCTATGAAGCGTTCGTTGGCCGGTTTTCTCACGTACTATGAGCGCCAGTGGCTGAGGATCGTAAAGCCTACTGGCTTCAGTGTCTTCGGCTTAACCTATTGAACACCCGGGGAAAAAAGATTATATATAATTATATACAAATATATACAATTATATAGAATTTATATAGAATTATATAGAATGTATATAGAATTATATAAAATTGTATAAAATTGTATAAAATTATGTAAAGTTATATATAATAGTATATTACATACCTAGGGCAGTAAAATAAGGAAGGTCCCAGATCACATGTAATTGTCGTCCGAGGCGAAGCCGAGATCGACAAACATGTGATCTGGGGCTTTCTTATTTACTGCCCGAGGAGTGTATACGATTTTTCGCATCGACGGAGCCGAAAAACGGGAACTTCGTTCCGCGCAGCGGGACGAAAGTTGTCGCTTTCGGCCCGGAGGTGAGAAAAAAAATTATCAAATTATATATAATCGTATAGAATTGTATAAAATTGTATAAAATTGTATAAAATTATATAAAATTATATATGATTATATATAAAATATCTAAAAAAATTATGGATTTATATATAATTGTATAGAATCATAGAAAATTGTATACAATTCCAACAATTTTACATGAGTCTCTTGTAAAACTTCATAAAATTCTATAAAATTCTCCATAATTATATAGAATTTATATAAAATTGTATAAAATTGTATAAAATTATATAATACAATAACATAAAATTATGCAGGGCCTTGAAAAACTTTTTAATTGGTTGAGGATTTTGATTCGCAAAAAGTCAAGAATGTTTATAATCTCATGTATTTGATGAGGATTTATTTTTGATGATGAGTCGGGAGTAGAATTTTGAATTCGTTTCGTGGAGTTTTATTATTCTCATCAATTTATAAAAATGATTATAATAAATCATTATTGTACTGAGTCAATATTATTATATGATTGTTAAACAAAAAATTCATTCAATCAAATGTCTATTTACTCTGAATTCGACAGCTTGATCATAGGTTTCGACAAATAGGAAAATATGATATCAATATCAATAGGGTAATTTGGCGTAGTCGGTAGAGCGTGCGACTACTAATAATAAGTGTGCGAGCGGACTTGGGTTCAAATCTCAGTGAGGGATTTTTTTGTTCTGTTGAGAAAGGCACCTGAATATAATTGTATATAATTCTATATAATTATATCGGGCCATTTTTTTTTATATAATTATATACAAATTCTATATAATTCTGTATAATTATATATAATCTTTTTTCCCCGGGCAAGCAAACGCACCTCCAGTATCGGTGTAAGGCTGGTGGGGGGACAGCCAATGAGAGTGCTGTCATGTAGTGTAGTAGTAAATTCTGTATGTGTTAGTGTGTCGGTGAAACCCACACCGCGCGGAGCGTCAGGGACGTATCGTAAGAAAGTAGATAATATTCGTCTGTTTCATTCCTCAGTACAAACTGTGCGATCATATACGCTCCTGGGCGTGCCATCCCCACTCCCGATACCGCTCGCTCGGCCGCAGAGTGGGGTAAGACTTTGCCTGTTCAATGGGTTAACTCGACATACGAATAACGTTATTGAATCTTCCAACAGCGTGCTGAATCAGTAAAATTATATGTTATTGCGCCGATGGCTGGTCCGAGTGTGAACCAGGAGAGGAAAATGTCCGAAGTTTTTGGCAAAAAAAAAACGCGTTAACAGTTGATAAAGGCTGCCTTATGTGGGGACATCGGGTTGTAATACCAAAGAGTTTAAAATCACTAATCCTGCGTGAATTGCACGCGAGCCATCTTGGCATCACACGAATGAAGGAGTGGGCTAGGTCGTTCGTCTGGTGGCCTTTGATTGACGGTGACATCGAAGCAATTACAAAAAAATGTGAAATCTGGCCCGAGACACGAAAAAAAACCACCCAAGGCACCTTTAACACCTTGGCGTTGGCCAACAACAGTTTGGCATCGTATTCACGCGGACGTTCTGGGGCCACTAGGAGAAAGACCGATCTTTATTATAATAGACAGTCACTTGAAGTGGCCGGAAGCATACATAATGCCAAGTATGGGGAAAGAAACTACGATCGCAACGTTCGACGATCTCTTTAGTCATTTTGGGTTCCCGGTCCATTTAGTCACGGATGACTATTCAACGTTTGTGGGACAAAATTTCCGAGAATTTTTATCGCGAGCGGGTATCCGACACAGTACAACACCCCCTTACTTCCCGGCCACCAACGGTGCAGCTGAAAACTTTGTGGACGCAATGAAAAGAAAAACTGAATGCTTAATGAGCGAGGGTCTCACATTGAGTGCAGCGATGCGAAAATTTCTTTTTGATTTCTGAAGTACCCCGCATGCCGCCACTGGTAAAACGCCAGCAAGCTTATTACTAGGTAGAGAGTTGTGTACACGTATGTTGGTGCTGCGGCCGCCGGCAATCGAAAAGCGTATGATAGAACACCAAGAACGCATGGTGCGAGATAAGGACGGTGTGAACCTGGCACCGCATTTTCAAATTTCGAAAAAATTATTCACAGTTCCGTTCGCACCTGGAATAGTTCTAGAGCTCCTGATGGTCCTCAGACGTAGTTCCGTCGATTTAACCCAAGAATCGGCAATTTCAAAATATGTGGTGCCAACTTCCCGTAACACCTCATTTTCGAGGAATTTTTTTTTTTTTGGTCTTCATAGATAGTTCTCGAAGAGTTCTACAGTTCCCTACAGTTTGAAGAAATAGTTTTCAATTTGTAACGATGAAAACAATGAAAACAACGAAAATCCCAGTACCTCACCCTATCAAATCACGAGCAGTTGATGAATTTCAGCATGCTTTGAAAAATCCAATTCTAAATTGAGGTAATCCTGATAATGATTTAAAGTTTCGACAACTGTTTCAGCGTCAAACAATTTTTTCAGATCATTTGAAAATTCGATCAGCACCTCATTGCCGACAAGTGCGCAGTGCCGTTCATTTTCGGAGTTCCAACGACAATTCCGGTGAGTTCTGGGATAGTTTTCATCATTGCTTGCAGTTTGGACGACAGTTCCGACAGTCTACATTTTTTTGTTAATTATTGACAGGAACCAATCAGCACCTCATTGCTAGAAAGTGCGCGGTGCCGGTTTTTTTCGAAGTTCCCTACACAATTCCGGTGAGTTGTGGGATAGTTCTCATAATTTCTTGCAGTTTAGACGACAGTTCCGAGGGTCAACAATGGTCAATATCGAACAAACGAACAAACTGTTCCAGACATTAACCAAGTTTCGAGAACTAAATTCGATACCCAAGTTTCGTGTCTCTCAATGGATGAAAAGCTCATGTTCATGTCGGTGGCTCTTATGATTTCTTCTATGTGATGTATTCTTCGAATAATTTGACAGCAGAAATTTTGTTCGAATGGGTGTTTGTCTAGTCTCTAGCTCGTGAACTGATCGCGGGCGTCATAGAAATTCGATGTCCTACACTTATATCAATTTCTTCCTCATGTTTCATAAGATATCGCATATATTCAAATGATGAATTCAGCAGAATCCGCGAATATAGTACTATTTGACAGGGACCGCGACGTGAACGCTCCTGCTTTGGCCCCGACTTGTTTTTTTTTTCATTTTTTTTTTTTCATTTTCTATTTTTTTTAAGTTGTAATGTCTTTATTTGGGGTTTTGTGCCCTGTTTTAAATATCAGAATATAACTCAGGGATTTGTTGATGGTTAGAACAAAAGTAACTCGGTTAACCAACTAATATTTATTAATAAGTACTGTAGGTGGAGTAGGTGAAGTAAATTTTGGAGTCTCTTGTTAGTAAAGAGGATCGTTGAGAAGTAGAGAATGTGTGATTAAAAAGGAGAGTAGAAGTGAAGGAGATGAAGGTTGACTGGAAAGTGAGAAGTCCGCTATTCAAATAGCATAATGAGGATTGTCAGTAAAGAGGATGATTGTGGGCAAGGTGGGGATTAGAGGATTGCTGACTGATGCAGCAGGTCAGCGTGAGAAAGGTAGCGAGGTAGGAAGACAGGGTGTAAGGAGATATGATAGTAAGGTTGGAGAGAGGAACGTGGAGTAGGACGTAACCCCCCCCCCCCCCCCCCCCCCCGCCCGTTAGCGGAAACATATCGATTGGGTACAAGAAATATGTTTCTATCGAACGTAGTTAGATAGGTATAGTTGTGAATAAATATTTGTGAAGCATGGATGGATGTATGTGTGTGGTGAGTGGACTAAGTAGTGTGGCATAAGCCTTTATCAAGTCCGATAGTACAGATGATAGTGTGATGAATATGGTTCGACCAGTGTTATGTATTATACTTAAATTTAGGGTTGCATTTCGGTAATATTGGCAGTATGCGGAATTACAGTTTTACAGTAACAGTAGGTATGTAGTTAAGTCATCCGTAGTTTTCGGTTATTTGTCAATGAGATAGCGCGTAGGTATGAGATCTAGTAGAAATACAATATTATGCTTAAGCGTACAATAATGCGTATGATAGTATAGTAATGGTGAGGAGTATAGTAGGTGTACATACGTGTACAAAGATGTGCTATCCAAATGTTATCTAGAGTTTGAATTATATCATAAAGGCTTAAGTCTAAGTAAGTGTTGAAAAACATTGGTAATGGTTTGATTTAAAATCTATTGTTAATCTGTCGTTAAAATTAAATGAGCGTACCAACTTGTATATTTAATCGTAGTATTTCACCGGTTCGAGCGGATGCGAGCCTGTTGATGTCCGGTGTAGTAGGTGGGGCTTTCGGGTCTTGCCCTTGTGCATAGACGTGCCCATTGGCGGAAGTGGTAGTGGGATTGATGGGGCATAGATTATGTTGGGTTTGTTATAGATAATGTCGAGTTCCGATAGTCTAATTAATTCCTCGGCGTATTTATTTCTTCAAGGGGTAGAAAATTGTGGGAGCGGTTCTAAGGTTTGTATGTGTTGCAGGCTGTTAATCAATTGTTTTGGTGATAATAGTTTTGGGTGTACAACTCCCTGTTATTCGAATCTGTCGTGTTGCAACTTTTATCAATTAGGTCGCAGTATTTTCCTAGCTTGTCGGATATGTCTATAAACTGTTTTATATTTAAGAAGTTCATCAGCTACCATTTGTTGTTTGATGTACGTAAGTCTTCTAGTTGTTCATAGTCAATCCCAGGTGTAATGATTCAAGAATAAATGAGGAGAGAATATATATTAAGTTCTAGCAATAATTGTTAAATATAAGAAGGTGTTGGAAAAAATAGAATCAATACACGATAGTCACATTAGGAATGACATAAAATCTTTTGTTTTATAAATTTCATTATATATTCGATGTTGGAATTCAAAGAGTGTCAATAGCTTTTTCCACTTCTTTTTTAAGGAAGCATGTTACGGTTAGGAGATATCAAATTTATTTGAACGACATGAAAAAAATGTACTTAAATGTAGGAACAGGTCTTGTAGATAACTAAAAATGTCGTCAAAACATCAGTATAATTTTTCATATAAATTAAAAGACAGAACAAGACGGCACACCACTCTATACAAATGCTTTCGCATTTGGCAAGAACTAAAATAATGTCGTCACTAATGGCGAGTGGGGGACAAAACGTGTGACAACATGAAATTTACAAAGACAACGTTTATGAGCATATATCTCAATTACATGAATATATTAAACAGAACAGACAGGCTTGACCGCATGGTCGGAATAATCATATTATGATTCCACGTGGCGATACTTATTAATTATGTCGATTAGGTCCAGTTTCCTCGTCATTTAAATATATCCTTGGAATTTTGAAGTTCGTTAATATGTTCGATTACACATGGTCGAAAGTGAGACTTAATCGAGAACGAAATATAGATCAGACCTTCGTTATATTAAGATTTAGCGGAGCGACTACTGAACACGTCTACTCGTCTCCACGATCCACCGGCCAAGGAAGATTCGTGGTCGCCTTGGCACCTATGTCATACTATATTAGTCAAAATGGATTCGTAGGTGTCATTAGACCACTACACTAGTCAGTGTTGTGCGCGGGTTATTTTGAATAGGTATGGGTAGGATTACAAGGTAAATTATTACACAGGGTTTGTTTTTTTTTTTTTGCCTTTTCGGCTTATCTCCGATTAAGAAGGTAGCCTAAACACACACAGGGTTTGTTGTGAACGCTATCAAGGTATAAGGTTGGTTTCCATCGTTTTCGAGTGCCGTGCCGTATCTGTAATTATTTGTCGTGTTAGTTTCATGTGTGTGCTAACTTTAATTTGTTTAAGTGAACTATTTTTGTTTTGTTCGGTGTCAAGTAGATTTCAGCGTTTGTTCCGTCAATTATTCTCTTTATTACGTACAGGCCTTTATATTGGTCTTCGAATTTTGTGCGATTTTCATTTAATAAAAATACTTTCTGTCCGGCCTCGAAGAGGTGGTCGTTGATTCTTTTATCATCATATGCTTCTGATTTCGATCTTGCGTCCTTCAAATTTTGTGCTGCTCTTTTACGAATTTTTATCAGGTTTGTTAGTAGGTCGAGGATAAATGTGGTGTATGAGTTTGTTATCGCGACGGTTGCTCTCAGGTCCGATGGCAGTCGAGCTTCTTTACAAAAGATTAATTGATGTGGTGTGAAGTTCGTACCTTCGTTCATCGCGGTATTATAACAGAAAATTGCGAAACGTACGTACTTGTCCCAGTCTTTACCGGTTTTTGTGTAATGTTTAATGTGTTCGATAAGTACATGATGGCTGCGTTCTAGGGAGCCGTTGGATTGTGGTCGATATGCGGTAGTTCTTACTCGTTTAATTTCGAATAATTTGCAAATCTGTTTAATCGTTGTACTCATGAAATTTTGGCCTTGATCTGTTAGTATTATTCATGGTGCTCCGTAACGTGTAATGTATTTCTTTGTAAATGCCGTGCCGCTTGTATGGGCAGTCGCGTTAGGGAGTGGTATAGCATCTAGAAATTTTGTTAGATTGCATCGAATTGTCAATAAGTATTGGTTATTTGATTCCGTCACGGGAAGTGGTCCTACTATGTCGAGCGCAACTTTATCAAACGCATCTGCCGGAGTATCCGTAATCATCATGGGCAGTCGTGTTTTGACTCGAACTAACTTTTCCCTTTGGCAACTGTCACAAGTTTTGATGAAGGTTTGTATTTAAGATTTGAGGTTTGGCCAAATGTACTTTTCTCTCATCCAGTTAAAGGTCTTCGTTACCCCTTGGTGGCCTCCGATTAGCGATTCATGGTATTCTTTGATTATCTCGTGGCGTAGGGTTTCGTCGGGCGTGGTAATTTCATCGGTGCAGAGTGTGATTCTAATGTTCGTACTTGCGAAGATGTAGTAAAACAGTTTTTTGATCGTTGACCACTGAAAGTTACGTAGCTCTACGTTGTTTTTGTGAAGGTGAAGGAGTGTATATTTTTACGTATGAGGATACGTTTCAAGTTGAGGAGTATGTTATAAAGGTCTCCCAGATAATCTTTGTCTATGTGTTTGTTTTTGATTACAAGTGTGAGGATATATCTTTCTTTGAATTTTGTCGGAGCTATTTCTAGTTTCTGCGGTGTTCGAATTGTGAACTTTTTTCTGTTGAGCATGCCCTTGTCTATTAGTCGTTTTGCCAATGGGTCAACTGTAGGGTGGTTCGCTGGGACACAGTGAACGTAGTTGTTTATTAGAAACATTTGGTATTTCGATTCCTTAACGTTAGTTACAGGTATTATGTCATCCAGGTTATTTATAAAATGGTTGAAGTCATCAGGTGTGCTGTTGGTATCGCTATTTTGAATACCTGTATGTTGTAGAGTGTTAGTGCGGGTTCGGGTGGGAGAATCATTGTTGGGTAGGTCTCGAAAATCTAGGGTGTCTATTGGTGAATCGGTGTCGTCACTTTCTGTTGATCTTGAGTTCTCGCGATCTGACGAGTAGTCTGTGTCCGTCGTGTAATCGGTAGTGTTATTTACTTCTGTTGGTGGAATGATGTTATGTTCTGTTGTTGGGTGTGGGGTGACCGTTACTTGGTTTGGTCGTTCGTCGATTTCAAGGGTTGATCGGTGAGATATCGGATTTTCGTATACACAAATGGTGATTTTAATGTCTGTGTCCTTGAATATGTAACGGATCATACGACTAATTAGGTCCCAGCTAAGTCCATCTAGGCCGCAGCCTAATCTTGGTATTGATAGCGATTTCACTCCTCCTTTGATAAGTGCTATTTTTAGTTTGGCTGGTGTCTTGTACATGACTTCTTTCGTAGGTTTGTCGTAGTGATGTTCTTTTGTTACTAAATTATAGATTAGACGTCGTGGGTATGTAACTGTTATAATGTCTGTCACTTCAGGCTTCATGGCTAGAAGTTGTTTACGTTGTATCAATCGCTGTTTCACCATCTGATCCGCGACACCTAGTGAAGCTTCACAGTCTGCTGAAATGCAGTGTGCTAGGTTGTCTTTTCGTTTTAATATGTCAGCGTTCATCTCTGTAATGTGTTTATTGTAAGCCAAAGGTAGAAACTCTAGATCTACGAGAGATTGGCCGTACGGGGGTGTGTTATCTGGATTCTGGTTGGTGAAGGTTCCGGCTATGTCTTCTCGTTTTCCTTTATCAGATCTAGTGGGTGTTGCTGTTCACTCTGAGTCCGTCATCTGATTTGTGTTCGAGAGTTTTTTATAACCCTTCTTGCGTATGTAGAGCGCAGGTCTTGGCTCATTATTTTTTGACGTTCCCGGTTCAGCATTGGGTGGTTTGTTTTGCTCATTTGTACTACGGTCCGTATGAGTGTACGGGAGTTCACGTTTTGTTTGTTTTCCATCGGAAATCGCGCCTGCGGTTTGTTCGCGAACTTTTTTGTGAACCCTTCGATTTGAGCTGGACGAAGTTGTGATAATGCGCTTACGGCGGATGTGTAGCTGAGTGTCTGAGTCGTCCGTAGAGTCTGAGTCATCATCTACGTTCGGTTTGCCTCGTGGTGCCGGGTTACCTGAATATTGCGTATCGCGATAACGTTCGTTCGGTTTTTTGACGCTAGGGTAGGTTTCTGGAGAGTTTGTTCGTTTATGGTTGTCTTCTTCTGGCGGTGTTGAGTCATGAGCGAACTCGGATAGGCGAATTGCCTCTTTCTTTCGTAGGGGCTGGTTACTAGAGGACTCGGTAGTCTTTCGTTTTTTTGGGAGTTCAGGTTTTTGGTGGGTAGCTTGAGTGTCTGAATTGTCCGAGAGAGTTGACGTTGTCATAGTTGGCGTTTGTTGTTCTTTAGGTCTTTCAGTCGGGGCAGGGTTAGTGGATTCGTCTGTGGTTTGTCGGGGACGTCTTGGGAGTCGATGTGTTACTTTTTTCTGTTCGATCTTTTTCTCTGAGGGTTCGGTATCGTTGCTTAGGCGCTTTGAGTCAAGAGGTAGGATTTGGATTGATTCAGGTGATGGGTTTCTGGATAGCGCATCTGCGTTTGAATTATTCTTTCTTTTTTTGTAGATAACGTTGCAAAAATATTCGTCGAGTGTCAGGCGCCATCGTTGCAGTCGTGAGGTTGAGTCTTTCACATTGTTTATCCAAACTGGTGGTCTGTGATCTGTGACGAGTGTGAATGTTCCTCCGTAAAGATATGGTCGGAAGTGTTTCACGGCGAAGATGATCGCTAAGAGTTCTTTGTCAATCGTCGAGTAGTTGACTTTTGCCTTTTCGCGGGATCTCGAGGCGTATGCGATAGGTAAGTCTTGGCCGCTTTTTCCTTGGCTGAGGATTGCGCCTACGGCGCAGTTAGAAGCATCAGTCGTCAATATGAACGGTTTCTCAAAGTCCGGGTACTGTAAGATAGGTTCGTTACAAAGGCTATCGCGTAGTGTTTCGAATGCGAATTGGTGTTCGGACGTCCACAGAAATCGGTTGTTTTTCTTTAGTAAGTTGTTCATGGGCTTTGCGAGTTTTGATTAGTTAGGTATGGATCTGCGGTAGTAGCCGATCAGGCCGAGGAATTGTTTGATTTGCTTCGGATTCGTAGGGACGGTCTAGTTTTTGACGGCTGTTATTTTGTTGGGATCCGATTTACTCCGTCTTTTGTGATGACGTGGCCTAAGTATGCTATCTCTTTTCGTAGAAACTCGCATTTGTCAGGCTGAAGGGTTAGTCCGGCATTGGCTAATCGTTCCATAAGTTTTTTGAATTCAATGGCATGTTCTTCTTATGATTTCGCATGGATTACTATGTCGTCCAGATAAACGAAGACTTCGTTGCCTAGGAGTCCGTAAAGTATCTGATCCATTAGACGTTGGAAGGTTGATGGTGAATTTTTTAGGCCAAAGGGCATTCTGTTGTATTCATCGTGGCCATGCGGTGTTGAGAAAGCCGTTCTGGGACTGTGATCAGGATGCATCGGTATCTGGTGGAAACCTGACGCTGAATCCAATTTAGAAAAGTATTTGGCGAATCCTAGTTGATGTGAAATGTCCGTTATGTTGGGTAGCGGATAGGCGTCGCCGATAGTTTTTTCATTAAGTTTGCGGAAGTCTATGACCATGCGCCATCTCTCATTGCCGGCGGCGTCTGTTTTTTTGGGTACTATCCAAACTGGGGAGTTGTATGGTGGGGAAGAGTGCTTGATGATATGTTGATCAAGGAGTTTGCTAACTTGTGTATTTATCTCTTCTTCGTGAATTTGAGGACATCTGTACTGTTTTGTATGAAAAGGAATGTCATCTGTGGTAGGGATGGTATGGCTGACCAGTTGTGTATGTTTTAATCTGTCGCCCGGTAGGAAGAAAAGGTGGTTGAATTCTATAGCAAGGTCAGTTATCGATTGTTTTTCTTCGTCGTTCAGATGGTTCAATCGGAGATTTTTCATAACGGTATGAAGGCGTTTCGAGTCATAGTTAGGGGAGAAGTAAAGCGAACGGGAGGTGTCATTGGTATTAGGTTCCAGAGCCTTGGTTAGTAGGATCGATTGAACGCTGGTGAGTCTTGTGTCAGTCAGCTGGGGTCTCGTATCCTCGAGATTGTCGACTTCTTCTAAGTATGGTGAGTACAATGAGAGTGATTTTTCTCAGCATATCTCTAAAGTGGTGATTGTTGCTGTAGAGATCTTGACTCTGGATCTGAGGGTTGAGCGATAGCGTTGGTGATATTGGTGTCTTCGAGTCGTCAACAGGTTTCGGGTCGTCGTTGGAGCGAGTTCGCTCTTTGTGGGGCTCAGATGAGCCTTTGGGGGGTGAGGTGCCTTTGAGGTTCGGTTGCTGCGATTTGTGTTAACGAATTCTGTGATTGCCAAATATCGCCAGGTTAATAATAGCGGTTTAATAGTTTACACTTCTCGGGTATATGAGCGATTCGGGTCGTACCAGATGTATCGTGCAATGTAACAGGACACTGTTTATTTTTTCTTGTATCAGGCGCATTGGTTTATACCGAGGTTGCTCTCTTGGTTATTAGTTCACACAACTTATTTTGCACATTGGATCACTATTTGGTGTCACGATTTGTTTAGTTAGCGGTTCATATTTTCGTTTACTTTTCTTTTACATACCCTCAGTAACAGGGGGACCACCGCTGCGACCAGTGTTATGTCTTTATTTGGGGTCTTGTCCCCTGTTTCAAATATTAGAATATAACTGAGGGATTTGTTGATGGTCAGAACAAAAGTAACTCGGTTAACCAACTAATATTTTTCAATAAGTACTGTAGGTGGAATAGGTGAAATAAATTTTGGAGTCCCTTGTTGTCAGTAAAGAGGATCGTTGAGAAGTAAAGGATGTGTGATTAAAAAGGAGAGTAGAAGTGAAGGAGATGGAGGTTGACTGGAAAGTGTGAAGTCCGCCATTCGAATAGCATAATGAGGATTGTCAGTGAAGAGGATGATTGTAGGCAAGGTGGGAATTAGAGGATTGCTGACCGATGCAGCCGGTCAGCGTGAGAAAGGTAGCGAGGTAGGAAGACAGGGTGTAAGGAGATATGATAGTAAGATTGGAGAGATGAACGTGGAGTAGGACGTAACAAAGTATTAATTCTTTTTGTATTTTTCTTTTGTATTTTTTTCTATATTTTTTTTCCATTACATTTTTTTTTCGTTTCATTTTCCTTCATTTTTCTATTTTCTTGGTGTTATTTTTCATTCTCTTATTTTTCAAACAACTATAATTGTATTCTTAGTACATGTCTGTGGTTATCAATGATTAATATTAGATTATTCAACGACGTAAAAGATCACGTGTGGAGTGACTACGGTCTGCAAAGTGACGGTAACTCGTTTTTTCCAAACGTCGTTATACAGGTACCAATAAGCACCTCCGTACGCCTACGCAGCATAGTGCCCCTTTTTACCGATCTGATAATGGACGACTTCTACTAAGAAGTACCTTTTTTCCGAGAACAAGTGTCTTGGAAATGGAGTCTGAGGTTTATTTTAGTTGTTGATTCCTTTCGGTATACCGTGAATCCGTAAATATCGATGTATCCATTACCACATGAGGTCCGTACTCAATCGAGTCTTTAATGGAGTTTTTGCACTTTGTACACGAAGTAGAAGTTGCACTGTCAATTGCACTCTGCATGTGATTTAATCCTTCTTTCAGGAGGATATTTATGTTAACATTGAGCAAAGCAAGCGGACGAGCTTTCTCAGCGCCACACGAACCGGACCCGGCTTTGGGGCAACCAGGTTCACTGCGGAAAATTCATTCAGGAACGTGCGATGCGTTGCAATTTGTGTTAAGCTTTCTGACTCTACGGAGGTATGTTGCGATTTGACCCTCAAACAATCTAATACTCATCAAACACTCAGCTCTAATAACATAATGTTTCGAAAATACTCTTCCATCTTGCAAGAATGATTGCGCCACTAGTACAGTGGCATTTTCCGTTGTCTCAAGAGATTTCTCATGACTCGGATGCACTGCAATACCGCTTGCGATTAATTGGAGAATCGAATCGAAGGCACAAGTTTCGTGAAGGGTGATTGCCGTTTGTCCTTTAGGCTTCACTGTGCCACCGTTCGTCAGCAAGGGAATGCTGGTTGTCCTGGCATCTTTAATGAAATCCCATTCATCACACTTATCCAGATAAGAAGGTCTTGAGCTTTTTTTGGGTGGTATTATCGTCGATTCATTGCAAGATACTGCACTTGGGGCTTGTTTGCCAACCAGTCCACGCCAATTTTCGCGGATGCTTCAATTTGAGTCGTTATAATCTGGGTTTGGTAAGTGCGGAGAAATAGGACTGCACTGTTCTAGTGTCTCTAAAATCTCGAGTGTTCTATTGCCATTGGGCCTAGACACGATGCTGGTATGCTGCACGTTCACTGTGTTCTCTGCAAGCTTGGAAGAACGGGACAGAATTGGAGAAGGGGCAGGGTTATTGTTCGATAGGTTTTCTTAATAGGAAAGACGGTTTACGATTGAGACGGCTGGAAAGTCATGGTTAAACTGTTTTTCTTGATCAGAAAGACGGGTTGGGACCAAGAAAGGTTGAAAATCGTCGTCAAACTGTTCTTCTTGATCGGAAAAATCGTCTGGGATTGATAAAACCGGTAAATCATGGTCAAGGCGCTTTTCTGATCGGAAGAACTGGTAATATTACGGTCAAACAATTTTACTGGATCCTTGACTCTTCCATTGTTTTCTGTTTTGGACGAATCATTCTGTGTGTTCGGAGATTGTTGGAGGTCTTCGGGCTTGGAAGCCAATTTCAACTTGCCATGCAAATACTCTAAATGTCGGGCAATGAACTTGTCTGCTCTCAATGGCAACTGTCATTTGAATCCTCCATTTTTGAGGTCAGAAAATTCCGCTTCAACAGAGGAAGAAGTGGCTACTAGACCACCTCTACAAAAATGTGGTCGCATTGATTTTGTCCATAGTGGCAGATAGGGTAGCAACTGTTTTCGAATGTACTCTGCGAAATCTGGATTGTAACAAGCATTGATAGTGGTCTCGTGCTCTGACTTCGCTGCTATAGTAACCGCACTTCTGAACAGCGATGTACTCCAATGTGCCCAGTCTGATTCATCACCGTGTTTTCGTTAGCATTTTCGTCAATGCGTTCAAACGTATCAACTTCGTCGTACATCTCATCTGTGTCAGTTATTGCCTCATCTTGAAAAACACACCCTTTATTGTGGAATTCAAAAACTTCATGCGAATTCCTGAAATGACATCCTCACCTTCTGTGGACGAACCTATGTATTGACTCAGGGCAACAATCAGAACAGATTCAAGAAAATGCTGTAATTCCTCGAACGAGGTCATCTGATAAGCTTGGCTCAGACAGCGTACATAGAATCGTCGTATCAAAATTTTGTCACGTCTTTTCAGAGCCTTTGACCTTGCAACCATTGCTACCAAATGACTAACGTCCAATAAAATATAATATGCAGGTATTGGCATTTCAATTTTAAGCACCATAATGTCATAACACTTCTGTAAATAGTCAGAAAGGTCAGCGCATCTGGCGAATACTTCAGCTACGGCAATCAGGATCGCCAAACCAATACCGCACACAACTGTACGAGGAGGTTTCACATTCGCAGCAATTTGTCGTAAGAAGTAAGTGATGTGCAGGGCTCTGTGATCTGCTGATAGCATCCGAAACACTGGTGCGCTACCATCCTTATCGGCGATCATGCATTAGTATAAAAAAACCCTAGGACCTTGTGTCGACCCAGATAACAATCGTGCGACGCACAGAGCCATCACAACGTGCGGCTCACATCATGCGGGCGAGAACGCGCAATTCTTGCTAGCACGAAGTGCCGCCAGCACATGTGCGAGCGTAATGAGTTGCATCTAGCCATCACGCGTGCGGAGTCATACAATCACGTGTGTCGCTGATGTGCGCCGCACCGCGTGCAGGTACCATGATGTCAGTGTGCAATCATCCGAGATGAGATGATCAATATTATTTTCATCATAAAACGTACAGTTCGTAAGATTTACTCGATGTTTCAGAATTCGTGACAAATATTTTCCAAGATCAAACCTAATTGTCAAGATTGGGAGCAAAATTTGTTGAACCTTTCTTGCGAAATAATGTTTTTTATTCACTTTTTCTCGTACTTTTTTTTTTCATTTGTCACTCCCACAAAATACTGAGTGAAGCTACTTGATTTTTTTTCTTTCTCATATACGAAACACTCGTTTGATGTTATGAAAAGTGCTGCGAGGTTAGTTATTTGATACATTACAAAATAAAAAAAAACAGTGGCAGAACAAGACTCTGTAAAACTGATACATGAACAATAAATTGCAAAAATAATTATTCCAGAAAAGAAAATTTCATTACACAAAAAAGTGGCTACGAAGGTCTCCATTTCGATTTCGACGAGGATTGATCCCGCAAAATATTTGTAACGAATTTTGAAATACCCGATAGCTTTTAATACATTCGAATTTGCGCATGCACTGAACTAGACTTTTTGTGTAAATTAACGGTAAAAGTATAGTATAGAAATGTAGTGAAACAATTATTTACGGGACCCAATAATTTGATATAATTGCCATTAGAGAAAGCCTCATTATATCGATGGATTAATGCCAACTCTAGTAGAAATTTGATCGGGCTTTCCCCGTGTTGGGCCAGCGCCTCAAAATTTCCATTCCTACCAAAATAAAAATATGTACATCTAAAGAGGTCAGAACAGTAGTAGAATCAACAATATTTGATGACGTAATGAAAGTAGTAAGCGGAAAAAAAAATTAAAGTACGAAAAATGTGAAAATCCCATGTTAACCAAATGGGAGGAGTATCGTCCTACAAGCAGAGGTTAATGGCACTTGAAAAAAAAATGCATAATTGTTCTTAGGCTATGAACTATTTGATACATGAAGATGATTTGGACCATACCCAAGTGAAAAAAGTCAATTTGGGAAATAACGGACACCCTCATATGCAAGCACTTTAATCTAGTCCTGCAAATGCAAAATTTTGATGACTCTGAAATATTTCGAGTAATAACTTGACTCTTTGATGGGCTCTGAATAAGTTGAAGAGTGTTAGATTATATATTATATGGTAGTTTAGCGTAGTGGTCAGGGCGTCCGACTGGTAACCGAGCGGACGTGTGTTCAAATCCCAGCGGGGACGAAAAATCCGGCGGTTTTTCCAGTGAATGTAAAATGCATTTTCGTTGATACGATGCGTAGGTAGGGTCGACTGACGATAAAATATGTCACATTTTGTGTTTTTATTTTTCTACCATTATTACTTTTCATTTCATGATAATGAATTACGGGCTTCGATATGAGGGCTAGCCCGATCATCGGTGAGTACTAAGGTAGTTCGTATTTCAATTTTATACGTATTTTGAATAAATATGTTGCATAATATACCTATAAGCTGTTTCTGATTTTTTTACGAATCATATCAATTGAATTGGTACCATCTGAACAAACCTCATACCATCACGACGTGTAAGCGATATGTGTGGCACGCGCGTGATTCTGACGACATGCGAGCGATATGAGTCGCAATTGATGACGCATCTGTGTGGTCATATGAGCTCATGCCGTGCGCATCAATCCGCACGCGTGAGAACCCATACGCTCGCATTGTGTAGACATTTCGTTATCTGGGGATTCTCGCGCTGCTTCACCCCCCCCGTCGCATCAATGGCCATGAACGCATCAACCGCTACACATCTAGCCATGTACATCAATTGTTGTTCTGCACTCCAGTAGATGCAGTGGAATTTTAATAAACCGACGCTGCGTATAGAACCTGCATATCTACCGTAGTTTGCATTATGTACTAAGTTTAACGAAGGAGTTGCGAACACCAGACCGTATTGCTGAAGCAACTTTTGTTCCTTAGCTTTGCGTAAAACTTTACTACTCGGTGAGATAGGTGGATTTGGATCAGCAAAATCTTTAAGTCTTGCTGCCTGCTCACGACGTACGGCGATTGCATCTTTACCCCGCGTAATCATCATTTCAGTCACATGATCACGAAGCTTACCCTTCAATTGCCGTCTTCTTTTCGTAGTTCTGTGTAATTCCGCACGAATATTCCGCACACGGTAATGAAATTTGACATCAACATCTTCAGCTGGTGCTTTCAATAAGGTGCATTAAATATCAGCAGCGCAAACAGTACACGTACCTACGATAGACACGAAACAACTAGCTGACGAACTAGTGTAAACGTTATGTTTTTCAAATGAAATAACGCAATTCAATTTGTGTTGTTGTCATAGACTTTTAGCAAAGATATCCGTCCACCCAGATTGGAGGACCTGATAACTTCGGCCACTATAAATTTTGCATGTAGGCTTCATCTCACGCCATTTTTCAGCATATACGAATAAGTCAAAATGTTCTGAATGGCTTATGCTGTTTTCGGTAGTGTTAGCTAAGTTTAGTGTACTATCGCATTGACTGTTTCGATCATCATTGGTCTTGATTGAAAAAGCCTTCTTCATGAGGTCTGTATATCCATTGCGGTTTTCCCGCACAATCACATACACATATTTCGCGGACATGGCTGAACCATCATTTTTCATTTGTTACCAGCCCGTCTATCTTCTCGAATTTTCAATCGTAAAATCAATTTTTCTTTACTCTGTGTGATTTTGGACGTTTTACCCACCTGAATGAGTAATAGATTGACGAATGAATTGAATACCAAAAGAAGCACAGACGAACGTGATGATGACACTTTGCGGATGCATTCCATGATAATAAACGTCGTCACATTAAAAAAACTTATTAACTGTTAGCCAAAGAATTAGATTATTTTGTGACTATTCAATCTGAGAAATTTTTTGAGCGATGTGACTTGAATACAGAATTCTTAGAAATACATCCGTCCGAATGAATGCAAAATGAGAGTAACGTAAACGCTTGGATTGTTGTGAATGACTGTGCAGAACGAGGAGTGAAATATTATTTTCATGCAATGTAATGCATTAACGATTTGCATATCGTCAGTGATAGTGCAATACTGCGTGACTGAATATTGCAATACCGCGTAAGTACGAGAAAAAAAAATGAGATTTGGTGTGCATTCTTTGTATTTTTTATTTTCACATCGAATGCACGCCAAATCTCGTTCTTTGTTTTTGTACTTACGCGATTTCGCAATATTCAGTTAAGCGGTATTGCACTATCACCGACGATATACCTAACATTGCGATGTGTATGATGAATTAAGTTTTAATATCAATCGATCAATAAGTTTCAAGCCGTCTGACAGTTTGAATATAGTTGTCAAACATTGAAACGATTCTCGAAACAGTTGAAAATGATAGAAACTATCCCAGAACTCACCGGAATTGTTTAGGGAACTCCGCAAAAGAACCGGCACCGCGCACTTTCTAGCGATGAGGTGCTGATCGATTTTTGAAATCATCTAAAAAAATTGTTCAACGTTGAAACAGTTGTCGAAACTTTAAATTATTATCAGGATTATCTTAATTTAGAATTGAATTCTTCAAGGCGCCCTGAAATTCATCAACTGCTCGTAACTTGATAGGGTGAGGTGCTGGGATTTTCGTTGTTTCCATTGTTTTCATCGTCACAAATTGAGAACTATTTTTTTGAACTATGGGGAACTCTAGAACTCTTCGAGAACTATCTATGAGAACCAATAAAAAAAATTCCTCGAAAATGAGGTGTTACGGGAAGTTGGCACCTCATATTTTAAAATTGCCGATTTTTGGGTTAAATCGACGGAACTACGTCTGAGGACCATCAGGAACTCTAGAACTATTCCGGCTGCGAACGGAACTGTGAATAATTTTTTCGAAATTTGAAAATGCGGTGCCAGGTTCACACCGTCCGAAAGAAGGGAGGGGCAAGAGTAGTAAAATTTTCGATAGGCGATAGCGTGATGACCCGCAAATACCAGAGAGGGAAAGAAGGATGGACGCTGGGTATAATGACAAAGGGATTGACACCGGGGCGTATGTATGAGGTAGAGGGGAAAGACGGGGTACGAATAGGAAAACGCCATGTGTATCATCTAATTGAGCGATTGCCAAATAGTGGCAAAGTAGTAGTAGAGTCGGGAATGAGCGACGAAGTAGCCGTACCAGAAGTACGACGTTCAGAACGCATTAAGGGGGGCACTCCATATAGAACGCCAAATCTTAGTCGATTTTCATGATTTTTTTTGGAGGATGAGGAATGCATATATCTTTTCAGAGTCTCAGGTACTTTTGATTACATAACTCTAGTTTCCAAAACGATTTTTGTTAATTGAAAAAAGTGGAAAATGGCGGGGATGTAAACAGTCGCCGTGAAGCTGTCCGGACGGGTGGCCAAATGGGGTGTACACTATAGCACCTCATAGGATTGTCGGACAGAGTCTGCAAAAAAAAATTGAGCAGTATATACATCTGGGCAATTGATGAACCTATAATATTAGCAAGATAATGATAATTGGGTAACGGGGAGGCTTTAGAACAAAAAAGTTGATTTTTTCGGACTACATTTCGGACTTTGACCCAACCAAAAACATGTTCATTTTGATAATTTTGGGTCAGTCTTAGGTTCATCAATTGCCCAGATGTATATACTGCTCAATTTTTTTGTGCGGACTCTGTCCGATAATCCTATGAGGTGCTATAGTGTACACCGCATTTGGCCTCCCGTCCGGACAGCTTCACAGCGACTGTTTATATCTCCGCCATTTTCCACTTTTGTCAATCAACAAAAATCGTTTTGAAAACTAGAGTTTTGTGAGAAAAAGTGCTTGAGACCCTGAAAAGATATATCGATGGACTAACGCCAAACGGGCGTAAGCGGCAAAAAAAAAAAATTGTTTTTATAGTGGCAAAATCTTTTTCATGCAATGGAGAATCTTATGGGCATATCCGCAAAAAATTTTTTTTTTGTTCCTTACGCCCCTATGGAATTAGTCCATCGATATGCATTCCTCATTATTCAAAAAAAATCATGAAAATCGACTAAGATTTGGCGTTCTATATGGAGTTCCCCCCTTGGGAGATAGTGTAATTAGAGCAGTCACATTAGTATCAAGAGACTCGGTAGAGTCTCACGCCAAGTACATTGAAAAAATTTTTTCTCAAGCGCGAGACTCAACGAGTCTTTATACCCGAGAGGCAACTACCCTAACCTATACCACGAACTAGTGACTTCGTTTTCTTCCACTTCACATGATACACGAATTAAAACTGATTTAATCTAGGATGTGGGCATGAAAAGCTTTCATTTGAGCCCTAGATCGGTTAAATCGGTGTCCGGAGTGCTGAGATATAATTAACTTCAGATTCTGATACCCCGTTTCCACGTACAATGTTTCTCCTTCTTTTTAGTCTTCTTCAGACCAAGATTCAGCCAATTCGAACCGTTCCCATATAAATCACTAGACGAGAAACCACACAAAAGTTGTATAGAGTGGCGTAAGTACGAGAGTCACGAGGTAGATGGCGCTGGTATCGCAGACAAAAACCGTCTGCAACACTAGCAGACGCGTGTTGTCATTTCATGTTTTTAAATCCAAGTAAAGGAAATAAGAGAAAGTACGAGCAATGCTTGATACAAAATTTGAACGTACAAAAACTAGTGAAAGCCCACCAAAAGCCCCTCGGGTGCGAAAACTTTACGCCAAGTACATTAATGTGATAGTCACCTACAAAAATGTTTCGATAGGTAAATCTCAAATCCTCGAGCTTTTGAGGTTATGCGAATCGACTGACGTGTAAAATTCATGGTGATAAATAAAATAACAATTACCGTATTGGCCAGAATATGAGTCGAGGTTTTTGGTCATCGATTTTACCCTCAAAAAACGTACTTGACGTATATTCGGGACTTTTTAGATTTTGCATCATCGACTGGAAATCGTAATATTTCAGCAATGCAATGCATATTCGAAAATTCGAATGAAAAAAAAGTCCTAAATCGGAGGTAAAAAATTAGGGGTCGACTTATATTCAGTCCAATACGGTATAAACGGACAAGACTGTCAGATGACTATATATTACCTGACTATTACCTCTAAATTTTATTCACCTATACATTGTAGATATGTGTTATGTTCATTTATGAATGCAATTATCAGAAGAAACGGTTTTTTTGGTCAATTATTTAGCAAGTTATCGCCTCAGGAAGTCTGACAAGAGAAATTCAAGAGAAAATGTTGAAGTTGAAAGATATGAAGATCGCATGATTTGATATAGGGAACGGCAAGGAGCCAGTCCAATGAAGCCGAGTTCAAGCGTTGGATTGCAACAAATTCCACTTCAAGCTCCATGTTAAGCTAATCTCCGAAAACTCGTCTGCTCAGACTTCAATTGTGAGTCAACATTATGCGTAGGATTCCGACGAGTTTTATAATCTAACTCCCTATCATCTAGTCAAAACGAGACTGTCGGTCAACGTTTTGTATTGGACTCCGATAGGCTTTATTTTACACTCCACGTCAACGTAGTGCCCTGACCTTCGGTGCAGATAATTTTTTAATTTTTGATTTACTAACAGCTTAAATTTTCCATTCAGAACTATCTCAAAGTCTGTATAAATATCTATAATTACATGTAAATTAATAGTACAAACTATATATTCATAATATAATGTCAAATTTCAATACGTAATTCTGTTAGATTTTGGTATGCAACCCGTGTCTGTATTTTCGTCTTTCTTAAGCTTTCTTCAAATCCAGATTAGGGCTATCACGACAAATAGAATGAGAATACTCATTTGCTATTTAAAGAAATTATCGATCGACTCCCTCTTTCTCAGATGATAGAGATTCTCATTTTTCATATTTATTCATTCATTCTAGACTGAGCATAGAATCATTTATGAATGTAATTATTCCAGAAAAACCTTCTTTATGGATTGTTCAATTTCGTAGCGGGTCGCCGTATAAGACGAAAGGATGATAAGAGAAAACGCTTGGGTTGCAAAGTATCGGGATAGTGTGATTTGATATGAGAAACCGCAAGGGTCAGACGAAGAGAGCAGAATGCGAGTGTTTGACTTCATAAACTTCCATTTTATGCTCTACACTAGTCTTGCATGAATAGGCTCAATTTTATATATTTTGATACCTTCTGTTCAGACCCGAATTTAAAGTTAACGTTATGAGTATGGGACGCGTACATGTTCTTTTTACAGAGGACCTAGCTGCATTGACAAAAAAAATTACCTAAGAATTGCAATATATATATCTCATATTTATATATATTTAATCATGAGCAGCAACTATAACTCTGCGTGCAAGTAACTCCGCCATTGCCGGTCCCTGCAGGCCCAGATGAGACAGGAAGTGGGCTGCGCACAGGGTTACACGTTTCAGGCATATGGAATTATACCAGATTCTAACAAAACAATTCGTAGAACTTAATGATAGAACACACGTTACGTCTGTCCACAGAAATTCAAGGCTCACAGAAAAGTATGAGCATACGTGTATACTATTACATTATTTTCGTTCATTTGAAATTATACTACGACATCTAACATAGCTGCTTTTTGAGGGATTCGGATGGTACAAAATGCATCACCGTACATGCATTCGGATGTTCATAGGAACAATTGGCAGAAGGCTGCCAACTGAGCAAGCCTCGCGAGCGAGAATATAGGAAAACCCAATCGAGCGAGCGTAGCGAGCGAGCACAATTATTAGGTAGTCAAGCAAAATTGTCCAAAAAGTGGTGATATCAACCCCAAAAAGCACCCCTGGTGCAATAGCCTTCCGCCAAGTACATTAATGCGGTCACTACCCCCAAAGAAATCCACCAACTGAAATTCCTCCTTAACAAAAGTGGTACTATAAAAATGTCTACTTACAAAAGGATTGAAATCAGATACAGTTGCCAAGTACATGTCTTCTGTATAACAAAAGTTTACAACAGAAGAACAGAAAACTGAATAGTCATGTATCATTCACTCCCTACGCTCGCTCACTCAATCAGCTCTTGATAATTACATGGAAAAAATCATTTAAAAAAAATTTAGGAAGTGGTACTTGGCGGGCCATTATAGCAATATGTATCAAACAAATGATGCATAGACCTAAATGAATATTCTTTTACTTACTCATAAATGGCCCGCAAGTACCACGTACTAAATTTTTTTTCAATGATTTTTTCCATGTAATTATCAAGAGCTGATTGAGTGAGCGAGCTTAGCGAGTGAATGATACATGACTATTCAGTTTTCTGTTCTTCTGTTGTAAACTTTTGTTATACAGAAGACATGGACTTGGCAACTGTATCTGATTTCAATCCTTTTGTAAGTAGACATTTTTATAGTACCACTTTTGTTAAGGAGGTAAGATATATATTGTAACTAAACCAGAAGTTGCCACATCATAAAGACGGGAGACTGTGGTATCCCCTACTTGAGGGGACCAGTACAGCTTGAATCAAAGAAATCGTTAAAATTTTTTACACAGAAACCATACACTCTGGAGTTTTCACAAAATTTATAGGTAATGCTACTTGTTTGAGCTCACCAAACTGTATTTTACAAAACATATTGTACAACAAATTATGACAGTACAGGCGTAGGACAGATTGAGCTTTGTCGTAAGGATTTTCCACACCCTTGCTCTGATCTGACTGCTCCCAGGTTTGGCTTGTTTGGGGGACATATCATCACATCCTAATGGGGGGAATTTTTTTATTCAAATTTATTGTAAAAAATATAGAAAACTTGAAGAAATTTCAAAACCAACTTTTCCTCACTTGCAAATAACTTAGCGAAGGAATATTTCAATTTTTTTTCCTACTGTTAGGATGTGAGATTATGCGTTGTGAATTAAATAAGTCCTCAAGAAGTTGAATCGGTCGAACGGTGTGCGATAAACCTTACGACAGGTACCAAAAACATAGTTCTGAGATAAACGCTTCTGAAGTTTTGACACAAAAATTGGCAATAATTACTAGAATGACGCAAGATATCTACGAATATGTTGTATCAAAGTTGTTTGAGAAAAATTTGTGATTTTGTTTTTTTAAATTATTTATTTTTTCATTTCCAATTTATTTTCAACTTTTTTTTAAAACTTGTTTTCAAAACTTTTCCGGAAACTTTCTTACATTTTTAATTGTATGATCGCGATATTGCTTACCCACTATCTTTAAAATGCTCCAGAAGCATACGAGGGCCCTTCTGCGTCCACTGCAACTTCATTTCGCTCTAGTCGCAGTCTTCTGAAGGCAATTCGTGCTTCACGGGTATTTTGGGCTGCTTTATGTTGAGCCTGTTGGAGACATGGTTTATCCACGTGAATAAGGTGAGCCTCTGCGTTGGCTCCTGGAGCGACCCCCAGCGCTGACATGATCTTGAGAATTCCCTTGGCTCCTTCGGAGAAGGTGACGGCTCCCATGTTTGCTGCTATGCGCATTAAGTTCTGCCCAGTGTAGACCCTTTTTGGACAAATTCTCCAGATCACGTTGTTCAATGATTCGTTGGCGTTCTGAGTATCGCCTCCGATGCAGCGTGTCAGTAGTTGTGGAGACGTCAAGTTTGCAAATACAGGCTTGATTGCCTCCATTACAGCCTCTGGTAGTGAATTCCTGTGTTTGTAGGCCTCCACTGTGCCTGTCGCTATCGCCTTGTTATATTGGCACCAGGAATTTTCTTCACTTGGGCACAGATGATGCTGCGGTTTTGCATCTGTGGAGCACTTGTGGTACCAAATTGCCCATATCGCCTTGGTCATATTTTCCACAAAGTGTGAATTATTACGAATCGCGTTTCCATAATATGACTGCATTTGATCGATGCTTACGTCAGTCAACCGACCCTTTCCACCTAAGACTCTGCCATCAGCAAGTTTTTCACCCCGGAGTCTCAGTTTCAGCTTACGCATCTGTGTTCCAAACCGCTTTTCAACATGGCCGCAGCATTCAATCTCTTCAACTTTGACGTCCGGTCCGTAAGGCTCCGCTTTTACTACACCAGCGTAGCTTTTTGTGTCTCCGTCTCCAATGTAGCCAACATACTTCACGTCGTTTTTCGCTTCGGAGCGCTGGAATATTCTAACCATACCGTTCACTTCCATTGCTCCAGCGGAGCCGGTATGATTAGCTTGGCAGTGTGGCTTATGCTGGTCGTACCACGTCTCCCATTCTACTCCAGTCTGCTTGCCTCCCCATCGAATGCATGCAATACGAAGATAGAACCCCGACATCTACAACTTTCCCTGTTTCGGTACCAATGGCAGTACAAACACCATTCAGAGATTTGTACCCACGTTTCTGCCACGTTCCATCGCACTGCACAGTGATGTTTCGAGCCTCAGGTGTTGCTGAAGCCTCTACTTCTTCTTCGACAGCTTGTTGAAAAACAGATTCTGCGACTTGCGACGTAGCTTCAACCATTCGTTTGACAACCGCGTTGTAAGATGGACGTTTTACGACTGGAGGTGGATCCATTACTCCACAAAATGTTGCTAGACTGTCTAAACCTTCACCAATACAACGCATTGCTAAAATAGATCGTCTATTAATTCGAATGCATTGCGTGATCCATCAATCATGGGGGCGCTATTGAAGTGTATTATTTGAGGGCAATTGCGACAAGCGATGCCGTAGGATCCGCCCAGGCCTCTCAAACTCAGTTCAGATATAATTATTGAACCACCACATTTTTTGCAGCACACATGATCGTTGAGAGCTCTGAATAATGTTTCGATGTGGAACAGCTTTTAACCAGCCGAGTCGCTAGCCTCGTATTCCCCACTCATTTTTCGCGTCGAGGCTGTTGACGCAGAAGAGCTCTCACTGTCGAGCCTTGGATTTTTAGCAGAAAAACATTTTGGCCTCTTGCTTGCCGTCCGTGCGAACCTTTTCTGCCAACCCCAGTGCTTCTCTCCGCTCTTTTCATATTTATTGCGATTCATTATAGATATCATTTCCTGAATGGAATCCGAGAAAATCTAGCAGATCTGCGAACAACAAAAAACAAAAACTTCGGCCGCACACACAAGTCAGCAGAAGCTTAGTGTAAATATGAGTATTTTCATTTGTATACTTACTTTTCGGTTAGTTCACTTTGACTTATTGGAGCACAATACAGTTATGACCATTGACTATATACTTATTCAGTCAAAGGATACAACGATATCACAACAAACAATGATTAGTACTGAAAAGTACTTTTTTTTTTGACAACTATGAACAACTGTGAATCGATGAAACTTTCACGCAACAACGCACGCACTTTGAAAAGTAGTTGAAATGTAATGGCGCATTATGAATCACGTTCGATATCGAAATCGAGCGCCAGCGTCACTCGCGGCAGGTCGCAGAAGCTACATGTCAAATTTCGAAGGGTAGCTCCGTTGTCTTTATGATTTCATCAATGACAATTTATACATAACTAAAGCACATTATTAGGTAGCCGAAACAACGAAAAACAAATCGATTTGTTCAAAAATTTAAGCTGTACTGGTCCCCTTGGAAGTGACTTGGGGTCATTAATTATGAGACGGCTAGTTTTCTGGACAAAACATTTATGTTGGCAACACAAAATGAACCCACAGTGCTACATAGTGGGCCGATCGTGAAGCTTAGTCAATCTCACTAAATATCACATAACTCGTGACAGTCCCGATAGCCAAAAAAGGAAAGGAAGAAATTATGACAGTCGAATCTAACCTAATACCTACTAACCTAATAACCTATAGATTGACGTGTAAATCAGTTGGAAAATAATTGTAATTCATAACTTCCCCCTCGAAGAATACAAACGGGCGAAAGTTTATGTTTTCAATCTTTTCAAGTGATGACAGAAGAAATTGTAACCTGAAAATTTACGGTAAGTTGATTTGATAAAAATACAATTGAATAAGGAAATGCAAGTTACGCTGTGCATGACAAACAAGATTCTTTGTTGATTTTGCGTGTGAAACCATGTCCAGGACTAGATTCTAGATCATTGAGACTATCGTGTAACTCATTATTACTTCTTGACTGATACAAGACATTTATCAAACACAGACTGAACCCTGCAAGAACCACCCGTCGAAACAGGCAAATAGAGGAAACATTCAGCTTCAGAAACACGGAAGGAGTCAGCTTGTACTAATCCAGAGATGAAAGGAGCTGGTTTTGGTCGACTTGTAGTGGGGAATTGGAATGCGTTCTGCGGCGACTACTCGTCTTTCACATTCTAAACTTTGGCCATTCTAAGACTGAGACTTAAAATACTATCGGAGACGACTGCTTGCTTCTTATAATGTAAAACTCAGGACTTTAATGATTCTTTGGACGCTGACTTGGAATACCTACTACGACGACTACTCGTCTATCACAGAGTTACATTTTTAAAACTAACAATTCTTAGATTATTAAATTTCAGACTTTATCAATACCTACATCACCGACTTTGAATACTCGCTCAGGCCGCTTTTAGCCTAAAATAATTTGATATTCTAATATAAAAAAAAAAAAATACAGAATAAAATATAATCTAAAATCTAAAATATAATATAAAATATGCTCCCAGTTGACCGAGACCATCGTGTAACTCATTAGCTACTTATTGACTGATACTAGACATTTATCAAACACAGACTGAACTCCTGAAAAACCTGAACCTGCGCACCCGTCGAAACAGTCAAAGAAAGGAAACAGAAGTGGATATACGCTTGAAGGCTGCAAGGAATTTGGTCAGTTTCTAGAAAGAGCCTTTTAAGGGGGTATCCACACCTTTGAATGGGTTAAAATTCTGAAAAAGATATTAATGTTTCACAGCGAATTTGAGAGTCTGATCAAATCCAAAAAAATCATCAAATTTGGGGAGGGTTTGACCCTCATTATCCATACCTAACATTCAATATTACTTTGAGTCCAATAGTAGTTACGCTCCATATAGAAAAATACCAAATCACTCGGTTGTCGTAAAGAATCAGGAGTATCGTTGGACCAATTCTGGAGTTTTTGGTCTTCAAGTGTTCAGAAGAGGTGCCTCTATCAGATGAACAGACAACTTTTTGATATCGCAAAAATTGCCTGACTCGCTTAGTTTTTACTGAGATTTTTCTGATTCTTCAATTTTTTTTCTATATTTTTTCTATTATCTGAACCAAAATAAGTGATATCAAAAAGTTGTCAGTTCATCTGCTGGAGGATTGGATTCTATAAATTTGAAGACCACAAACTCCAGAATCGGTCGAACGATGCTCCTGATTCTTTACGACAACCGGTCAAAATATTCATTCTCCAGAAATCAACTTTCAAACATTTTTATTCCAATTTTTTTTTTATATCCCATTTTTCCCAGAGAGGAAAATCTAGGTACAGGAAATTAAGTTTTAAGATTTTGCTTATGACTAATATGCTGGATCCGCAGCTGCTCTCGTATCGATGAGTTATGAGTCGAGTCGAGTCTAGACACATGTGCCAGGCGGAGGTTCGTAGTGAGTTTTGACCCGTTCTGTACAACAACAGTGTCGGTTAGGTGTCCGATGAGGCTGTTAGAAAAATACTGAATTGCTTTAGAAAAAATCTGATCAAAATTGTTCAAAACATGAAAATTCTGTAAAATTTTTTATCCTCAATATTTTTGAGATTCAGAACATGCTAACACAATTTTTGTCAATACTAAGAAAATTCTTTCATCTTTCATCAATCATACCTTTATTCTTATAATATTTATTAATTCTTGCAATTAATATATGTATTATAGAAATACTCATCTTTTTGGAAATCCAAATGTGTAGTCTCCTGGCATCGATTTCAAACGCACTTTTTGATGGATCATCTTCTTTCGATTCCGAAGTCTCATCTCAGATAAATATACCTACACTGTGTTTATCCGATAATGGAAATTACTATTGGTTTGAATTCGTACTGAGAGCACGACAATATTTACAAACAAGTGGACACCTAACCTCGAAAAAACGTAGATCGCAGCCATGTGTTCTGTCAATGTACACAATTTAAAAGAATATTGAAAATCCAATATGTGTAAGAATGATAATGACAAACAATTAAAAGATCACAAAATCAAATTCAAAATCGAAATATATCGGAACCTCATAAAAGTAAGCAGTGGTGTTGGCGGTGTTGTACACTTGGGGTCATTAATTATGAGACGGCTAGTTTTCTGGACAAAACATTTATGTTGGCAACACAAAATAAACCCACAGCGCTACATAGTGGGCCGATCGTGAAGCTTAGTCAATCTCACTAAATATCACATAACTCGTGACAGTCCCGATAGCCAAAAAAGGAAAGGAAGAAATTATGACAGTCGAATCTAACCTAACACCTACTAACCTAATAACCTATAGATTGACGTGTGAATCAGTTGGAAAATAATTGTGATTTATAACTTCCCCCTCGAAGAATACAAACGGGCGAAAGTTTATGCTTTCAATCTTTTCAAGTGATGACAGAAGAAATTGTAACCTGAAAATTTACGGTAAGTTGATTTGATAAAAATACAATTAAATTAGGAAATGCAAGTTACGCTGTGCCTGACAAACAAGATTCTTTGTTGATTTTGCGTGTGAAACCATGTCCAGGACTAGATTCTGGATCATTGAGACTATCGTGTAACTCATTAATACTTCTTGACTGATACAAGACATTTATCAAACACAGACTGAACCCTGCAAGAACCACCCGTCGAAACAGGCAAATAGAGAAAACATTCAGCTTCAGAGAAACGGAAGGAGTCAGCTTGTACTAATCCACAGATGAACGGAGCTGATTTTGGTCGACTTGTAGTGTGGAATTTGAATGCGTTCTGCGGCGACTACTCGTCTTTCACATTCTAAACTTTGGCCATTCTTCGACTGAGACTCAAAATACTATCGGAGACGACTGCTTGCTTCTTATAATGTAAAACTCAGGACTTTAATAATTCTTTGGACGCTGACTTGGAATACCTACTACGACGACTACTCGTCTATCACAGAATTACATTTTTAAAACTAACAATTCTTAGATTATTAAATTTTAGACTTTATCCAGAAAACTAGCCGTCTCATAATTAATGACCCCAAGTGTACAATACTTATGGCACCAATCTGAGGGTTCGCGCGCCTCGCCGCGGCGCTTTTTCGCAATTTGGCACTGCCATGGCTGTAACTTCTCAAATCCTCTAGATATCTTGACACCGATTTATTTGCAGGTAGAGTAGGTCACTAGCATTCCAAATAAATTATGAAAAAAAAAAACGATTTTTTGAAAATTCAAAGGTGTAGATACCCCGTTAAACAGCTCCAAAAATTGACCTGTGATTGGCCAGGGGGAGACCGCCGGAAGAAAGACATGAAAGAAAGCAGCCATTGGAACAAAGACCTGAAATAGCCATTTGAATGACTAAAATAATAATAAATAGCAATATAACAGCGTCATATTAGCAGCATAATATTAGCAGCGAGATTAGCAAAGCCACGAACCTAGTCGAGGTCATATCTCGTCATCGTTATTTATGACCAGCGTGTTGTCACGTGCACCAAAATTTTGTAACTTTTATTTTTATTAATAAGACATTAAAATAATAAATGTTTAGAATACTTATAATAATAATTCATGAATGTATGGTAATAAAGATATATTATTCCCACTGACGAGAAAGATATGATTTGATATTGAATACAATATTCAATTAATTAAATAAAAAATTCAGATGACTAACTAATTCAGTTTTATAATATTATCCAGATTATAATTTTTTAAGTTTTAATCTTTGAATAATGATTGAAGAATGAAATTGAAGAACATGGACTGGTAGTAGGTATCCATTTCTATTGAAACGAATTGCAATAAGAAGAATCATCCATGTAAATATTCCAAATTTTCTAAATTAATGACTGTAGAATGTGAAAGACGAGTAGTCGCCGGAGAAGGCATTCGAAGTCCCCACTACGATTCTACCAAAACCAGCTCCTGTTATATCTGGATAAGTACGAGCTGACTCCTTCCGTTTCTCTGGAGCTGCATGTTTCCTTTCTGTGCCTGTTTCGACGGGTGTGCAGGTTCAGGTTCTTCAGGAGTTCAGTCTGGGTTTGATAAATGTCTAGTATCAGTGAAGTAGTAGTTAATGAGTTACACGATAGTCTCGGTCAACTTGGAGCATATTTTGGCACATTATGTTATCATATGATTTTCGGCTAAAAGTGGCCTGAGCGAGTATTCAAAGTCGGTGATGTAGATATTGATAGAGTCTAAAATTTAATAATCTAAGAATTTTTAGTTTTAAAAATGTAATTCTGTGATAGACGAGTAGTCGTCGTAGTAGGTATTCCAAGTCAGCGTCCAAAGAATTATTAACGTCCTTAATTTCACATTATAAGAAGCAAGCAGTCGTCTCCGATAGTATTTTAAGTCTCAGTCTCAGAATGGCCAAAGTTTAGAATGTGAAAGACAAGTAGTCGCCGCAGAACGCATTCCAATTCCCCACTACAAGTCGACCAAAACCAGCTCCTTTCATCTCTGGATTAGTACAAGCTGACTCCTTCCGTGTTTCTGAAACTGAATGTTTCCTCTATTTGCCTGTTTCGACGGGTCGTTCTTGCAGGGTTCAGTCTGTGTTTGATAAATGTCTTGTATCAGTCAAGAAGTAATAATGAGTTACACGATAGTCTCAATGATCTAGAATCTAGTCCTGGACATGGTTTCACACGCAAAATCAACAAAGAATCTTGTTTGTCAGGCACAGCGTAACTTGCATTTCCTAATTTAATTGTATTTTTATCAAATCAACTTACCGTTAATTTTCAGGTCACAATTTCTTCTGTCATCACTTGAAAAGATTGAAAACATAAACTTTCGCCCGTTTGTATTCTTCGAGGGGGAAGTTATAAATCACAATTATTTTCCAACTGATTCACACGTCAGTCTATAGGTTATTAGGTCAGTAGGTGTTAGGTTAGATTCGACTGTCATGATTTCTTGCTCTCCTTTTTTGGCTATCGGGATTGTCACGAGTTATGTGATATTTAGTGAGATTGACTAAGCTTCACGATCGGCCCACTATGTAGCGCTGTGGGTTTATCTTGTGTTGCCAACATAAATGTTTTGTCCAGAAAACTAGCCGTCTCATAATTGATGACCCCAAGTGTACATCGAGAAGCATTACCAATTCGCTGAGAAAAACGACATCCTATTTTTTCGACCTAACTGAGATTTGAACCCAAGCCCGCTCGCATTTATTGTATCACTAGTCGCACGCTCTACCTACTACGCCAAACTACCCTATGGATATTAGTCTGATATTTTCCTATTCATCGAAACTTATGATTTAAATGTCGAAGTGAGAGTTTATGGTCATTTTAATCTGACCCACCAGTCTGATGATTTTCAAGGTGAGATCACGCCTGGAGAATGTTGTAAAAAAATATGAGCTGGAACATGGATGGCCAGGGCCACCTTAGGCTTACCTCAATAAGGACTTGCTGATGCCAACCTGGGGCGCCACAGGCGCACCTTACTGAGATATGATCCAGGCTATCCTGACCAGGGGCTCAACAGGCGCGCCTCACTCAGAGATATTGGGATCGACTGAGGGCAAACTGATCAGGGCCCGATTGAGCACTTCTTAGTAAGTAGCGCCTGATCACTGCCTGACCAGGGACGCAACAAGCGCACCCTAGTAAGGGATGATCCAGGCTATCCTGAACAGGAACCCATCAGACGGTACTTAGTAATGCACGCCTGATGTTAAGCTGACCAGGGCTCCAACAGGTACGCCTTGTTGACGGATGCCTGATGATGACCTGGTCAGGGCCGCATCCGGTGTGCTCTATGAGTCACGCCTGAGTTCAACCTCATCAGGGCCTGATGGAACGTCAGGCTGGCCTTATCAAATTTCTACTCGGGATGAGGATGATGTGGAGCAGAATCAAAATATTCGTTTTCAACCATCGAGCACTCAGCTTGCAAAAGATATTCGAAAGAAAGGACTGCATAGTGCACCTGCTTCATTGGAAATCAGCGCCCCGTCGACTAATGATACCGTTTTCGTGAATTTGGAAACCATAGCCCAGTCTCATTCTGATGAAGCCACTATGCATGAAATCTTAGAATCCCCTACCGGTCGGGCTAATGCTTCACAATACATTGATCAGAATTTTGGTAAATTGACTAAAACCAGCGCCGGATTGAAGTTCAAAAGCGCCCTAGGGCCATAAAAGTATCGCCGCCAAGTGAAACTTTTCAATTTTTCCCATTTTTTTTAACTAGAATACATGGTGGGGGTCAAAATTACGAAAGTCCGAAACGTGAACTGGCTGAAGTCTCAAATTTCAAAATTAGCGAAACGCTAAATTCAGAACAGGCAATATTACGATACTCTATAAAGTATACAAAAGATCATTATGAATATGGAAATATCATAAACAAATTTCATCGAAATACCAATTTAGGAATGGACAAGATCACGAGGGGCAAAATATCGAATTAGAAATTTGGACAGCTGTTCTTTATTTTAGAATAGCTAATCTACGGACCGTTCAAAAATTCGAATCCATTCAAACGAAAGGTCAAAAACTCGATTGGTCAGAATCTTGAATCGCTTAAACATAGCCGGGCCAAAATAGCAAAAGTGCTGCAACACTTATTCCAGGTATTTCCTGTTTGCTACGCTACCGAATAAGGCTAATATTTAGGAGCTCATGAAAATTCTATCATTCAAGATTTTGACCTTTCTACATTTTGCGTTTATGAGTTCTGCTCCTTCTAAATTTTGGTTCTCGCTATATTTATGTTTGGTTTATTAGATGTTCAAAATATGAGCCATTTTCGATTTTTAGTTTTGGAAATATAAACTTTCCATGTCATTATAATCTATATTCTGCTCATTCGAAATACGAATGATCTGAAAACACATTGTCGAATTAGCGACCCGCCGGATGAATAACCTTTCGATGAAACACTTATTCCACCCAGTGGTCTGTCAGAAATAAAAAATTTTGAAATCACAATTCTGTTTATTTTGGTATTCGCTCATTTCAAAATTCGAGATTTTTGTCAGTTTACGTTTTGGACTTTTGAAATGTTGACCCCCACCTAGAATAGGGGCCTCTGAATAGTAGAACTTGACCAAAAACATTCATGTGCACGAAAATGAATCACGAAGTCATTGCAAATATTATGAAGAAAAAGAAATGTCGCGCCTACGCTCCCGCCCCCCACGTTCTGGCGCCCTAGGCCCGGGCCTAGCGGGCCTATTGATTAATCCGGCGCTGACTAAAACATATTTCAAAGGATTGATTTTTGATCCAAACAATCAGTTTGATACAGTGTATGGAGTTCGTTTTGTCAAAGGATTTTGGCTGATTGGTGATTCTCCTATCGAAATCGATAAAAATGATAATATTATTGTTAAAATGTAACGTACAAATGTACGGAAGGATTATTGAAACTGATTTTGAAAAGAATTCCCGATCCGGAAATATTCACTCAAACTGATCTGGCAAAATACAAAAGTATATTACTTGCAACTTATGCCCACAAGCGTGGCCAATTAAATGGAAATAAAGGTTACAAATGGAGGTCCATAATTGCAAATTTATTCCAAACTACGGTACATAGCAACTCCTCTGGAAGAGGTTTGATTCCAGGTAAATTGACTGTCACAAATAATCCCACAGATTACGTGTACTGGGACAACCCGAACTTGTGGAAACAGAGGCGGATTAGCACTAGAGGCCCGCAAGGCCCGGCCTTGGGGCGGCACTGACCGCACTGAGGGAAAAAGAGAATAAAACATTGAGATATACTTACGATTGAAATATATGAAAGAGATGACACAGATATATGTCTATTCGACGCGATAATTTAATATACCTACCACTTTGGGGGGGGGGGGGGGGGGGCGCAAAGAAAAGTAGGGCCTCAGGGCGGCGGGGACCTTTAATCTACCGCTGTGTGGAAAGATTGCAGCTTTTGATTGCCTCCAAGACTGCGAGTCACACGGGTCAAGACGATGAAATAATGTCTATCATAGAGGAGGTTTGTGAGGCAGGCTTCATTGAATAAATGGGCAAACTTATTTCATCGTTCATCAGTGTGGAAATGTCAGTTGATAAATTTGGAAGACATCTCGATTCTAGACGTCTCGCTATATTGCAGACATCGAGCAATAACGGTGGTGGTAATATTTTCGAAATAACTGGTGACGTCAACTTTCACGGTAACAGGTTAACGAATGCAGCCCTTCCAATCGAGTCAACTGATATTGTGACAAAGGCGTACATCAATGAAAATTTCTTAACCTCAAAAATGGCGGGCATTTCAATTTACAAAACCGAACATTAAAACAAGTTCACACACCGCTGGCTGAGAACGATGCCGTAAATAAATAATACGTTGATGCTATGAAAACTGATATGCTCCAGCTTACACACTACGACGAGCTAACATCTAAACAGTTTGATGCGCAAAACCACCGAATAATCCGTATCGGTACTCCTCTAGCTGACGATGATGCTGTTACCAAGAGATATATTGACGCACTTCACACAAATTTGTTACAACCTGAAGCCGATAGAAGTTGGAATTTTGAAAAAAAATGTTTGAGAAACGTTGACAATCCGGTGGACTAACTCGATGCAGCAAACAAAGTATACGTCGATCGGAAAAACCTCACGGTGGATGGACATTATAACTTTACTGGTAAAAGACTAACTATTGTTCATGACCCCATCCACAGTTCTGACGCGGCAACAAAATCAGTATGAACGTTGATAGGGTGAGCGCTCGAACAAGGCAGTATATTGATACAAAACCTACTGTGAAACGAGTGGGTCTTATGGATGACTTTGATTTTGAGAACAGGGTACTACATAACGTGCGGAAGCCTACTCAACCGTCCGATGGGGTAAACAGTACGTCGACTTTCTACATAACCAAGTGAAAAATGAACTCCGAATACTTATCGATCGTGTGAGAAATCAGCATGAAAAAATGGGTAAAGAAAAGCTGCGTTTGGTGAAAGAATTGCATGCACCAGCGAGACGTAATTACACACGCAGAAGGGTGATTACTCACGGTTATGATAATTTGTGGCAGGCAGATCTCGTTGATATGCAGTCATATGCAGGAATTATTAATGGATTTAAATATATATTAACAATAATTGATGTTCTATCTAAATATGCATGGGCTGTCCCACTCAAGAGTAAAAGCGCTAAAGATGTGTGTGAAGCATTGACTACAATCATATCGGGACCTCGCAAACCTAAAAATCTTCAGACCGACAACGGCAAAGAATTTTACGATACATCGTTCAAGAGTCTTTTATCAAAATATGAAATCAATCATTATTCAACGTACAGCGTTATGAAGGCATCAGTCGTTGAACGTTGGAATAGAACTCTCAAAAATTCAATGTGGATGACCTTCACTGCTAATGGATCAGATAAATGAATTAATATTCTTTAACGATTGGTTACCGACTATAACAATCGCGTACACAGAACTATTGGAATGTCGCTGCAAAAAGTTACATCATTGATTGCGAAAAAACTTCTGACAACTGTGTACAGCAACATTAAAGTAGCGGGTCGAAGGAAATTCAGAATCGGTGACCCTGTACGGATCAGCAAATACAAGACTGTATTTTCTCGCGGATTTACACCTGATTGGTCTACCGAAGTATTTAAGATCATTAAAGTGCAAGTCACGAATCCGGCAACATACTTACTGAAAGATTCTCGTGGCAACCAATCTTGGGAGGCTTTTATGAACATGAATTGGAAATAGCTGAATATCCAGACGTACATCTAGTGGAAAAAATATTACGTAGAAAAGGAAATAAAGTATATGTTAGGTGGTTGGGATTTGATTCATCGCATAATTCTTGGATGAATGAGCGGATCCACGTCACTTCACACAAAAAAAAAAACCGTCAAGTCACGGATCTTTGCGCCATTCGACATATCTTTAGTACTATGGAAAAAAAATACAACTTCAGGGATTTTGGAAATTTTCCAAAATGGCGGAGTCGCAGCTATTTGAATTTTGGTAAGTCGCTGTTGCACCGCTATGTTTAAATATTCACATCTTCGAAAGTATTTACCGGAGCGGACTGATCCTGGAATCATTTTGTTCGTAAAAGAATGCGCTTCTATACAAAAAATTTTGTTTCCGAAAAAAAAATAGTATATCACGTATCTAGGGAGGGAAAGTAGGCTATGCCAAACTGCGTGTGAGATTGACGCCCGAGCCGAAGGCGAGGGTGGCAAAACGCAGTTTGGGATGGCCTTTTTCACGCCCGTGTGACGTATACTATATTTCACCACCCCCTGGTATCGGAAAGTACGACTTCCCGCTCACTCGAGGGGCCGAAAGTCATACTTTCCGTGCAGGTGTGGTGAAAATTCTTCCAATTTTTTTTTTAATTTCGCTGCCATTTCCGAGGAACTCACAGGAATCCATGCAGATAATTTTTTGGATAGCCGAATCCTTCCCCTTCAACCTTAGAAGAAAAAAAATTATGGAGAACCTATCTGGGCCGGAGAAAAAAAATAAAACGTCAGTCGTGCGTCGCCGCGCACGCCGATCCACGTCTGCGTGCGGCGTTCTCGGATCGAAAACTGCCTCAAAACAAAATTACAATCACGGTTGTCGATCGGAAATTTTCTGAATTTTCCAAAAATGATGATCATTTTTTTTCACTCGTCATTTTCAATGCGTAATTCAAAAAATGAAACTTAAAATGTCGATTTCACCACGTTTCACATCGTTTTTCAGAAATCTTATTTTTTTTTCAGAAATTTCAGGAAATTTCCGATGAAAATTGTATCCAAAAGTTTTCCGCTCGTTCACCTCCAAGGCACAGTTACGGTTTAAATAAGGTTTGAGAGTTTTGTGTCATTATTTGTGCATTTCGATATTAAGAATGAAATTATCTCGATAATGATAACTTTCAGGGTTGCCAGATGTGGCTATATTTATCCAAATGGGCTGTTTGCGTACCGTTTTGGCGGGTAAATTTTCGCCAAGGGCTATTGTCCGCCATTTGGGCTATTCGACTCGCTACATAATGTTTTTCGATTTTTATTGAGAAAAATCAGTAGCACATAAGAGCTCAAGCCTTATGCCAACTTGATTTTTTTTTGCATTCAAATATCGCCGGTTACTCATGCTTTCTAGCACCTCCGTCATTCGAAGTAAGTTCACATCAGTGCCGTCCCTATTTCAATTTTAGTATTTAAATTACATGGCTGTTCAACTAGTCCTCATTTCAATTTTTATATTTGATCACTAATAACACATTGCCAAAGAGGTATTACGAGCAATGTAGTACTATATATTGAAAGAATAAAAAGTTAATTGGATTATAATTGATTTTTCCCGATCCGGCTAACCCTCTGTTCGTAGGAATTATTCGTGGGAATTATAATTAACTTTTCATTCAAAAATTCGAAGAGATGGTATTTGGCGGGGCGAGCTATTTGTTGATTGGTTAATATTGGCTATACTATCGCCACGTACTGGCGGGCTGGCTCCTCAGGTATCTGGCAACCCTGATAACTTGGAGGTAAACGAGCGAAAAACTTTGAGACATGATTTTCGTGGGAAATTTCCTGAACTTTCTGAAAAAAAAACAAGATTTTCAAAAAACGATGGGAAACGTGGTGAAATCGACATTTTCAGTTTCATTTTCTGAATTACGCATTAAAATCGACAAGTGAAAAAAAAATGGTCATCATTTTTGGAAAATTCAGAAAATTTTCGATCGACAACCGTGTTTGTAATTTTGTTTTGAGGCAGTTTTCGAACCGAGAACGCCGCACGCAGACGTGGATCGGCGTGCGCGGCGACGCACGACCAGACGGTTTATTTTTTTTCTCCGGCCCAGGTAGGTTCTCCATGAATTTTTTTTTTGGGGTTGAAGGGGAAGGATTCCGCTATCTAAAAAAAATTATCTGTATGGATTCCTGTAAGTCCCGCGGAAATGGCAGCAAAATTGAAAAAACAAATGACGAAAAAAAGTTAGAAGAATTTTTTTTTTTTTCAAACAAAATTTTTGTATTAAAGCGCATTTTTTTACGAACAAAATGATTCCAGGATCAGGCCGCTCCGGTAAATACTTTCGAAGATATGAATTCTCAAACATAGCGGTGCAACAGCTACTTACCAAAATTCAAATAGCTCCAACTCCGCCATTTTTGAAAAATTTTGAAAATCGCTAAAGTTGTGTTGTTTTTCCCATAGTACTAAAGATATGTCGAATGGCGCAAAGACCCGTGACTTGACGGTTTTTTTTTTGAGTGAAGTGACGTGGATCCGCTCAAATGAGGAAAATGTTTCACAATTTTTTATTGTAATCGAGTGTATTGATACATGAATGAATACAAAATATGTAATAAATGAATGAAACTACCCAACCCTTCGTTTTTCCGATTATTTCAGGACTGATGTGCTAGTGGTATATTATAATGACCCCATGGCAATATATCAGTAGAATTAGGAATGACATAGCGTTTTGTATCGTTTGAGCTCAGAGCTACCTTTGTCTCACATATTGAATACACTGTATGCAACTTTGAACGTAAAGTCCGCTGCTGTTTGTCCAATTCACAGTTTGTGTTTAAGCATTCAAGATAATCTGCGAATATTATTACTCTTTGCACAACGCAATTCTTCACACCCTTGGCTTTTTGGACTTCAGCTTTTTGATTAATTTTGATAGAATACATTTTAGATCTCAAACTTACAAACTCAGTCATCACATGACCATTATTTTCATCTTTCATTAATCCTGGAATTTTTTTATTTTTGAGGGAGATCTTATACAAATTATTTGGATCATAGTCACTTGTGTCGAATTTTTCGATATCACGTTTCATTATTTCATAAATGTCATCGCAATTTATTTCATATAAAAAACTATCATTGTCTGTATAGAGTATTCATAATGAAAGGCGTAAATGCATGTTTTAGATAAATCCAATATACACATGCCAACGTAAATTGGCTCCAAGAACTTCACCTTCAACTGTTGCAATTCTATAGCAACAAAATTTTCTGAAACTATTGTTCTTCGATGGAAGTTCGGTTTTGCAATCAAAGATTTTGCACCGTATCGCCCATACCAGTTACTGATTAATTTTATATCGACATAATTACGCACATTTTCCATTGTTTTACCGAACACGGCATTATTCATCAATTGAAACGAGTTTTTTCCAAAATTATTCTTTGCTTGTGTGCGCATACTAGTATTTAAATCAATATATGAACCCAACTATGTTGACTGTTCAAATTGTAAAATTCGATATATTTTACATAATTTCAACCCATGACCAAGGCAGTGCTTGAGATTTCTATAATGGATAATGTATCGGTGTTTAGTGTGCAAAGTTGCTAGCAGTTTTACATCCTTCGTATTTGGAGCCTTAGTATGGGTGGGGCAGAAGGGTAAATCTTTATGATGATCGCGCAGTTCCTCAGGATATTCTAGATCAACTTCCAGAATATATCCTAGGGGGCGTCATCAGAAATGAATGTCACATCAAAGTTTGATACATCCGCAGGCCATTCAAATTTTCCAGTGGGTAAAAATTGAGACATCGCCCAACCGTTTAAATTATTCACATCAAAGTACATTAAATATTTCTTAGGAGCATTCGCATCGTAACTGTCCATGTAGCTATTATTAGCTCGACTATACCTATTGCAACACTGACTCAAATCACCTCGTATACCTCGTTCTACATATCGATACCAACGTTCTAATATGTCGTAACCCACATTTGGAAAATTGTTCAGGAGGCCTTGAAAACGCTTCACTATTACCATTGAAAAGATAGGATTTTACGGATTTAAATGTTTATTCAAAATTAGTAAATCAACGATCTGACCGCTGAAGCTTAAACATAAGCTGCATAACATTATTATCATTCAATTTTTCAAAGAAAGTCCATTTCTGAAATTTTGTGGGTTACGACATATTAGAACGTTGGTATCGATATAATAACATATCTACATCAGTTAACAACTCTAAGCGAATTCTCGTATATTTGAGCATTGCATCCCACATCAGCCCTGGGAGTGTATAACAATATGCAGGATCCAAATCATACGTCCTCATGCAACTTTCTCTAAAATTTTCAAATACATCTGCCCACAGTAAAACATCCGTCTTCAAATATAAATCGCTATATTCACCCAGTGTTTGTATGTTGAACAATTTCCAAACATTTGTGACATGTGAATAATCCACCTCTAAAATACCTTTATGCATCAATTTATTGTAGAATTCTTCTATTGGGGGGAACACAGTATCATTCAACCTATCCAATGAGCTCAAGTAATCATAAGGAAACATTCCTTCTCGCGTCAAGAGTTGAAACTTTGCGGAATTGATGTCACTGAATGTATTCCTTATTATTTTCAACTCATTAACCCCCAAATATGAACTTAGTTTATCTAAACTGGAATTCATGAATTTGAATGAATCGATGAACCTCAGCTTAAAAGTACTACTCCCATAAACTGTCTTTGCAAATGAGATATTCTTTTCTTTATTTAAGGCTAACACTGATACTTTCCCTCCAAATGCTGTCATTAATTCGGTTATCACAAAATGTGCATCGTAACCAGTCATATTGTGGAATACGATTGGAATCATTCTATCGTCTTAATAATTCAAATTACAACCAACATGCGCTGCACCTCAAAACAGCCGGTGAAATGACAATGATCGTGAACATGTGGTTGTGTATCGGTAAATGCACGCCCGCATATGTGGCAGCTTAGTGGATTTTCAAAATCTGCTTTTTCATACTGAGTTAACTTATTCATTTTGATAGGATTGCCTTACGTTGTTTGCAGGTTGTCCGCCAATATTTTTAGTTCCAGGACAAACCATCGTGCTGGATGGGGCCCCCGATATGATGCATATCGCGATCGGGACTGATCATATGAACAATGAAGATAATACCCAACACTGTACGCTTCATGCTTTTAGTATGCATAAGATTTTTTATTCTGCGATTCATCAGTTCCTAATTCACTTAATAAACATTTAAAGTTAGCGTACACTATGAATGGAACGAACTCTTCCAGGTTGTAATTTTTGAACTGGAGCCACTTGGTTTCTTCAGTGGGAAGCTCTACCGCACAATCATTGACATTGCTACAGTCGATAGTGTGGTTACTCAAACGTATTTCACTATAGAACACATGGAAACACCTATCACACATGAATTTTCTTCTCCTTGTTTTGGCTAACTGGTTTGAAAGTAATTTTGAAAGATTTTCAATCCAACAGAAGTGTTTTTCACCATCATTGTTTCGCACGATCAAAAAATTGATGTGTTTCATCTTTTTATCATTAGTTAGATACAATGGCTCGATTTCAATACCCTTTCTTTTACGTTTCTTGCCGAGGATAAAAACATTGATAGACATGGTATTCATTTTCTTAAACTTTGGTATTTGCTTGAGTGTCATGGGAAATAAAATGCTCGTCAAATTCAATATCGTTGAAAAGTGGGGATAAGAAGTTGTTCGATCCGAATAGTGTGTTGCAGGATCTGAAGCTGAAATAACCGCCCAAGCAAAACATGCGCCGTCTCGCGAGCGTATATTAATTACAGCTTTTCGCGCTTTGGTGTTGGCGGGTAATTCTACAAAACTAGCCCCGTTTAGGGGTTGACATCGATTAACATTGACCTCTAAATTGATGAGTCTAGTCAAAACCCATCCGCTATCACTCTCCTGGAATTCTTCCTTCTGAGTCATTATAGGTGTGACAACGTAGTGTGCATACCAACCCGGGAAAAAATGTTCAGACATGATCATGCCTGTTCATGTATGATCAGGCCTGAAATTAGACATGATCATGTCTGTTCATGCCTGTTCATATCTGAGGCCAGACATGATCATGCATAATCATGAATGATCAGGCCTGAAGCGCCCAATACGTTCAGACCTGATCATGCATGACCATACCTGTTCATGTATGATTATGCCTGATGCCAGACATGATCATGCCTGTTCATGTATGATTACGCCTGCTGCCAGACATGATCATGCCTGTTCATGTATGATCAGGCCTGATGCCAGACCCGATCATAAATACGTTAATGCCTGATCATGCATGGCCATGTCTGTTCATGTATTATTACGCCTGCTGCCAGACATGATCATGCCTGCTCATGTATAATCAGGCCTGACGTCAGACCGAATCATAAATACGTTCATGCCTGACCATGCATGGCCATGCCTGTTCATGTATGATTATGCCTGCTGCCAGACATAATCATGTCTGTTCATGTATGATCAGGCCTGATGTCAGACCCGATCATAAATACGTTCATGCCTGATCATGCATGGCCATGCCTGTTCGTGTATGATTATGCCTGATGTCAGACATGATCATGCCTGTTCATGTATAATCAGGCCTGACGTCAGACCTAATCATAAATACGTTCATGCCTGATCATGCATGGCCATGCCTGTTCATGTATGATTATGCCTGGAAGGTTGAAAACCTCCGCTCTGCTCTAACTATGTCGCTCTGATCAGGCCTGGTACGTGATCAGACCATGATCGGCCATGAGCATCAGGCCTGATCCGACATGAACAGGCATAATCATGTCTAATTTCATACGATATGATCAGACATAACTGATATAAGTCAATGTCCAATCATTTATAGGTTTATATATAATTATAAAATATTATTATTACTATATTATGATTATTATTATCAATCATATATGGTCTATATATAATTAGATATGATCAGACCTGACTGATATAAGCCCATGTATAATCATATTATATAGGTCTGATATATAGGTCTATATATGAACAGATCTGATCAGACCTGATTGTTAGGAAACCTAGATAATTTGTTCAAATCATAGATAGTTGTGTATATGTTATTATTAGGTCTCATGATATCTTACTTAATATACAGGGTCATTCAGAATTCGTGACGAATCTCTCGAGAGATTAATCCTTGGCAAAATCGGGATCGAAAGTTCCTTAGCCATTTTTCCGAACTATAATTTTTTTCCTTGGAATCATAACACATTTTTTGAATATCTTTCGCCAAATAAGAAACTCTTGGGATTCTTGAAAATCGACAAATAATACAAACAAAAAAAAAATTGTAAAAAAAATCGTTTGTCGGAAAAAAATATTTCCCAGGAAAAATAGCTGAGGAACTTTCGGTCCCAATTTTGACAAGGATAAACCCCTCAAGAGATTCGTCGAGAATTCTGAATTACCCTGTATACCCATACATATACTGTGACAGTATAAACAATAAAAACCTGAATATTATGATATTATTGAAGAAGCCATTTTGCCCCAAAACGTTATAATAATTACTCCAGTCAAGAAAATACACGTTTAATTTCTCTCAATAAATAGAATAAACAGCATTTTCAGATTAGTAATTTTTTTCACTGAAAAATTTAGAGTGGCCATGTTGCCTCACATTCCCTAAAATACAGAAACAATTCAAGAATCGTTCGATCGCATCATAATCAATATTAAGTGCATCAGTTAAGATTGATAAAATCTTCGTGACAGATACATATAGACATGCTGAAAGTATCAACTATCAAATACGTAAAGTAGCAAAGTGGTAGAAGCCTCGACTGATACGCAGGAGGACCCGGGTTCGAATCCCAGTAAGAAGCGGTGAGAAAATTTTGATTGACAAAAAAAAATTAATCATCAGAAATAACCATAAATCCTTATCATTACGACGTAAAAAAGATATAAAAACAATAGTTTGTATAATTTTTTGATATAATTAGCTGTTTTATTTTAATTTGTCCAAAAAAAACCCGGGAAAAATGATCAGGCCTGATCAGACATGAACAGGCATGAGTCTTCAGACCTGATCATACATGAAAAATGACCGGGCATGATCAGGCATGATCAGACATGGACAGACCTGATCAGGCCTGTTCAGTCCCGGTCATTTTTCATGTCTGATCAGGCCTGAAGACTCATTCCTGTTCATGTCTGATCATGCCTGATCATTTTTGCCCGGGAATCCTGTAAATTTGTTGTTAAAAGTAGCTGCTCATTTGCAGTATTAGAACATTTTGCATCACTTCTACCCTTCAACTTAAATTCGCCGTTCAGGGCTGTATTCACTTTGACGCAATTGTGTTTCTTTAGCACATTTTTGATGCGAATGATGACTAAATGTTTAGCATGTTCTAAGAATTGTTTTGGATAAATATACTGTATGTTGATCACTAATCCAGTCAAAATTCTTCCCTTGAATGCTGATTCAAAGTCCTGCCAGCATACTCGACTGCTTCGCAGTGCAACATTTCCAATTCCTTGACCGGTCTTGATCTTTGCTGGACTGAAACTCTGAGACTCTTCAATCTACCAATTCTTGACTTCAAACTGTGTTTAGTTCCACATTATACAGCTGATTTTTTCAACGCTTTAGTCAATAAGCGTATGGTGACATCACAATGTCTGATCCATCTTGTAATCTTTCCAGCACTTTTTGAACATTTTATCAATCGTAACATATCAATCGATTTTTCCTCCATCAAAATTGATAAATCCAATGCTGAAGCCATTTTTAACAATGAGAATACTCGTTTTTAAGACACGTCAAATCGTTCACGACTCCAATATTTACTGAATGTCGCTAGACCTTCAGAAGTTGTCGTATTTATATTACGGCAGAGAGATGGAAGTGGTTATAAAAATCTGAGGGATCAAAGTGGTTATGAAAATCTGTAAGGCGTTCAACCGTCCACCTTATCCGATTGAGAAAAAAATCGTAATTACATTGCATTCTGAAAAATCTGTTGTGACTGAACTGTTCAGACGAACAGGGTAATGATTCTAGAGATACAGGAAGTCACTGTAAAAATCCGTAAACGTATCTCCACAACGGTGTTGTAGGGTAATTATAACGATCTGTCGCCGTGCAATCAGGGATTTCGAAAAAAATCAGGTCATCTAGTTTAACAGGGTGATTATAAAAATCTGTCGACTAATCTAGTCGTACAGAAAATTACTAGCAACAGTGTTGCAGGAAGTGACGAGTAACCGTGGAAAACCTGTTTCAATCAGCCCATCCGGGGATGTCAGGGGGTAATTAAATGGTAGTATCCTTCGATAATGAAACAGGGTAATTATAAAAATATTTAACAAGATAGTAGTATTTATAGATTGATAATAGTAATAAAGAGACAGCGAGCCCCCAACGCGTGGCAGCCTGACCGACCGTAAAGGCGTGGGTTGGAACTTTCCGAGGAAAGAAGAAAGTAAAGGCGCTGTCATAGAAAAAAAGGGTACAGGTCACCTGGAAGTGGTCTAGACCTGATCCAGCACCTGCATACCTACGACCCCGAAAGTGGTCTAGCTCCTGTACACTTATACTACTGGCAGTAAGCAAAATTGTACAAAAAGTAATGATATCAACCCCAAAAATCACCTCTGGTGCAAAAACCTTTCGCGAAGTACAATAATGTGGTCACTCCCCCCCCCCCCCCCCCCCCCCCCAAATCCACCCATGAAAATTCCTTCTCAACAAAAGTGGTACTAAAAAAATGTCCACTTACAAACGGATTGAAATCAGATACAATTGCCAAGTATGTGTCTTCTGTATAACAAAAGTTTACAACAGAAGAACAGAAAATTAAATGGTCTTGTACACGTTGACTCGCTACGCTTGCTCACTCGATTGGCTTTTGATAATTACAGGAAAAAAATCAGGAAAAAAATATTTGAGAAGTGGTACTTGGCGGGCCATTATAGCAATATGCATCGAACAAATTATATATAGACTCTGTAGACTATATAGACTAAATGAATACTCTTTTACTTACTCCTACCTGGCCCGCAAGTGCCACGAACTAAATTTTTTTTTTCCGATTTTTTCCTGTGATTATTAAAAGCCAATCGAGTGAACGACTACAACACCATTTAATTTTCTGTAACCCTGTTGTAAACTTTGGTTACACAGAAGACACGTACTCGGCAATTGTATCTGATTCCAATCCTTTTGTAAGTAGACATTTTTTTAGTACCACTTTTGTTAAGGAGGAATTTTCATGGGTGGATTTTGGGGGGGGGGGGGGGGGTTTAGTGACCACATTATTGTACTTGGCGAACGGTTTTTGCACCAGAGGTGCTTTTTGGGGTTTTACTTTAATTGAGCGGCGATAACAGATGCTGAGTCCAGCGAGAGATGGAGATAGACCGTCACACGTCTATTGTTCTTGACTGCTGAACGTAGAAGTCATGAGTTGTGGCGATAATTTGACAGCGTTCCTCGATATCCCTTCGATCTAGGGGGTGGGGGACCTATCAGGACCTAGTAATTAGCCTATTGGTCCTGCTAACGACACTTGTTCGAGGCTACGAGCGACCAGCTCGTCAGCTGATCTAGTGGCGGGAAATCAGTAAAAATGCCAAGCCGCACGCCGCAACCTTCCTCTCACAAGTATACTTCACGCCGAACAGTCGGAAATAGCCGACTCGTGTAAACGTGAAAAAATCATTTGGAAAGATATTTACTCGGCGGGCACATTTAATTTATCCTTCATCCCACTCGTCCACAATCTTCCTGCTTTCCATTGCATAATTCTTTTCGTCTGCATAGCAAACGATGTGTACTTCGGTTGAAATTGTTTAATTATTGTAAGTCAACCAAAGAATTTCAAATCAATTCTTGATTTTCTAAATTATTTTGTCAGCGTTATATTGCTGAATATCAGGATTGCCTATTCGCTCCGTGCACAACAGCGGTAGCGCCATAGGTGACGTTTTTAAGAACTTCATGCCCAATCAACCGCCGAATCAATCGCTTATTCAACACTCATACATATCCGTTTACATGTATTATATTATTGTTCCTATAGACTATCATATGGGCATGAAATTCTCAAAAACGTCACCTATGGCGCTACCGCTGTTGTGCACGGAGTGAATACACCGTAAAGGGTGATATTCGCTCTGGTTGAATGTAGTTATTATTTTTCTGTATCTCAATTCACCAGAAATGTTCAATAATGGGATTCCCCAATTATATCACAACTATTGATTTGTAGCAAGTGTTATTTGTGAAATCTAGACAAGTATCTATCTACTTCTATTCAGCGAGACAATATGATTGTATCGATACGTGATACTTTTAGCTGCAAGTATCACAATAGAAAACACAAGGTTGAATGATTATGTAATCTATAATTTTAGCATTTATTCATGCAATGCAATACACTGTTGCGACGGACGGTATGGGTAGAGTGTTATTAATCCCTATGGTTTAATCACAAGCGAGAACCTGTCAACCAATGGAATTGGTTATCTCGTCACATCCACATATAAATAATTATTAAAGAGATCTATCCTGCGATAGATCGGTAAATAGGATTCGTTTCCGCCTAGTTCTATACAGGTCTCAATTGAATCTGTTTAAATTTGTTTGAGGCTGAATAAATATAAAATAATAAAATAATGGATAATGGTAATTTAAATGAAAATGGAAATTACCTGCTGAATTGATGATATATTCTCCTAATGTTTTGAAAGGTTATCTGTTGTTCAACAAAACGACTAACAAAAGAGTGTCGTTTGAACAGTAACGATATATCGATAATGAATCGTATCAAATATTAAACTTATAAAAGGGGTATAATAATGGACAGTAACGATCTCCGACGTGGGGATCGTGACGGCTTGTTACTATATAGTAGTGTATTATTATTATAGTAATACTGAAATGAAAAGCCTGTTCACGATTCACACGCAAAAGAATTAAAATAGGAAATAGGAACTCTTTCTCTCTTCTAGGTAGTAACAAGAAATCGTATAAAGCGATTTGTAACAGTTAATTATATTTAAACATTGTATATAATATTTGGATGAATCGAGATCGCTATTCTGTTGTAGAATAACTTAATTAAACAATAGTTATTCGGCAAGTGAATCTCTTGTGGTTGGATGAAAGATTGAACTAACAGGATTAGGGTTGGACCCGAAATTCTGTAGAATCATCCCAGTTGGTTTATAAGGCTAATTGTCATACCGATCTGGGTTCATTCATCGTCAATATTATGTATTCCCGAATGAAGGAAATATATATATTGTAACAGCGATTCCCGCGGGCTTGGGTGTCACCCGCAGGAACTACGATCACTTATCAAATAAGGCACCAACGTCGTTACCTCCTCCGACTAGCTCTAGGTAGATGTTGGGCGCCAGACTCCGGGCTCAGAGTCCTCTCTCTCTCTCTCTCTCTCTCTCTCTCTCTCTCTCTCTCTCTCTCTCTCTCTCTCTCGCTCCAGCTAGCCTGTCGGTAGAGGGATAGTTCGTGGGGGCGAGAAATAAAAACACTTGACACAGTTAAATATGTTTGAAAGAATAATTTATTAATTGAAAACAAAAAAAACGAAAAAGATAACAATATTTGGTACAGCCTGTTATCTGGCTTCGGCTTCCCTAATATCACCGCTACTTTGGGTTTTTAAAATCTAAATAAATGAAAGACTAAATAATGGAAACTACAATAAATGAAATGACTCTAAATTAATGATATCCAAAACAATGACTCTACTCTCAATTAAATAAAACAACTATATTAAAGTTGAAAAGAAAAGTATGTTGAATCGATCACACCGTTGACTCTCTCTCTCTATGCTTCCTCACTCAACCGGCTGGAGGTGCGGCTGTCTAGTCGATTTCGAAGCAGACGCTTCTAGTCTCTGACTGACAGCTGATCTCTCAACAGCGGGGAGGGGAAGGGAATCGGGACTTTGTCCTCGGCCACTAGAGTTCTCTGACTCGCTGCAGACGATCTGCGACGCGTGACGTCAGAGCACTCCGGGCAATATGGCGTCGACTCTCGTTTAGCGAATTCTGCGCAGCGGCGGTGCTAGCCGGCTCGCAGGCGCGCAGACTCGACAGCCACGAAGAACCACAACAGTTTCAAACCTGCCGGTTCTCAACTGTTGCCTCGGCACTGTCTGGACTCGGTACCAGGGCGCGGAGACTGTTCTCGGGAATTCCGGACTATAATCGGGACTCTCACGGGACTCGAGCTCTAGGGTTTGGGGAACGGGTCTTGGCTAAACTTAAGGGGATATATATTGGATAGATCCCACCTGATCTTGCACGTTTCCTCGGCCTCGTGTCGGCTCGTAGTCCGGGGATAGGCGAGGGTCGTGTAATGTAAAATTGGCAGCAATCCAGTCCAAAATCCAGAAATCAAGGTCCAAAAGAAATAGCCGGGGTCACAATAACTGGATATTTCACGGTCAAAACTCCACTAAATGAATAACTCTATGAAAACTCTCTCTCTCTCTCTCTCTTTGACTCTACGGCAGAGGGCTACACGTGGTCGCACGTTAGCGCAAAACCGGAATGAGCTAGATATCTCGGGACCTTATCTTCCTATCTTCGCCGTTCGTCTTATTAGCGCTGGCCGTTGCCGGTCAGCCGCGTGCGGCGATCCTGACTTAACATGGCCACGCTAGGACGAAGGCGGTAAGAATTTGAATTCGGTACTCCTGACTCTAGGCTCGGGACTCAAATACGTTGGTTTGGTTGGTTTGGAGGAGGTCACAACGTTTGCCACGTTACAATATATATATAAAGATATAAGTCGAGATTGGTATATTGAGTCCTGGTGACTTGAATTGGAACCTAGTATTTATTCACTTAAGCTTCTATATTGTTCAACCAGAAAACCTCAACGGGATTAGGGTTCAAGCCGAAATCCTAAAGAATTGTCCCAGTAGGTTTTCAAATTTATTATCATACCAATCTTGACTCATTATTATTATGCAATCCCTAACTATAGGTTATATATATATTTGGTAAAAAGGTATAAAATTCGCAGTTGGAACAATGCGTAATGGTGCAAAGTCGACGAGTGGTCTCGTTAATAAGCAAGGGGTAGCCCCGAAATACCTGTGCGTATTAGCTTACCACGATATTCCCGTTCCCTTATTACTCATTCAATTTATACCATGAGGATTCGTGTATGTGGGTCACTCCCGGTTGCTTATGATTAGAGAATTCTGGAAAACAGTCTAGCGAGCTTAAATATATATTATAATTTGTAAGTGAGCAAATAGTGTGAGCGATCGTGGTTACTTATCTTTGGCTGAGATGGCGTAGCATGGGACTACTTTCGATATTTCGATATTTACCTCCCTCACCTTGAAAACCTCGAAGCCTTTGATTAGCGTTGAATTTAAAATTTGGTTTAGGATGTATTAAATGTTCATGATGGTTTTAAATGTTCTGAACTGAAGCTAATATTATTGAATCAAATGTCTATTGTTCGATGTCGATATTCACTGATTTGAAGTTATGAAGTTGATAAGAGTCAATGGCGAATGATAGTAATGAAAAGGGAAATGAAAGTGAAATTGATTCAATTTGGGTTGAAGTTCGTTAAATCAGTGTGATTCAAGTCCGTCGTTTGAAGACTCGAAGGTTTTTTTTTTCTGTGATCAAAGGGCGGGGGAATCAGATTTTATTTCATTTTTACCACGTCTATCTACACGAGTTTACCAATTTCACGGTTTAACCTTAATTGGGATTATTGTGAGTGGATTTCATTGGGATTGGAATTTGTTGATTTGTTGATTTTTACAATCTTGACGAGGGAAATATTGGACGCAACACCGCGCGTTAGGGTGTTGAAAAAAATATTGATAATTTTTCTCCTACACCATCCTGCACCTACAAGATTCATAACTCGTTTCAGTCTGATCATTTCAGGCTGATATAATTGAGGAATTTGATGCGATTAGGGCATACAGTGAATTAACACGTTCCGACATAATCGAAAAAAACGCATCATTCATCCATAGGCATTAGGGTGTGTTGAAAAAAAATTTTATTTTTTCTTCTCACGAGCGACCTTTCGAAACGGCAGCGTATATCGCCTAGAAGATTCTCTCAACATTTCATTCCAATCGATAAAGCTTGAGAGGTGGCTCACACAGGTTTTGTATTTCCAATTCAAATAAAACGCTCAAATTTATTTCCGCATTATCCGGCTGCAAAACTTCTATTTTAGTTCAAAATGAGACTGTTTTAGTGACTCTAATCAGCAGTTGGGGTTTCGTAGAAGCCACTGAAAATTGAATATGAAATGTTACTTTTGCAATTTTTAATATTTTTTTCGAATTATCAGAAAATGCAAACAAATGAAGCTCATTTTGTAATTTTTGATTGTTCTTCTAAACTTAATGGGTTAAACAAATTTCATACTGTAAGGAATTCTTCGGGATGGGCTTTTCGAATGAACGGACATTCATACGTGGTCAATATACTCAAGGATTTATTTTACTTCGTCGATCGTTACATTAATTTTCAAGACCTCGTGTCGGACTGTCGCCAGGCGGTAGTCTTTTTCACTTTCCGGGCGTTGCGGTAGCCGATTACGTCGTATTTTTCGCATAAACAATCAAATCGAATGATATTATATTACTTTTTTTCGGCATAGGCATTGAAAAGTCAGTTCATGACGCCTGTTTTCGATTCACGTAGTAGCACTTTATACGGCAGTCTGGATGCGCAGTCGAAGTGCGCATTCCGAAGCTGCCGTATAAAGTCTTTATACCGCAGTTTCGATGCGCGGTTCGAAGTGCGTGTCAGATCGCATCATAACCTGACTCTTCGTCTGTGAATCTCAACTGGCGTCAAAGTGACTTTTCATGCCTATTTCGAAAAAAATGAAGTATGCGGCGCACCCGTAAACCGTTTTTGACTCGAATAATGATTTCAGAACTCGCTTCCGGCTTGCCTTCGGCTCGCCTTTAGCTCGTTCTGAAATCATTATTCTCGCCGAAAAACACTTGGTTTACGGGCATGCCACATAATATACTATTATCAGGAGTCATAATTATTAATAATCTAATTTCAGCGATGAGCGCATGAAATACGACTAGAATGGAGTCTCGTTTCCGAAAAAGTCAGAAATAAAAAGTTAGCCACCGCGAACCCATTAATGAACATTACTGTACCCTTCCGAATTCAAACATCACACTACTCAATTTTCCGGAGATGTGTACTACAAATGCGATGATTTTCACCAATCGAAAGGAACATGATGTTTATGATCGACTATTTAAATATATGGGGTATTCCAAAATATTTTTAACGGTCATTTACCCCGACCCCCATCGATTTCCGAATAAATTATTCTCAGGGTAACCCTAGACCCAGGTATGATTGCTGAATTATTTTAGAATTTTGCGATTTTTTTTTTAGAAGTTACGATTTTTTGAAAATCGCCCTTTTCGGCAACAGCTCGTTTTTTATCCAATTCTAGTTGGCAACCAAGGTATCCCACGGAAAAATGACTGGTGCACAACTGTCCAGTTTTTTGACGTACTTCGAAATGGAAATATTTGTAGATTTTTTCAGACACCGGAAGTGCCGAAATTCTCGTTTCAAAAATCAAAATCTCGGATTGCAAAAAGTCGCCGTGATCGATCTTTTTGAAATTTGTAGACAAAATTCGACATCGACAGACGGAATTTTTAAGACCAGGCCGAAGTTGGGCCTACATCGGGCTTAGGAGGTATGGCTCTTTCAATCACGCGAAAATTCATATTCCGGCGTTATTTTTGTTATTATTATTATGATGATTATTAAAATTATCAAAATCATTATTTTTGTTATTATTATCATTATTATCATCATTATCATTATTAATTCATCGACAGACGGAATTTTTAAGACCAGGCCGAAGTTGGGCCTACATCGGGCTTAGGAGGTATGGCTCTTTCATTCACGCGAAAATTCATATTCCGGCGTTATTTTTGTTATTATTATTATGATGATTATTAAAATTATCAAAATCATTATTTTTGTTATTATTATCATTATTATCATCATTATCATTATTAATTGATAACAAAAATAATAATTTTGATAATTTTGATAATCATCATAATAATAATAACAAAAATAACGCCGGAATATGAATTTTCGCGTGATTAAAATAGCCATACCTCCTAAACCCGATGTAGGCCCAACTTCGGCCTGGTCTTAAAAATTCCGTCTTTCGATGTCGAATTTTGTCTACAAATTTCAAAAAGATCGATCACGGCGACTTTTTGCAATCCGAGATTTTGATTTTTGAAACGAGAATTTCGGCACTTCCGGTGTCTGAAAAAATCTACAAATATTTCCATTTCGAAGTACGTCAAAAAACTGGACAGTTGTGCACCAGTCATTTTTCCGTGGGATACCTTGGTTGCCAACTAGAATTGGATGAAAAACGAGCTGTTGCCGAAAAGTGCGATTTTCAAAAAATCGTAACTTCTAAAAAAAAAAATCGTAAAATTCTAAAATAATTCAGCAATCATACCTGGGTCTAGGGTTACCCTGAGAATAATTTATTTGAAAATCGATGGGGGTCGGGGTAAATGACCGTTAAAAATATTTTGGAATACCCCATATAGTTTTTATTGTTTAGAATAACACAAAAATGATGATTCTTATTATCCACAATGTAACGACCGACGAAGTAAAATAAATCTTTGAGTATATTGACCACGTATGAATGTCCATTTATTCGAAAAGCCAATCCCGAAGAATTCCTTACAGTATGAAATTTGTTTAACCCATCAATTTTAGAAGAACAATCAAAAATTACAAAATGAGCTTCATTTGTTCGCATTTTCCGATAATTCGAAGAATAATATTAAAAATTGCAAAAGTAACATTTCATATTCAATTTTCAGTGGCTTCTACGAAACCCCAACTGCTGATTAGAGTCACTAAAACAGTCTTATGTTAAACTAAAATAGAAGTTTCGCAGCCGGATATAGATAGAAATAGATTTGAGCGTTTTATTTAAATTGGAAATACAAAACCTGTGTTAGCCACCTCTAAATCTTTATCTATTGGAATGAAATTTTGAGAGAATCTTCTAGGCGATATACGCTGCCGTTTCGAAAGGTAGCTCGTGAGGAAAAAAAATAAAATTTTTTTTTAACACACCCTAATAGGCATGCTCCGTCACGATACCAACTAGACCTTTATATGTTCACTGCAAAAGCAGAATATATCGCGCTAGGCGCCGGCATGTAGGCAACTGACTACACAGCTGACATTGGTTAGTGCTCCATTCATAACTCTTACTTCAGAAGTCAAGAAATTTTATACCAAAAGTAGTTTTGTTTTCCAATTTTCAAATTCAGACGTGTTACGAGTATGACTCGCATCGAAAGTCGAGCGCGCTTATAATCAAATTGAGTATGAGGCGAAAAGTGAAGTTATAGTTTAATATTAAAATTATTTAATAGTTTGTGTCTCTGCACTGAATTTAAGTTTGATAAAACAGATCACCACGCTGTGGATTATATCACGTTTTATATTTGAATTTATTAACGGGTACTGAGTCCTTTGGGTCGACACTTGTCAAAGATTTGAGCACCAACTCTTGGCGCTATTAAGCACACGGGTCCTTGCGTCCACGCACCTCGCGACTTGACAGAAGAAAGACGCTAATTCAAGTTCAAAGGCGACGAGGTCCCCGCGGTTGCAACAATTTATGTATTACTGCGCGCTTGACTTAACCAATTAGGGCCTTGCTTAGTGGCTAATTGTCGCCTGATTGGTCCGAGGGACTACTTGCAGTTAAGCATAGGAGTGGGGCCCTGGTGACGTTACGCGGTCCCATGCTATTTCATGCCTCACCCATAGCCTACTCACACTAGCTCAGTTTGAATATCTCTAAATTACATTCGTATTTGGATAGTATAAGCGAATTATTACGCATCCACACTGAAAGAAATTTGGGCGACTAGCGTTACCATGAAGTGACGCAGCAGCGTTGAACAGATATGCGCTGCGAACCTGGTTTTGGATCTGCTACACGCTCTACTAGGGTGACTCAGTACACCAGGCCGGGCGAGCTACAATCCCAGTGATAGCTCACCGCGTTCGTGGGTGAGAAAGTCACCCGACGAAGTGTACCTATGATCCCGAAATCTGAGTAAGTAGCGTCTCAAGGCAAGCGAGTACAGCGCCACTAGGCCTATATTGGTAGGTCGCCCAAATTTTTTTCAGTGCAATTGTTTCATAAATTTAATAATGTCTACCCTAGAGGTTGACTGATGTTATTAATTGGTTACTTAATTTTCCCTGTTCTTCGGAAAATTAGAAAGAGAGAAAACTACATCTTCGTACACTAGCTTGGTGGTGTGAGATTGAGGGGTCAGCAATACTGGGGTTCCAGTCTTGCCTCGCCGTTATCTACACCTACGTGACATATAGCCGTTTCAAGAAGGGATGAATATTCGTTACAATCAAATATTGTATGACAAAAGTGATTTGCCCTTGCGCTCTAAATCACGTGCAGAAATAAAACGAGTAACTATAAAGTAGAGAATATTTATCTGATTTTAAATTATGGTTCAAAATGAATTAATGAAGAAGAATTTTAGGCTTTTGATGATATTAAAAGTTACGCACGTAACACTATATAGTATATTCATTCGTTATTATTAGTATAGAGTATCTCATACATTTCCATACCATTCAAATATTTTATCTTAATAATTGAGCGGCTAGGTGGTCTAGTGGATTAAGTCCCCGGTTAGGCTTCCAGAGATCCGGGTTCGATTCCCGGTCTGCCTGAACATTTTTTGTCATAAAAATTTGATTTCGTTTGAATTCATACCATTTAAGTTTACGGAGCGACTCTGAGGAAACAGGTCAGTCTAATGTAGGCTCCCTTATTTATTTTCGTCAATGACAACGCTGTCAGATACCACGAACAAGCGATCTACCGATATTTCATATACCTACGACTAATATCTTCAGACGACGTAGCGGTAGCTGTCACGTCGTAGGTTATCAGGAGACTCGGTAGAGTCTCGCGCCAAGAACATTGAAAAATTTTTTTTCAAGCGCGAGACTCAACGAGTCTATATACCCGAGAGGCAACTACCCTAACCTATACCGCAAACTAGTATCTTCGTTTCCTTCCACCTCACAACATACACGAATTAAAAATAATTTAATCTAGGATGTGGACATGAAAAGCTTTCATTTGAGCCCTAGATCGATTAAATCGGTGTCCGGAATGCTGAGATATAATTAACTTCAAATTCTGATACCCCGTTTCCTCGTACAATGTTTCTCCTTCTCTTTAGTCTTCTTTAGACCAAGATTGACATTAAAACCATTTCCATAAAATCACTAGACGGGAAACCACACAAAAGTTGTATAGAATAGCGTAAGTACGAGAGTCACGAGGTAGATGGCGCTGGTATCGCAGACAGAAACCGTCTGCAACCAGTGTTGTCAACCCTGAAGAAATTTCTTTAGATCTAAAGAAATATTAGTCCGTCTGAAGAAAAAAGAAAAGTTGTTTTCTTATTAAGAAATATTGTCGTTTGGGTCGTAATCTGAAGGAAATCTAAATATTTCTGACCATATCTGAAGACTTCTTGCGGAAGCTCTAAAAATGGTCCAAGAATTCGAAACAACAGACTGAAAATCAACCAATTCCGAGTTTCCTGAGAAAACATGCACCAATCAGATAGTGTCTGCGATTTTCAAACAGTATTACTGTAGCGGCAGGAAAAATACGTAGAACGAAGACCGTATTGGAGTTTGTATGTATTTAACTGATATAATAGATACATATTTTTGCGTTAAGAGACATTTGAAGTTTTACGCAATTGTTATATATAATTTCTATAATTCGATTCGATTTTGGAAACATTATGATTTCTAAATAAGAAATCTGAAGAATTATTGTGGTACTATCTAAATGAGAAATCTAAAGAATTATTTTAACGCCATCTGAAGAAATACTCGTTTGATAGGTTAGCAACACTGTCTGCAACACTAGCAGACGCGTGTTGTCATTTCATTTCATGTTTTGAAATCCAAATAAAGCAAATAAGAGAAAGTACAAGCAATGATTATTATAAAATTTGAAGGTACGAAAACTAGTGAATAGCCACCAAAAGCCCCCCAGGTGCGAAAACCTTACGCCAAGTACATTTAAGTGATAGCCACCAACAGAAATGTTTCGATAGGTTAATTATCTTAAATCCTACGATCTTGAACTTTTGAGGTTATGCGAATCGACTGACGTGTAAAATTGATGGTGATAAATAGAATAACAATTGTGAACGGATAATTTTACGATTAGGTTTACCTTGTATTACACAAGACTGTTGGATGACTATTAACCGACTATTACCTTTAAATTTCATTCACTTATACAATATAGATTTGGCTCATTTCCATTCATGAATGCAATTATCGGAGGAAACGGTTTTTTGGGGATTCAATTATCTAGCGAGTCATCGCCTGAGGAAGTCTGACAATAGAAAATCAAGAAAAAATGTTGAAGTTGAAAAATATCAGGATAGCATGATTTGATATAAGGAACGGCAAGGAGCCAGACCAACAACGCCGAGTTCAAACGTTCGATTGCAACGAATTCCACTTCAAGCTCTATGTTAGGCTCATCTCTGGAGGCTTGTCTGCTCGGACCCAAATTGTAAGCCAACGTTATGGGTTGGATTTCGATGAGTTCTATATTCTATCTTGGTATCCTCTAGTCCAAACGAGACTGTAAGTCGACGTTGTGTGTTGGACTCCCATAAGCTTTATTCTACACTCCACGTCAACGTAATGCCTTGACCTCCGGTGGAGATAATTTTTTAATCCATGTTTTACAATCAGCTTAGATTCTCCGCTCAGAAGCTGAATCAAATTCAGATTGGTGCTATCACGACAAATAGTGAGAATGAGAATACTAATTTCTTTTTTCCACAGGTATCTCTGCGGAGCTGAGGTCCCAAAAAAAAATACTTATTTAATATTAACGAAATGATCGATCGACTCCCTCTTTCTCAGATGATAGAGATTCTCATTTATAGTTATTTATTCATTGTAGACTCAGCGTATAATCATTTATGAATAGTCATTGGAGAGAAACCTTTTTTTATGGATTGTTCAATTTAGTAGTGGATCGCCGTATGAGACGAGAGGATGATGAGAGAAAACGCTATGGTTGCAAAGTATCGGGATGATTTGATGCGGAAAAAAAACCATTCAGGAAGTGGTACTTGGCGGGCCATCATAGCAATATGTACCGAACAAATGATACATAGACCTAAGTGAATACTTTTTACTTACTCATAAATGGCCCGCAAGTACCACGTACTAAATGTTTTCTTTTTCTGATTTTTTTTCCTGTCATCATCGAGAGCCGATCGAGTGAGCTAGCGTAGTGAGTGAACGATACAAGACTATTCAGTTCTCTGTTCTTCTGTTGTAAACTTTTGTTATACAGAAGACATGTACTTGGCAATTGTATCTGATTTCAATCCTTTCGTAAGTAGACATTTTTATGGTACCAATTTTGTTAAGGAGAAATTTCTGTTGGTGGATTTTGTTGAGGGGTAGTGACCACATTAATGTACTTTGCGAAAGGTTTTTGCACCAGGGGTGCTTTTTGGGGTTTTCCAATGAACTGTCATATTACAATATTGTGTAATTGAATTCTCATATTGTTCATAATACAGCGGTATACGATGCAATTTCATAAATAAGTAGTGATGACGATAAATTGATTGCGGACGACAATTTCAGTTTATTTCAAACATTATTAGGTTATAAATAATTGTCTTGGTGAAATTTACACATCTGGTAGTGATGAAGTTAATAAGTCAATAGCATACGATATTGATTCTTTATGAATTCATTCCAGGTGTGGATTTGTGTTTATTTACTACATTAGTTATTTATAACCTGATAGTGTTTGGAATAAACTGAAATTGTCGACTGCAATCAATTCAACCTCATCACCTCTTATTTATGAAATAGTATCGTATACCGTTGTATTATGAACAATATTAGAATTTAATTATACAATATTGTAATATGATAGTTCATTATAATAACCTACGACGTGACAGTTACCGCTACGTCGTCTAAAGATATCAGTCGTAGGTATATGAAATAGCGGTAGATCGTTTGTTCGTGGTATCTGACAGCGTTATCATTGACGAAAATAAATAAGGCAGCCTACATTAGACTGACCTGTTTCCTTAGAATCGCTCTGTATATTAAGTAGATTGACGAATAAAATAGAGTGGTACAGGAATGCGCCTGCTAACTTTGTATCTCTTCGAAAAATTTTTACGATTATACGAATCAGCCATTTCCGACTTTTCGACGTCAACTATATTTGCGAAAGTGGGGTTGTGACGTGGAGCTTTGCATTTTCACTGATTTTATGCCACTAGAATGGCGAGAGGTTTTTGTATATTTCTCCATTTATATTAATCCATCGTTTTCGAACTTGGCGGTAATTTTCAACATTTATCTCAGACCATACAGGATGGACTGAACATTGGAGTAGTGGGGGAGTTCCCGAGTAACCCATGAGCGCTACTCTCGTAAGGGACTATTGCTTCCTTGCCCGACGAACGATTCAGTGTCGTACGTTCACGTCTGTCCTTTTCTCGTTACCCGGCAACAACCTTACACTGCTTCAAGCCTGGCGCACAAACCTATTCGTAGTACGGAGTCGGAGTCGTAACATGTACATAGCGACGCGCGTCGTTAACGCTCGCACACATAGCGCCAGCTAATCAGACGCGACTCCGACTCCAACTCCGACTCCGACTCCGTACTAGAAATACTTCGTGCGCCAGGCTTCAGCATAGACAATGCTCAGTCCATCCTGTATGGTCTAAGACATTCACAATGTTTTTACCAGGTACATGATATTACTACCATGAAGCATATGATAGCAAACACTCACCTTGTAACTTACGTCATATGTGTCTGGTATACTTTAATTATGATGTCGGAACCTTTTGTCAATTGCAGTCACCCCGCCAACAGCTACCGTAGGCCCTGTCTTCGCTGCTCCGGTAGGCAATCAAACTGCAGCAATTGGTCGTGAAGCGGTTTTCACCTGCAGCATCCGAAACATCGAAAAATACAAGGTGCGTAGAGTTTAGTCCACTAATTAAAATCGCCACTAACCCGTTTTTGCCCAAAATGGAATACATTTTTTGCTTTCTTCACCTCGATATTTCACAAAGTGAAACTGATCCAACAGAATTGAAACGTGGTATCCCGTAGTTTTGAAGGGTGCTCTTTCAGAATGCGTTGCTTTTTTTTTGTAGGAGTTCACCATTTTCCAATACTGCGGATTTATTAAAAAAAGGGCAAATTTTTTTCCCTTCATTCCGAAATAATTCCCATTTTTTCATATGAAATCATCATTAGAACGGGGACTAGACTATGAATTTTGTGGCATACAGGTGTCTAGTTCAAGATGTGAAAGGTTAAATTTGGAAATTCAACATGGCGGCCATCAAAATGGCAGCTTTAAGATTTAAGGTCGGTGCAAAACTTCAGGAATTTTTAACTCGAATATAACGAACTTTCATAAAAAATGTTATGGACCAAAAAGTGCTTAGAATTGCTCGAAGAATTCGCTCGAATTTTTCCAGAATTTTTGGAAAGATTTTTGTATTCAACTCTTTAAGGCCCAGCGGTTTTGATCGAAACCATTTTTGCATTCAAACGTTCATAACTTTATAAAAAATCGAAATATTTTTGATTTCTCAACGCCAACGACCCACAGATTTATACTACTTTGTCAGAAAAAATTATGGTGCACTAAATTGATAACAATTTTGTCATGATAAGAATATAATCAAATGCATGTTTGTGGTAAGAATTGCAAGAAAATTGCAAATTATCGACTAACGTGGAGCTAGGCTCATAAAACTGATCACTCGGGGATTTTCAGGATCGATTACGAATCCGAAGTCAGATTTCCAAAATTCAGAATGGTGGATTGAATATGGTGGGCGACATTTCAAAAATCGATCCAAATGGCCGGAAACTTGTTACTCGGGAGTTTTCGGGGATGCTGATTATGAATCCGATGAATTTTTCGAAATTCAAAATGACAGATCCAATATGGCGGACGAAAATTTGATAAGTTCACTTGGGCTCCAGAAAATGACCACTCAAACTTTTACGGTGTCACTGTTCACAAATCTGGTCTCAACTTTTCGAAGTACAAAATGGCTCATTCAGAATGGCGGGCGAAAAATCCAAAAGTTGACTTCCCAGCAAACCAAAATATGTATCAAATACGTATATATCGATGGACTAATTCCATAGGGGCGTAAGGAACAAAAAAAAATTTTTTTGCGGATATGCCCATAAGATTCTCCATTGCATGAAAAAGATTTTGCCACTATAAAAACAAATTTTTTTTTGCCGCTTACGCCCGTTTGGCGTTAGTCCATCGATATTATGTAACGAATGTTACACGTTATGTATCAAACTCATGAGAAAGTATGTTACTGGTACAGCACGATGTCAGCAACATTGGATGTATCATCAATGTATTAGATATGTGCTGGTGATACCTATCAGCGACGGCTCACCGATATATCATAGACATATCAAAGATATGTCAAAGACATGTTGAAAGATGTATCAGATACATATTGGAGATGCATCTGATACAATTAACTATCACACTGGAAAAGCTGAATAAAAAGCCGTTATTATTACTAATTTTCATCATCTATGGTGTATATATGACATAGTAACAATTTATAATCAACCACAGATAGATTAAAACGCATTTTTAGTTCATTCAAGACGACATCATTATTTTGACCTAACCCGGGCTCAAACCATGATCGCTCGGACTCGCTTGGATTAGTAGTCGCACGCTCTCGCCACTCCACCACAGTATCGTGTAGTGAATATTGCCAGTTTTCTCTATATTTTCGATCTCGCTATCTAACAGCTCTGAAGCGTTTATGCCTCGATTGATGCATACTATCATGTTAGTCACTTACATACGTTTCAGAAATTATCGCCAGCAGATACGGATATCCTATTTTGCGATGTTTTGATTGCAGAACTGAAGATATTGCACGTATCATAGATGTTATTATGTTATGTGACTCTGTCCCCTGGTGTTGCCATCTCTGTTACGTATCATCCATGGGTCTGATGTTATATATACGACACATGTCATATTTGCAGAAATATTATGTCCCATGTATGTAACTATGTTATATTTCCGGATCCCTGAAGATGCTGTCAATTTTATGTATCACTTGTGGGTCTCATGTAATGTACATGATACATCACGGAATTGAAGTTATGTTATTTTTCCTCTTCGTAACTTTGTTATATTACATTGTTACTTCATGATGCCCTCAATATTAGGTATCATTCATTCATCTTATGTTATGTAAACAATATGTTACATTCTAAAGATATGTCGCATATCAGAGACATAACTATGTTACATAACTCCGATCTCTAGATGGGCTCTTACAGTTATGTATCAGTTATGTATTGGTTTGCTGGGTTGTTGTAACTATTTTTCAATTCTGCATTCGTATTATTTCGATAATTGATAATAGCGTGAGTCATTTACTCCCGAGCCTGTTATTGTTTTAGACATTTGTTTTTTTTTCCATCATTGGTAGTAACGTAAGTTATTACTGATCTTGGATCCACCATTCCGTATTTTGAAAAACCAACATCAGATCCATAATCTGCAACCCCAAAAACCCTTGAGTAACAAATTTCAGACCAATTGGATCGATTTTCAGAAAAGTCGTCCGCCATATTGGATGCGCCATTCTGAATGTTGAAGATCTGACATCGGATTCGTAATCAGCGACCCCGAAGACCCCCGAGTAACAAATTTCAGGTCAATTGGATCGATTTTTAAAAAAGTCGTGCGCCATATTGGATCAGCCATTTTGAATTTTGAAAATTCGACATTGGATTCGTAATCAGCGACCCCAAAAACCCCTGAGTAATAAATAAAGGGCAATTAAATCGATTTTTCGAAAAGTTCTTTCCCATATTGGATCCGCCGTTTTGCATTTTGAGAATCTGACTTCGAATTCGTAATTAGCGACCCCGGAAACCCGCAAATACAGAATGTGACGGAAATTGCGTTACTTTAAAAAAAGTCGGGCCTTAAAGGATTAAAAAAGACTGACCATTTTTAAAAATCCAAAATTGATTCTGAAAATTCTGAAAAAATTCAAGCGAATTCTTTGAGCGATTCTAAGCACTTTTTGTTCCATAACATTTTTTCTGGAAGTTCGTCATAATCGAGTTAAAAATTCCTGAAGTTTTGTACCGACTTTGAATCTTAAAGCTGCCATTTTGATGGCCGCCATGTTGAATTTACAAATTTAACCTTTCACATCTCAAACTAGACACCTGTATGCCACAAAATTCATAGTTCAGTCCCCGATCTAATGATGATTTCAGAGGAAAAAATGGGAATTATTTCGACATAAAGGAAAAAAAATTTGCCCTTTTTTTAATGAAGCCGCCATATTGGGAAATCGTGAACTCCTACAAAAAAAAAATAACAACGGATTCTGAAAGAGCATCCTTAAAAACTACGGGATACCACGTTTCAATTTTGTTGGATCAGTTTTACTATGTGAAATATTGAGGTGAAGAAAGCAAAAAATTTATGCCATTTTGGGCAAAAACGGGCTAAGCCCTGGCGTCCGGTGGCTTATCAACTATGATACCGGGGTGGAGTGATTTTACTGCAAACTGATCCCGATCGTTGATATGCCAGAAAACTTGAGGAAAATATCCGATGAATTTCGAAGGTCGAGGGGTATTCGGAGGATTATTTTTTCCATTACGATTTCGGCCGAACAGAGTGCCGTATTTGAGGAGAGTTTATTTATTTCATTTTCCATTATCTCACGGTATTACTGGGCATATTGTTTTGCATTTTTTCATTGATTTCTGCTGATGAGCTCTGCCCAAATCGACTCAGTTTGCGATCAGCGTGTTGATGTTGATTTAAACAGGGACACGGGTTTGACAGATATGTGAATGAAATCTGTCACATGCGGGGAAAACAATTGACAGGCTACAGGTACATTATCAGACCGATCAGGGGGCTTATTCTGTAACTAATAACTGCCGAAATAACGGTAAAATAGCACCAAAATCATGAAAAACAATAGGCGACTGCGAATCAGCTGCTCCTATTTCATGGATTGACATTGTTTTGTGCAGTCAGTCTGCAGTTATGATAACGCAAAAGTGAGTGAATAAGCACCAAGGCCAGGGAAATTATCAAATTTAAACAGGCTACGTAATCGAAAATACTGCATTGTGATTGGTCAAGATCGTAATGGAGGAAATAATCATCGATGACGGCGATAATGGCGTGGTAATAACGCTGGTAAGCGGAATGAGAGATAATTGTACATCGTCGACCGAAAGCGAAAACGGGCAACTGTGCGCTTATAAAGTAAAGATCGAAGCCGCGGCGAAGCTAAGGGGTTTCCAACTTTATACAAGGCGTGAGCACACGTTTTTATCGAAGTCCACATACTATTTTTGTCAACAGCGGAGCGAACGCGAGTTTCGGCTCCGTTCATGAGAACCAGGGACGCGCGATGGCATCCGCCCGTTTTCGATCCTCCCGAGCGGAGCCGAACCTCGCGTTCGCTCGGCTCTTGAAGAAAATGGTATGTTGACCTCGATAAAAACGGGCGCTCGCGCCTTGTTTAAAGTTGAGAACCCCTCGGCCCCGCCACGGGGACCTAAACTGTATGAGTGCGCAATCGCCCACTTTTGCTCTCGGTGCACAATGTACTATTCCCTCTCGCCGCAGCGCCATTTCCAATCCAATCGATGCGCATCCAAGAAGGCCCATTTCGTGCCCTTATGATGAAAAATAGAGTGTGCAATTAAAGGGGAGGGGGCTATTTCGAGCGAGGGTGAGACGTTTAGAACGAGTCGTAGTAGAGGGCGCCAATGGCAAGAAAAACTTTTTCATACACGTGCATGAAAAGTAGGGCGTTGCCCGTCAGTTTAGCGAGATGAAAGTAGCCGAATGCATGCCAGGACTGCAGAGTTGGGTGGCGCATCCACAGTCCACGATTATTTCACTCTTCTCTCTTGGGAAAAATTTCGTTGACTTTCATCCCTGTTTTGCGGGACAGCAACGCCCCACTTTCATGCACTTATTATGGAAAATATCTTGCGTTACCATGGTCAATAGTTGTTGATTGCGACGCGTGTGTTCCCGGCCCTCGCGTCGCTCGGCTGGCAAACTTCACACTCGTCGCAATCGCCAACTCTCATCCCTAGCAACGCAATATACTATTGCCAAGAATGCACAAAAACTTCCTGTTTGTGCCTCTGAATTGTCGACTTACTTCTATCTCGTCAGATAGCGCGTCGGCGGGAACAAGTAACTAGATTGTAAGAAAAGTGTGCGTAAAAGTAACTAGAGTGTTCAAAAAGCGTGCACAAAAGTGACCTGCGTTTCACAAAAGCAGATGAAGCCGATTGACGCATGCGCGGTACATTTTCCCCATGCCTTACTGGAATACGCGACTTTTGATACACTACAGAGGAGTCAATCCACGTCAAGCGGGACGGATTTGGCCAAAAATATCCGTCGATGTTTCTATTTCTTCTGCGATTTTTTTCAATATGTTCTCTTGGTTTGATAAATCGATGAAACATTTTTTTGTTTCTCCACTTGAAGGGCTTAGAAGCTACAAGGGGTTGAATTTTCGAAACAAACACCAAAAATCGGAATCGCGCTCTCCTTTAAATGTTAATATCTCCGGTTCTCTTAGTCGTAGAGACGTAAGCAAAAACTCATTTTGAAGCTCTTGAATTGTACTTTTGCGTTATTTATTTTAAATCCATGGAATAAACAATCTTCTATCCGTTATGAACAATAGTGTTATTCAAACGCGATTTTCTAGATGAATGCCCCCTTCGAATATTCTGAAAACATACGAGCGTGTTCCTTGATTCATTATCTACAAAAACTGTGAATTTAAAAATGGAACTCCACTGGAAACCGTATCTAGAAAGCGATTGAATCGCGCGAGACGTCGCACGCGACCGCGTACGCGAGAGCGCTGGACTCGATACTTGTTCGCTTCACATGCAAATAATGTGGGGAGACATATTATACGTTTACATTCATCAAATCTAATAATTCACGAAATTATTTTTTTTATTTCATACTGGCTACTCGACTTGAAACTACGAAAATGAAAATATAGAGGTACACTAGGGTGGTCCTTATTTGGGGCTCGGACGAATTTTTAATCAGACGCCCCCCAAATCGACTCCAAATAATTCGAAAACAATACCCTAATTTTTTTAGATTTTTATCTAAACCCTAACCCCTCCCTAAATGAGGGTGGATTTCCCCATTTGAAATACACGTGTTTCGGCCATATTCTCAGGATATATTTCAAATTTAGAGTAAAAACTTTCAGAAAAATCTGTTACTGCGAGATTTTAGTGTTCATTAGTGCTACCATTTGAGAAAAAATGCACATTATTATACGGGTCAATCTAGACGAATTGCATATCCTTCGATTGAGAAAAAAAGGCAGATTACAGGTTGTGCAATTCGTCCAGATTGACCCGTATGACAGTGTGAATTTTTTCTCAAATAGTAGCACCAATGAACACTAAAATCTCGCAGTTACAGATTTTGCTAGAACATTCTACTTTTAGAATAAAATATGTCCTGAGGTTCAAAAACAATATGAAAGAATCATAGTTCCACGATCGGACATGGCTCAAAATTTTTGTTTTTGAAGCAAGTTTTTTTGAGAATTTATTCGTAATTTTCAATCGGGGCATACATGTCGAAAATTCTATTTTTATATTTTGATTCGAGTTTCAACTGTGAAGACCAAGTCATAACAATGTACGGATTAGGCTACCTTCTTAATCGGAGATAAGCCAAACAGGCAAAAAAAAAAAAACAATGTACGGATATTTGTTCCAAAAAGTACGTCTCCTGCTGATCAATTTCATCACATTGTTTTTGTAAATCCATAACCAGGAACCGATGATATAGGCGTTTTAATGATTGGTGATGATTGAAAATGTATATTCTTCAAAAATTTGAAACTCCAGGACCACGAGATATAAAAATTTGAAAAAAAAATCAGTGAATCACTTTAAGCCTGTTGAATATAAGAAAAAATTATTGACAAAATCAAAACGGGTCAGGGTTTTCAGTCCACCCAGTTGGTATGGAATTCCCCATATACACTCGAGATCCGCATAAACAACGAATGGGGCACAGTGACCTTATTCTGAAAACTTAAAAATGCCAAGTTTTTTTTCTCTGGCAATTTCATTCGAATGCTATTCATTCGCACGCAATCTTGCATGTGACTTTCGCTAAAGTCGCACATACATCTATCACACAAAAATTGTTCACCATTATGATTCGATAATTGTTTGCTAACCAAACGTGAAAGATTCTTGATCCAAGCAAAGTGGAATCGTGGTTTGCAATTATCTAAATCACCATCATCGTCATCATCTAGTCCGCTCCTACTTTCAATCATGAGCAGGTGGATTGTATTGTTACATTTTTAGTCAAATATAGCGGGGTAATTACACTATTATTCGCCTTCTTCTTGCTCTCAGAAGTTTCCGTATACGTTAATACTTGAATTATTCAACTTCTCGAATTTTTCTACACTATGCAGGGTTACGGGGAATTTGATACCTGTGCAATCTAGCTCCGATATGTACTGTCGATAGCTGCGTGTCCTAGTTGCGTGATTATCTATGGGGTGAAGGGTCTGCGGCAACAGACCATAGCAAACATCGATCATCGTCGTTTTGCACGTTAACCACCGCTTTCTTTCGCTGAATATCCTCAGGTAGCGGTGTGAATGTCGAGAGTCTACCGCGAAGAGGCTCGTATCGGTTGATGTAGATCACAGCATTCATGATCTCAATCATGCTCCAACCAGAATCACGCTGCTCGAAATCCTCCACCATGGTCAGCAGAGGATTCGTTACGTTGTCGTTGAACCAGGTTTCCAGATCTGTCGATGGAAGAATCGTAGCGTTGCGCGTATTGAAGTTCTTTACTTCCACGCTAATCTCATCGTTTTTGACGTTTTCAAATTTACACGAAACCCCCACATTCACCTTAATACTTCCTTCTCCGCGTAGCACATTTTTCAAACGTTCCATCGTTGCCACCCCAGCGTCAGTCAAAAATCTTGCCAAATCTTTATGTTGGAGATTTGTCACGGCTCCGCTGCGTATACGACACTTGAAGGCACTCTCCATATCATTCCATCGAACCCGATTTTGAATATCATCGCCAATATCACCTCCAACGATAGTCGCACGGTCTCCTTCAAATTTCACCAGCCACGATTGAAGAAGTGAAATTATATGTTGCAGTCGTTGTTTTTCACTCACACTCGGTTTATATTGCGTCAAAATATTGTTCGAAAATCGGATATTTTCAAGCGCGATGTCACGCCAGTGAATAAAAATATCTTCATTCGCCTGTTCTGGGGGTAGAGTACACAGAAACTTGTCTGCATCTTCCATCATCTCAACGAGATTCGTATACATAGCGTTGTCCATTTTTTTTTTCGTTGAATTTCACAGCTCTGCAGTCGAACTGGCACCGTACAATTATATGCACACGCCCCCACCCCTCCGCCGCTCAAATACCATGAAAATTGAAACGTTTCTAACCATAGTTCAGAGGTTTTTTATCTGAGGTTTGCGCCTTTTTCCCTATGCGAAAAAATATTATCCGAGTTTGCCATTGGTCAGCCGCTCTAATATTGGGGGCCGGGTCGGAATTCCGAATATTGAAAGCGCCGAAAGTGTAAAATACCGATTTTCAAAATACCGAACTCAAATTTTCGTACAGTGTGCTAAAACCAACGGTCAAATAGCCGACAGGCAGAAGCGTAGAATGGTCTAAGTGCTGAATAGAAGTAATACGATGATGATTTAACGTACAAGGTATCCCACCGAAAGAGTACGCAAACGACAGATGAATATACCGAATGGTTAATTTTACGAACCGCAAAACTGCGAGAATTTTAGTTTCGGACGACCGAAATTCCGAAAATCCAGATTTATGCACAGAGTGTAGTCGACTCAACGCGACAAAATTCCACACTTCAGAAGCTGCAGATGTTCGTAGACGGAATTACGGAAATTTGAGTGCGCATTTCAAAATTGTCAGTTTTCGAAATATTCAAATTTCGGTATTTTACACGTTCGCAACTTTGAGCTTTCGCACTATTTGAATTCGATTCGTTGAAAAGTCGGTATTTTTCATGTCGGTATTATGTGAGTCTGTTTAGTCAGCTTTCGGACATTTTACCTATCGATTTTTTGCTATGCGGAATTCCACGCTTCTGTTCTGTGAATGTTGGGTTTTTATTATTTGATAATTTCAGCAATCGTAACATAAAACTTCGGTCCTTCACACTTTCGGCGCTTTCAATATTCGGAATTCCGACCCGGCCCCTAATATTGGTGGGGTGCACTTCGGGTTTCGAGTTAGATATAGGGTGGACGTACCATTTGTGGCCACTGTACCGTTTGTGGCCATGCTTGTCATATGCTTTTCTCCTTTCTGACATTATAAATCTATTCAATTATTGAATGATTCACGAAAACATACCCTACAGCAAATATTAAACCCAACTTTTCCCGTACTTGATTGTTTAAAGTGAAGTTATTAATTATTAAAGCTGTTAAAATAGTTTTGTACCGTTTGTGGCCAGGCTTCGATTTACATGGTAGTGGGTATGGCCACAAATGGAGCAAGTGGTGACCACAAACGGTACTAAGGTGGCCAAAACCGGTACGTCTACCCTGGAAGCGCGAGATTGCATCGAGTTTTACACATTCTGCAGCCAGTCAAAGAAAGGAAATTGCAGGTTAGTATGAGAAGAAGAAGAAGACAATTTCCCGTTTCAAAAGATCGATAGAATTCGATATTTCAGAGCGACCATCTTGTATCGATTGTCGGTGAGGGTGAAAAAAAAAGATCGGTAATCGTTATCATGATCCGAAAGCTAATCGGTAGTGGCGCCATCGCACAACGGGAAATTGCAGCCATCCGATTGTCGGTAACAGGAAATCGGCATCCATGATTCAGAATCGTTACCGTCAGACTATCGGTAACTGAAGATCGGCAATCCATAGTGGCGCCATCGCATGACGGAAAATCGCTACCATCAGATTGTCGGTAGGAGGAGATCGGCAATGCAGGATTCTGAATCGTCACCATCAGACTATCGGTAACAATCGGTAGTGGTGCCATCGCACGACGGAAAATTTCAGCCATCCGATCATCGGTAACGAAAGATCGACAATCGTTACCCGAATCGTTACCATCTGACTGTCGGTAACTCACCCGTGCGATCGGTAACTCACTATCACAACTCGGGCGGTGAAGAAGTCTTGGTCCAGAAATCTCATATATACACTACTGACGAGCGTTCGACCCTGATGACATTTTTCTTTCAGTTCGAAATTAATTCATGTAGGGTAATTTCGGGTGAGATGGCCATAGGGGAGAGATGGCCTTCGATGATATTCCTCATGCTATTCGATATATGACACTTCCTACATAGAGAAGATTTATATACACCGTATAGAGAAATGTAAAGAAATATCATCGAAGACCATTTCTTCCCTATGGCCGTCTCACCCGGAATTACCCTAGATGAGAATTGAAATTACAAATATAAGACAAATATAGTATAAGACAAATGTTTATCGAGTTTACGTGTATCCTCTAACTCACCACATAAATAACGTACTTGTTCAATTAATGTTCGTGTAAGTTATGAGCATACGTATGGAGCATTCTACGCTCAATCTTCTATGGTGGGAAGTATACTACCTCTGAAAAAAACCTGATGATTTTGACAAAGTGGTTTTTTGAATATTTTCTGCGTTATACATATTTTTTATTCGAACACCCCAGCTTCGATACGTGCGTCGCGCAACTAGACACGAACTGTCATTCTCCATGCTGAGTGTTTAGCTGTCTGAATAATTTGGTGCACCGCTTCTGAAGATGTACCTATATATTATGGGCAGGTCCACCAATTGTCTGTGAAGGATCCGGGGTCAAAATTCCGATTTATCTGCGATTTTGATATCTCATAGTATGTATTGAGATGTGCAAATATACTAAGTATCAGACCTCTCAGCCTTACCGTTCAGGAGATACGCGTTGATTAGTCTTTCAACTTTGAGCACATTGAATTTTACGTTAGAATTTTCATCCTATCTCTATCGCAAAGAAGCGAATTCGATGATACGTGTTTTTTATGTGAAAATGTCTGATCTTTCCGAATATAAAATTCGTTTCGAGTTACATTCTCAATAACCGTCAAAAAATATGTTTTTTTCGAAAAAAACGTGTTTTTTCAACGTTCCCCATTTTTTTTTCCAAATTCGATTTTTCTATCTGAAAGCTTGCAGTTTTTAACTGAAGGAACTGAAATTTGTTGTGGGGGCTCGAAATGGGATCAGGCAGGAATTGCATTTATGTTCATTAACCCCTTGACTGTGAGTGACACACATAGGGGCGGAAAAAAGTCGTGCCACTTTTGTGTCATGACACGTATAGGGGCATGTGAAAAAAAACATGTCTTCACTACATGGATTTGACTGTTGTTTGGTGAATGTTTTTTTTGATTTTATTTTTCCATGAACATTTTTTTCCAACACAAAAGTGGCACGAAAATTAGATTTTCGCATCACTGCCAAGGGGTTAAGGGCGGACTTCGGTCGAAAAAACGTTTTTTTTTTTGCATTTTCTTGTAGTAAAACATTCAAAAAATGTTGTGTCAAAATTTCAAGTAATTCGGAGAAAAACTTTTCAAGATATAGCTAGTTTAGTACCCACTCCTTTGACGCAGGTATACGGTAGCTGCACGCTCCGAAAAACTTTAGACGCGTTTTTCTCGAAATATTGTTTTCAAATCCCGTGCTCCTCGCCATTCGAAAACTATTGCACCGATCCTTTTCAAATTTGGTACATAGTTTTAATATATAAAATACCCGACCCCAACGCTTTTTTTTTTCTATTATCATCATTTTTATTAATTGTACAACAAGAAAATGGCGGAATTTTTCGTCAAAAATCGCTAGTTTTGTTTAAAATGACCACCAAAATGTTGAGAATTGTTACAACATTCCAATACATTTTGCAAATAGGCTAACTTTAATAATTAAGCAAGGCGTGACCTGGAATGCGACAAAGCGCAGCGCATGCAGGTTACGCCAATGATCACGTAAGCACATTTAGGTAATAAATTAGACTGGAATCTGAGCTGCGCCTCAGTCTTGAGCAGATATTGGAAGAATCGAAGAGTATCTCTTCGAATACTCAGCCTCGAATCGGAGCAAGTGCTCCAAGCTCATTCTTTTGTATATTGTTGAATATTAAATAAAAACTACTTTCGTTGCTATCTTGTACTAAGAGTGATCTTTAATAATCACCTCTGGGAACAACCCTATAACTCCCGATCCCTGAATAACGGGGGTGAAATATTACAACAAAAAGTTTCAAAATGAAAAAAAAAAAAAACAGCGTTGGGGCGAGGAAAAACATCTATTTAACTAACTTGACCTACTGTTTTTTTTTTTCAAATGATTCTACAATGAGTTAGGAGGGGCACCGCACACCAACTTGTGAAAAAGACGTTTGCGCCGATCCACTGTCACCGGCTCATTTTTTATTATTTTAAAAAACAAAATTGGAAAAATAATATTCAAATAATAATGTTCAATATGTAAAATAAGATGATAAAAATACTTTCACCAAATTCGTGAAAAAAAATCATAAAATAAGTGTTTTTTTTCACCCAAAAGGCCGAAGTCCTCCCTCAAATTGCGGATTCTTGACTGAAAAAACAACAAAAATACATTTCATACTTAATTCAATGAACATAAATGCAACTCCCGCCTGATCCCATTTCGAGCACGAAAAATAAATTCCAGTTTTCCAAGTTAAAAACTGCAAGCTTTCAGATGAAAATATCGAATATAAAAAAAAAATTGCGAAACGTTGAAAAAACACGTTTTTTTTGGAAAAAAACGCATTTTTTCTACGGTTTTTGAGAATGTAACTTGAAACGAATTCCATATACGGAAAAATCAGACATTTTTACATAAAAAACATTCATCATCGAATTCGTCAAAAGTCAATGTGCTTAAAGTTGAAAGACTAATTAACAAATGTTTTAAGAGGTATTTAGTCAATAAACGTAGATTCTACGAAGAGGGGGAACCGGCCTAAAACGAGACCCCGGTGTAGAATAGGAAATTGATTAAATAAATGCCTTTAAATTTTGAAAAACTGCTTCTATATTCGAAAAAAAATAGTGTCTCACTCGGCCCCGTAGCTGCGGATCTTAGGTGGCTCTTTCTGCCTTGATCTACCTGACATCCGACAAGCATGGTCAAACTCAAATAATAACAAACTAAAACATTATCGGTATGAAGGTCAGTCCGTGTCAACTCGACCAGCGTTTGACCCTGCTCACATTTTTCTTTTAGTTCAAAATTAATTTACGTATAATAGTTGCAATTGGAAAACTCCGAGTTGTCATTCAATTAAGCTGTGTGGAATATGAGTTAACTTTTACAAAGACATTATCATTTATATTTTTATTTATATTCAATCGTCGTAACTGTTCCAGATTTTTTTTTCATCGATTTTTCTGCAAATCCCTAGATTTCACTTCATTACCAATTCGAATAGTAGTATTAAAAAATGGTCTATTTTTAAGATCTGTATATCATTCCTTTCTTCTACCTGTTTTTATTCAAAATACGAAATAAAATCCACGATACATCAAGTTAGAATCTTTGCAGATGTGTCCCTTTTCTTGAATCATCGAAAATTTTACGATATTGATACTTCACGAATTTTCACTGACGATATGCATCACGAACATTTTTTGTTCACCGAATACAACAATCTTTTAACGATAAACGATGATCAAATAGCAAATCGAAAAGGTCCACACATTTTTATTGTTCATCAGCCTAGTAGGAGAACTCGGCCCATCATAGGACTTGCATAGAAAAATTCCAAATTTCACACATAATTTCTTCGACTTTTTACCGATAATGTTTTAGAGAGATTTGAAATTTCACGGTTGTGACACATTATACTACTTTTTGAAAAACTCCATAGTCATGAGAAAACGTTCTCATGTACTACGTAATGAACGACGGTTCATTTTTATGAGTGATTAATAATGAAATTACGCTACAGAAGGTAGATCCACCCCACCGAGGAATGACAGTTAATATGAATTAAACAAACTCACGCAAACTCACACTGCCTGATAATTTTTCTTGTCGATAAGAATATAAGTTTGTTTAATTCATGATAATGTTTCAGTTCGTTATTATTTGAGTAGGATTATACTCGTCGAATGTCGGGGAGATCAAGGCAATAAGAGCCACTCAAGAACCGCAGTTACGGGGCCGAATGAGACACTATTTTTTTTTAATATAGAGGCAGGTTTTCAACATTTGAAGGCATTTATTTAGTCAATTTCTTATTTTACACCGGGGTCCCGTCTTAGGCTGCTTCCCCTCTGGGTAAAATCTACGTTCATTTGATAAATACCTATTGAGACATTCGTAGGTGATGAAATATCGACACTTACCTCGAAAGGTTTGGTCATTACTTGTCAGCAATATACAATCTCCAAGAGCGGTGCACCAAATTATTCAAACGGCAAAACACTCAGCATAGGGAATGACAATCTGTGTCTAGTTGCGTGACGCACTTACCGAAGGGGTATTTGAATAAGATTATAGTAGATCGGTAGTACTACTCTGTACGAAGCGATCTACTCTATACAGGAAATGTCACATATTGAATAGCATGAGAAAGGTGATCGAAAGCCATTTCCCCCCTATGGCCATCTCACCCGGAATCACCCTACATTGCCGGGTCAAAAATTCTATAGGAAAAGTAGTTGAAACATTAATTTCATAAGGAATTATAACATTTTCATAGTAGGGTCATTCCATGTTAAATCAATCAATAGTTGGATTCGACCCACTTCGATTTGGCCGAATTTTGGTCAGGAGTTTTCTTCTATCCTATAACGGAGTTCTGCCAAAGGAAAAAAATTGAAATTTTTTTTTTCAAAAGTTATGAAGAACTTAAAATTTCAGTATTTTTCCTGTTTTTCAAACTTATATTTTAAATATCTTGAAAACTATTGCAATTCAAGAAATAAACAATGGTTAATTTCAAGGGGAATACTTGCGGCTGTGAAAAAAAAAAAATTCTTGGAAAATTTTTTTGAAAAATCTCGAATTTGTGAAATTTTGAATTTTTGAAAGTTCTCAAAATTGACGATCGACAATAAATTTTTGACTGAAATTTTTTTGTTTACTACCTTGTCCCAATCTTATGTAACGGATCAGACAACATAGGCCTGACCGTTAGCAGTTCAAACATCAGCCGTTGCGAACGTCGAACGATCGAGAACGTTCGACGAGAGCGACATGTCAAGTGACGTCATAGCCAGTATAAAAGTCGAGACACAGCTCTCATTAGCAGCAATTCCACGGTATAGCACCGGGTTGACTCGCAACACTATTCTCTCGGCAGTCACAATAGGCAGAGCGCCTTGTGAACTCTTAGCTTCATTTCAATATAAATTATACTCAATTACTTTCGCGAGAATCAACAAAAAGAAAATTAACTAATTTCAAAAAATATTATCAAAGATATAAATAAAGATATTAAATTTGGAAACAAGAATATTATTTAGACAATAAAATCACAATCATACAAAACTGTCAAAATTCAAATAGAATATAACGGAAATCAAATCAGCTTCGATAGTCATAACTTAGTAAGTAAGCAACAACTGTAAATATAAAATAAGAATTGGTTGCAACCGCAAATCGTTAAAGATAAAATAAATCGAATTTCTAGATTATATAAAAGTAAGTCTATGCAGATCCCTTATCCGCCATTTCCAGGTCTTCTTCATTGATATAACGAACCAACGCTAGATACAGCCTTAGTGTGTCTCTGACATACTCAGGTTTGGCACAGCAGGTTGTATTGTTTAGAATAATTGGGAATAAACTAACTTAAATAAAACTAAAATCAAAAGGTTAGGTGGGTAAAGTGCAGCCTTAGCGCGTTTACGTGTTCAGGTCTGTGGGGAGGCGGCTTTAGTTGCACGGCGACTCAAGTCCGTAATAGGGAAAATTAAATATTTGATATAAAGGTCTAGAACATATAAAATCGAGCAAAGAACTCACAATTACACTCGGTTCGCGATACCGGTGGTATCGCTCAAGAACCAAAACGTAACACTTAAGAGATCCTGAAATTTTTGAAACTGTGTTTTTTGATTTTTCAACAATATGAATTTTGGGATTTTATTAAAAAAAAATATTTTCTTGAAAATTTTTTTTTTTTATATTTATCTCAAATCTGTTCAATAAATCGTGTTATTTTGTAATTTTGAACAGTTAAAATTTTATTCAGTGACATAATGATAAGCAATAAGAACATTGATGACATGTGTTTATATTTATTCATTTCAAAAATTAATTCAAGTGTAAATTAATTTACATTTGTAAATTACATTACACTTGTACATTAAGGTATAACTGGATGGACAGTCAGGTGAAAAAGTTAGTCCCAAATGGGCAAATCTTGTATTTACAGGTCTCGATCGTATAGTGGATGTTTGGCCTCACAATTAGCTAAATTAGTTATGAATGAACACTTATAAGTGTTAATTTGCAGTTTTTTAGTATTAATTGAAGCAAAATCTTACGAAATGAGGGTTCCCTACTGTAGATACATATGTGATTTTTTTCACATAAGATCACGTGAGAAAAGGGCGTATGAGGAAATGGGACGAGATCTTATATGTTCATATCAGAATCGTGTAGGAATAATATCGCATCAATTGTGTATGTGATCACGTAAGGTCTTATATGATCTGATAGGATCTTATATAGTCTTACGTGTTGAATTACTGTGGCCAAATCAACATCGTGTAAGATCTTGCAAGATCGTGTAAGATCTTAAGATCTTGTAAGATCTTGCAAGATCATACACGATATGATCGCGTATTATAAGAATGATGTATACATACATGTATAGTGCTTATTTACTTTGACCTTGGTCCATATTATACTATAAGAGTCGCATATCATGCATATACGATTCCAATATGATTTTTGTAGGATATTTGTGAATTACATTTTTCTTACAAAAATCACGTAATATTCACATAAGTTTCACACAAGATTCTTGTATATCTATGCTGGGTAAAATGATTCCTGAGATTTACGTATAGAGTTCTTGTACCATCTTATATGAATGAATACCGGTTTCACTCAAGATTCTTGTATGATCTTAGCAGTGAAGTTTTATCAACAATATTTCTGATGACATTCTTATATGATCCGGTTTGGAGAGTTTGGACGGCGTACACGATTTATACAAGATTCCTACACAAATCATGTACGATCTTGTGAGAAAAGCACAGGTTTCTTATAAGATCGTATGCAGTTCTTGTAAGATCCTATAGAAATTTCTGATGTGTATTTACAGTAGGGTTAAATTCGTAGATTCCAAAAATCCATAACTACTAAATTATTTAGTGTAAAATTGTGAAATAATTAATGTATCATTATTCTATCCAGAACTATCTCATAAAATTTTGAAGAATTTTTGCGATTTTTGATTTTCCATCGAGTTATTAGGGGTAAATTCGTAGATTTCAAAAGTCTATAACTACTGAATTATGTAGTGTAAAATTCTGAAATAATTAATGTATCATTATTCTATCAAGCACTATCATTCACGAAATTTTGAACAATTTTGGCGATTTCTGATTATCCATCCAGTTATACCTTAAATTACTTGTACATTACTTGTACATCGCATTTGTGAATTAATTTGCACTTGAATTAATTTTTAAATAAATAAATATGAACACATGTCATCAATGTTCTTATTGCTTATTATTATGCTACTAAATAAAGTTTTAACTGTTCAAAATTACAAAATAACACGATTTATCGAACACATTCGAGATAGAAATAAGAAGAAATTTTAAGAAAATTTTGTTGTTGAATATAATTCAAAAATTCATATTTTTGAAAAATCGAAAAACACTGTTTAAAAAATTTCAGGATCTCTTAAGATTGGTACAAGGTAGTATACAAAAAAATTTGAGTCAAAAATTTATTGTCGATCGTCAATTTTGAAAACTTTTAAAAATTCAAAATTTCACAAATTCGAGATTTTTCAAAGAAAAAATTCGAGAATTTTTTTTTTCATAGCCCTGAGTATCTCCCTTGAAATTACCCATTGATCATTTCTTGAATTGCAATAGTCTTCAAAATATTTAAAATATAAGTTTAGAAAACAGGAAAAATACTGAAATTTTGAGTTCTTTATAACTCTTGAAAAAAAATTTTCGAATTTTTTTCCTTCGGCAGAACTTCGTTATAGGATAAAAGCAAACTCCTGACCAATATTCGGCCAAATCGCAGGGGGTCGATGCCAACTATTGGTCGATTTGATATGGAATGACCCAGTACACATATTCGATAACAAATAAGGAATATGTCATCGGGTCTCGTTAAGGGGGTATCCACACCTTTAAATGGGTTAACATTTTGAGAAAGATATTGATATTTTACAGCGAATTTGAGAGTCTGATGAAATCCAAAAAAATCATGAAGTTTGCGGAGGGTTCGGCCCTCATTATCCATACTTAACATTCAATATTACTTTGAGTCCAATAGCAGTTACGCTCCATATAGAATAATACCAAATTACTCGGTTGTCGTAAAGAATCAGGAGTATCGTTGGACCAATTCTGGAGTTTTTGGTCTTCAAGTGTTCAGAAGAGATGCCTCTATCAAATGAACAGACAACTTTTTGATATCGCACAAACTGCCTGACTCGCTTAGTTTTTACTGAGATTTGTTTGATTCTTCAATTTTTTTTCCATATTTTTTCCATCATCTCAACCAAAAATAGTGATATCAAAAAGTTGTCTGTTCATTTGATGGAGATTTCGATTCTACAAATTTGAAGACCACAAAGTCCAGAATCGGTCCAACGATGCTCCTGATTCTTTACGACAACCGGTCAAAATAGTCATTCTCCAGAAATCAACTTTTAAACTTTTTGATTAATTTTTTTTTTTTTTATTTCCTTCTTTTCTCAGAGAAGAAAATGTAGTTACAGGAAATCAAGTTTTAAGATTTTGCTTATGATTAATATGCTGGATCCGCAGCTGCCATCGTGTTGATGAGTTATGAGTCGAGTCGAGTCTAAACACATGTGCCAAGCGGAAGTTTGTAGTGAGTTTTGACCTGTTCTGTCCAACAACAGTGTCCGTTAGGTGTCCGGTGAGGCTGTTAGAAAAAAAATGTATTGCTTTAGAAAAGAATTGATCAAAATTTTTCAAATCTCAATATTCTTTAAGATTCTTGATCTTGAATATTTTTGAGATTCAGAAGATGTTAGCACAATTTTTGTCAATATTCCAAAAATTCTTTCATCTTTCATCAACCATACCTTTTTTTTTATAATATTTAATCAACTCTCGCAATTAATATATCATAGAAATACTTATCTTTTTAGAAATCCTAATGTGTAGTCTCCTGGCATCGATTTCAAACGCACTTTTTGATGGATCATCTTCTTTCGATTCCGAAGTCTTATCTCAGATACATATACACTGCGTTTATTCAATAATGGAAATTACTTTTGATTTGAATTCGTAATGAAAGCACGACAATATTTACAAACAAGTGGACACCTAACCTCGAAAAAATGAAGATCACAGCCATGAGTTCTGTCAATGATCACAATTCAAAAGAATATTGAAACCTCAATATGTGAAAGAATGATAATTACAAAGAATTAACAGATCACAAAATTGAATTCAAAATCGAAATATATGAAAACGTCATAAAAGTAAGCAGTGGTGTTGGCGGTGTTGTACAATACTTATGGCACCAATCTGAGGGTTCGCGCGCCGCAATTCGCAATTTCGCACTATCATGGCTGTAACTTTTCAAATCCTCTAGATATTCTGACGTCGATTTATTTGCAGGTAGAGTAGGTCACTAGCATTCCAAATAAATTATCGAAAAAAAAACAATTTTTTCCAAACGTAAAGGTGTAGATACCCCCTTAACGGCAGGCGCTGAAATTTTGTTTAAATAACACTTGATCGGTATAGTTAGCGAGGCCTTTGAGAGTATCGTTACGACAGGTGATAAAAATTTGTTAAGATAGCGCTAGATCTTGAAAAGTTCATCAGAGAGCCGAGTTTTCCTTGGGTATTCAGTTGTTGATTCTCGCACAGTCGCATGACGACCCCCCTCGTTGACACCCGAAAACTGAGCATATGGAAGCTTTCGGGGCTGAGCGGGTGCTCGCGGGAAAGCACATTGACGCAGAATAGGGGAAAAAGATAGCGCTAGCGCTAATTTAGCGCTGAAGTCACACAATCGCACCTCTGGGCGTTATTTTTCCGCAATCTATATCATTCAAAAAAGCAGCAAGGAAAATCATACGTAAAGCGAACATAGCGAGCGAAGCTACGCTGAATCTAGTCAATAGAATAAAACCTGACTCATGGGAAGTGGTTGATAAACTGTTTTACAGCCTGCCTGGGAAAAAATGATCAGATATGATCATATATGATCATGTATGAATACCCAGATCTGATCAGATCCGAAAAATGGTCCTGCATGATTATGCATGATCAGATATGGCCGTACATGATCGGACAGGACCATTTTTCGGATCTGATTATGTATAATCATATATGATCATGTATGGTCATATCTGGTCGTATATGATCATATATGATCATGCATGATCGGACAGGACCTTTTTCGGATCTGATCAGACCTGAGTATTCACACCATGACATTTAGAAACTTAAGGTTCATGCACCCGGACGTATAATATTTGCACATTTATGCAAAATTATTTGTATGTGACAGTTGAATTTATACGTTATATTTCTATATATATATATACATTTCATTTTTTTTTTGTCAGATCAGCAAATAAATAATTGATGCATACAATCTGAAAAAAAACACTTCACAAAGTTACATTTTTCATCTCATTTAATCACACATGAATAGATATGATCATATCTGAGCATTTTTTCCGTATACAGCTGCAGATATGCTCATACATGAAAATGTATGATCATACATCAGGTCATATATAAGCTTATGTATGATCATACGTGAATAAATATGATCATATGTGAGCATTTTTTCCGTATACAGCTGCAGATATGCTCATAGATGATCATGCATGATCATACACGACGTCATATCGAAGGCTTGGACGAATAACGTTGCACCTCGCGTTCAGCTTCGAAACCGCGCGACCTCGCTCTCGGCTTCGAAACAGCGCTACCTCGATCTCGGCTCCGAAACCGCGCTACCTCGATCTCGGCTTCGAAACCGCGCTACCTCAGTATTGGGCTCAAAAACGTTGCATCTCGAGGGGCGATTATTTTTACTGAAATTTATGTTGGTAACACATCAGTGCGGTTTTGAAATTTCGTCTTATTTATTCGAAATAAAACTGGAATAACGACACTGGTTAAGCTTACATCACGTATTCATATATAAGGAGTGAGAGAGATAGACTGGAATAGTTTATTCAGCCCATGGGACAGGTCCCCTAGGGCGACAGAGAAAGTAATACAGGTAGAGACAAGAGTAACTTAAAGTAAAGACATTAAATCAATTAATACAGGTAGAGACAGACTAACTTAAAGTAAAAACAATAAATCAAGTATCCAACATAGCCTACGAAGATAATAGAATAACGAAGAAAGAGAGAGGGCTTAATTAAAAAAAAAAGATTTCAACTTTGCCATATATTATTCTGCATTCTTTTTTTTTTTTTTTGTAAATATTAATCCACATAAATAATATATAATATACGTATAAATTATAATCTTCGGCTTCTATACACCCAGAAAAAAAGTTTCTTGATTCCCGGTATGAATCATGAAACTTTTTTTCTCTAAAAAAATTTACTCGACTATATCGTTATAAAATGGCCAGTACTTTTCTGGGATAATTCTTTTATCGCATAGTTCTTTGAGATCTGCTTTTTTGTTTTTATCTACTTGAATTTTCGCTTGGTATGATGGTGTTAAAATGTGTGCTTCCCAATCAGTTTTTTTTTTCACATCAATTTCTTCAGCATCTTCGTTGAAGTCATACTTCACAAACACCTTTTTCGTGGCTGGAACAAACACGATTTCTTGCGACTCTGTTATTTTAATGCTTTGCCACTTCTGAGTTTCCGCTAAGGCCAGAAAGTTGAAGAAATTGATGTGAAAAAAAAAACTGATTGGGAAGCACACATTTTAACACCATCATACCAAGCGAAAATTCAAGTAGATAAAAACAAAAAAGCAGATCTCAAAGAACTATGCGATAAAAGAATTATCCCAGAAAAGTACTGGCCATTTTATAACGATATAGTCGAGTAAATTTTTTTAGAGAAAAAAAGTTTCATGATTCATACCGGGAATCAAGAAACTTTTTTTCTGGGTGTATAGAAGCCGAAGATTATAATTTATACGTATATTATATATTATTTATGTGGATTAATATTTACAAAAAAAAAAAAAAAGAATGCAGAATAATATATGGCAAAGTTGAAATCTTTTTTTTTTAATTAAGCCCTCTCTCTTTCTTCGTTATTCTATTATCTTCGTAGGCTATGTTGGATACTTGATTTATTGTTTTTACTTTAAGTTAGTCTGTCTCTACCTGTATTAATTGATTTAATGTCTTTACTTTAAGTTACTCTTGTCTCTACCTGTATTACTTTCTCTGTCGCCCTAGGGGACCTGTCCCATGGGCTGAATAAACTATTCCAGTCTATCTCTCTCACTCCTTATATATGAATACGTGATGTAAGCTTAACCAGTGTCGTTATTCCAGTTTTATTTCGAATAAATAAGACGAAATTTCAAAACCGCACTGATGTGTTACCAACATAAATTTCAGTAAAAATAATCGCCCCTCGAGATGCAACGTTTTTGAGCCCAATACTGAGGTAGCGCGGTTTCGAAGCCGAGATCGAGGTAGCGCGGTTTCGGAGCCGAGATCGAGGTAGCGCTGTTTCGAAGCCGAGAGCGAGGTCGCGCGGTTTCGAAGCTGAACGCGAGGTGCAACGTTATTCGTCCAAGCCTTCGAATATATGAGTTCATTATATTATCAGATCATGCATGAATGGATATGATCATATTTGGGCATTTTTTTCGCATACAGCTGCAGATATGATCACGTATGACATCATATATGATCATATCTGAGCTCAGATACGATCATATCTGAGCATTTTTTCCCGAGTGCCCCGACAAAATTTAAGCGTCCCAAAACGCACCGAAAAATTGTTAATTTTGCGCCACGGTAATTGGTGGCAACACCGTAGTATGAGTATCATTTGAAAAGTCTAGGCGATAACACGTGTCAACGTGATACCTAGTTCAGTACTGCCGGTACAAAGACTAATAAGTATACATTATAAACATAATTACGAGTATGGTGGCGAGAATAATTCGCTGTGAGAGATAGTGAGTGGGTTAACACTGGCAATAAATATAAACTAAATGTACCAATAGTAATAGTGAGTGAATAAGCATTATATATTCCACGACCACGTCACTTCAGCCTGATTCTTATACCCGAGATCTTCCTCAACCGGTGCTGTACTATTTTATGTTATGTTATAACTATAATCCTAAGCTTGCCTATTTCTTGCTTTTTGCATAATCAGGAGAAGAAAGTCTTTTGATAATAAATAACTCGAATTCCACAACACCTAACGTCGATAAAAATTAGGTGGCGCTCAACGTCACAGCTAGCCCTGAAAATCATATAAACCCCAGCTAATATAATATTAGCACACTGCTAAGCAATTGGCTACCCTCGTCTAGAAAATATCAAAAATCTAGTACGTGTCGGAACCATGATTTTTCTAACTTATAATGAGACACGATTAATGAACACAAAGAAAATCCCTGTTTGGAAACCCCATCGGTATGACAAGCAAACCTTGGTTGTTTCCCTCGCTCTTGTGCAGAGCGGTTGATATGAGTGATATCTGAATTCACTGAATTATTACTCAGAGCAAATTAAAATAGTAAAATTTAATGAGTAAGTATTCGGGTGGTCCTTATTTGGGGCTCGGACGAATTTTTAATCAGACGCCCCCCAAATCGACTCCAAATAATTCGAAAACAATACTCTAATTTTTTCAGATTTTTATCTCAACCCTAACCCCTCCGTAAATGAGGGTGGATTACCTCATTTGAAATACACGTGTTTCGGCCATATCCTCAGGACATATTTCATTCTTGAAGTAGAATGTTCTAGAAAAATCTGTAACTACGAGATTTGAGTGTTCAGTGATGCTACTATTTGAGAAAAAATTCACATTGTCATACGGGTCAATCTGGACGAATTGCACAGCCTTCAATCTGCCTTTTTTCCTCAATCGAAGGATATGCGATTCGTCTAGATTGACCCGTATGATAATGTGCATTTTTTCTCGAATGTTAGCACCAATGAACACTAAAATCTTGCAGTTACAGATTTTTCTAAAAGTTTTTACTCTCAATTCAAAATATATCCTGAGAATATGGCCGAAACACGTGTATTTCAAATAGGGAAATCCACCCCCATTTAAGGAGGGGTTAGGGTTTAGATAAAAATCTGAAAAAATTAGAGTATCGTTTTCGAATTATTTGGGGTCGATTTGGGGGGCGTCTGATTAAAAATTGGTCGAGCCCCAAATAAGGACCACCCTAGTAAGTATAGCTAATGCACTGTGTCTACTGTCTAGTTTCACAAACACTTAGTCGACCTGAAAAGCAACAAGAGTTGAGTCAAAGTTAGTAAGGGATTGATTCGTGAATATGAGTTACTGACAGGTCGGGATCTGGCGAAATGATGGAAAGAGAATGGTTACTTCTGTCTTCCGTTATATACATACCAGCACGGTGTTCATAACCCTACTTGCAATGAGTGAAAAGCACATGCGCGCAAAAAAATTTTGAGGTTAGCGTGAGATCTGGCGGAATGAGCACTATCACCTGCGTAGACACTGAAAATAAATTTAGTACGAATAGTAATAAGGTGAACTAACATATTAGCACACGCTGTGTTCGAAAACTTAGTATCCAATGATTTTTTGATTATCATCTTCCCCTACAAGCTCTGACTGATCTGTAAAGCGCACATGTTTCTATGTCTCCTAGCGTCGCCTGGTGCGAATGAACACGAAGGCGGGCAAAATGCGTTTATTATAACTGGGACAGACTCTCGCCATTTGTTCTTATCGTATTTTTCATTTCCCTAGATCTGTCTGGAAACAATGAAAATAATGAAAGTCGATTGAAATGACGGATTCGACGGATACGAGCAGACAATATAACCTCAGACTTTTGACACGTAGCCTAACAGCCGAACATATTATAGGACTTAATTTCAGATTTGAGGTTAATGGAGAGATCGATTCGTTGGACAAAAATCCAAATAACACAAGCATACGACATAACCTGACTCGTCTGACAGTTAGCCAAACATAGGACTTCATTTCAGAGTTGAGGTTATGGAGAGAATCTTGCTCGTATATCTATTCTATGCCCCGACTTCATTTTCATTATTTTGATTTTCGTCCAACGAATTGATCTCTCCGCTAACCTCAAATCTGAACGAGTCCTATGTTCGGCTAACTGTCAGTCGAGTGAGGTTATGTCATCTGCTTGTATCATGTGGATTATTGTCGAACAAATCAAACTCTCCATAACCCCAACTCTCAGATAAAGTCCTGAGATAGACTAGCTGTCCAAAGTGTAAGGTTGAGTCTGGTCTGCTTGTATACGTCATTCGACTATACTTTTATTTGAATGAGAGGTAATTCGTCGGTGTGGGTCATATTTTGATTTGAAATTTTTTATTTTTGAACAACGTTTCGGCCGGGCCCCGGCTGGCCATCTTCAGGCTACAATAAAGATTACATTATTTGATTTGTATATAGATAAGGTGTGCTAATGTTAGGTTATGTTCAAAGTTCTATTGGTTTTGATACAATATGTAAATATATATTCAAAGTTAAATTTCTTAATCAGTGCTAATTAAACCAAGATCAAGCATTTGATGGATTGCAGTAATAACTAATAGCTTTTATGGATATTACTCACTTAGAGTTTGACTATCCTTTTAGACAAACCGTCTAGTTCGACATCACGGAAGGAAGTGATTCACGTTACTCATAAATTCTGATCGATATTTTCAGGCTTATCGATACAAGATAGAGGTCCGTGAGGCGGGCTTATTTCAAGATGTCGTAGTACACATGACTGAGCTTGTCTATGTCCGTTCTTTTATTAACGGCTTTGTCGATATTTCTTGTAATGTAAATGATTCCCTTGGCCAGTCTTTTGTTCTACAACTTTTCATTGGTTAAAATAGTTGCATTATCGAAATCAAATTTATGTCCATTGCAGATGGAATGTTGGGCTAGCGCTGATTTCACAATTTCTTTTTTATTGACATCTTGTTTATGACCATTTATTCTGTTTTTAAGATGCTGTTTAGATTGCCCAATGTGGAACTTGTCGCAGTCCAGACAATTAATTTTGTACACTGTATTGATTCGATTTCTGGTAGGGATTTCAGATTTAAGATTAGTGAGGAGAGTATTATTATTAGTGATTTTGTAGGTGGTATTAATTCCTTCATTCCCTAGGATAGATTCGATCGTTTGAGAGAGTCCATTAACAAAAGAAATGGAGTTAGTGATTTTTCTTTTTCATTGTCTAATGGGTTCCAATCAATGCTATTGTGGAATATACCGTGAAGTTTCAAGGAAGCGGAACGATGGGCGTGGCCTAGTTCGACCAACACACGCTCGCGTTGCGTACGTGGGCTTCTACTCGCAGTCACTGGCAGCTCACGTACGCAACGCGAGCGTGTGTTGGTCGAACTATAGCACGCCCATCGTTCCGCTTCCCTAAAACTTCACGGTATGTACTCTTTGCTTTTTAATGTCTTTAATCAATCTGACGGGGTATCTGTTTGTTTTTAAGGTTTGATCAACAAGTTTTAGATCGGTCTTTCTAAATTCAGGGTCTGAGATTCTAATGCATCCGTCATATAGGCCTATGGCTACTGACTTTTTATGTTGTAGTGGGTGTAGTGAGTCGAAATTCAGGTATCTTCCTGACCAAGTATTCTTCCTGTACCAGTCGAGTTAAATAATATTACTGTCGTTAATTAAACTTGTGTCTAGAAAACTGAGTCGTTCATTGTTTTCAAGTTCAAAGGTGAATTTGATACGTGGGTGGAAGTTGTTGAACTTGGCCAAGAGGATTTAGATGTTATTGCACACGAGTTATAATATCGTCTACGTACCTAAAGTAGAATAGTAAAGTGAAGGAAAGTTTTTTAATTATCGAAAGTTTTAAGTTTTCTAAGACTAGGTTCGCTGCTACAGGGCTTAAGGGTGATGCCATGGCAGTACCAAAGATCTGTTTGTAGAATCTATCTCGGAACTCGAAACAAGTTGAGTGTAGGCAGACCTTTATTGCATGTATGAAGTCTTCCTTTTCAACTTTTGTAAAATTCCTCCCACTTTTTACCAATTACTGCGAGGGCTAGGTTCACAGGTATATTCGTGAACAAAGAGACAATGTCGATAGATATTAGAACATGGTTGTCAGGGCTGCGATTGTGTAACTCTCCGCAAACTCCGCTAACTCCGCTAACTCAGCGGAAACCGTTGGTTGGCTGAGGAGCGTTCTATCGGAGACCTTTTCGGATCGGTAGTCTTACGGCGCCGTGGGCTTTGCCCGGCCGTTAGTCGCAATAAACGCGAGGCCCTAATTTTTTATTTTTAATAATAATTCATGCATATATTATAATATAGATTGTACTATTTATTTTAATGAGAAAGATATTATTTGATATTGAATATAATATTTGATTAATTAAATTCATTATTGATATAGATTTACTAAGTTTATTTTAGTATTTATTTTTACGCGCGAGAAAACTAGGCGTTAATGCTTTAAAGTATTAACAATTTTCTAACCATTTATTCGATTGAAGTGAAACTTTCCAGAAAACTGATTTGGACCTTGATGAACAACTTTCTCACTGGAAGTTTTCGGTTGCTCGAAATTCGTTCGACTTCCGAAGCCCGTTAAGATATTCATAACTGATTTTTGCAATGTCGCGGAAAAAAATTATTAACTTTCTTGGTAATAATAATATAAACCTTTTTATTTTTTAACCAATCCTGAAACACTATATACATGATTCCTGAAAATTTCGTTCAAAAATTCTGAATATTGAGTAAGCTAAAGCGAGTTGAAGTCAAAATAGACGAGAATTAAAATAATAGACCGATAAAAATAATAAACAGACCGATCCGAAACGATCTCTGATTGGACGCTCCTCAGCCAACCAACGGTCTCCGCTGAGTTAGCGGAGTTAGCGGAGGTAGCGGAGTTAGCGGAGTAAACGGAGAGTTACAGAATCGCGACCCAGGTATCCTTTAGCCTTTTATGTTATTAACGAAGGACCAAGTGTCCTTTACATGATATTCTGTATTCCAAGCTACATTAAAAAGAATCATCGAGCAATATTTTGAAAAATTGTAAGTAGGTGCATCGATGTTAGAGACAATAGGTCTGACAGGTACTCCTTCGTTATGAACCTTGGGTAGGAAATATATTCCAGGAATCAGAGAGTTGTGACTGTTCAAATTTTTTCCGGTTTTTACGGTGACATAGCCTTTCTGAGTTCAATTAGTAATAATGTTGTTAATTTCTCTCTCAATCTCTTTTGTAGGATCCGTTTTAAGGACGCTAAAGGTGTTACAGTCTTGGAGGAGTATATTGCACTTTCCAATGTACGAGGCCCTGTCCATGATAATAGTAGTGTTACCCTTATCTGCTCAAGTTACTAATAATTCTTCATGCTTATTAAGAAATTCTTTGGCTTGTTTGAATTTACTTATCTCATATGAGTGTTAGATATGATTTATAACAGGAAATGGGAGATGGGTGATTTATTGAAGGTTGATCGTATTAAGACAATTTGTCAATAGGGGAAGGTAGGGCAAAACGGACCGGGAGGGCAAAACGGACCGTAGGGCAAAACGGACCGCCTGAAAAATTTCTTCGCAATTGTTATAAAAAATTCAATGATGCATCGTGAAGGTAACCCTCGAACTTAGTAACATTTTGAGGTAGGTCTAAGTCAATCTAGTCGAGTCAATTATCCTTTCTAGTCGTTTGCGAGGACTTGACTGAGTCTGACTCGACGTGATTAAATAAGACCTGCCTCAAAATATTTCTAAGTTGGAGGGTTAATTTTACGATGCATCATTGAATTTTTTATAATAATTCAAAATACATTTTTCAGGCGGTCCGTTTTGCCCTCTCGGTCCGTTCTGCCCTACGGTCCGTTTTGCCCTCCCAGTCCGTTTTGCCCTACCTTCCCCTATAAGTATTGATTTAGACAGTGTTAAGACGTTGTCAGTTAGAAGGAGAGTGAAAGTCCGAATGTTGCAACTTAGGTTGCTACCCATAAGTCAGCGAGATGCTGACACAAGGTAAATTGACATAGGCGTATAGGAAGTCGTTTAGGTGTCTCAAAGGCATGAGCAGGGATAATCCCGAAAGGCAAGGTGTCTCATTTTTAACTACTCTCCACTGTGGTTCGCAGAAGCCAAGATTAACGAGAATAATGAAATGGAGAATTATTGTTATGGCGATGTTTTGTCTTCGGTAGAAGGCGAAACATCCCGATCTTGTCTATAAGTTTATTGGTTATTGAGTTGAATTTTGTCATTAAATAGAAACGATTTGATTATAACACCTTCCCCCTTAAGAATGAATGTGAAGCGAAGCAAAATATTCATTGGTTAAAAAGAATCAATCTTCCAGGTGAGGATTGCAAAGCCTTCCTCAGCTGTTATATAGCCATATATCATTATTCTTGATAAGGACGTTTACAATATTATTCTGTACGGATGAGGATGTATAAAAGTTTTCCTCAACCGTTTGCTTGATGACATATAATCATTCTCAATATTAACGAATGGAATGTAAGGTATGTTTATTCTCTATGATCTCGATCCATATATCGTAAACGGATAGCATGAGTAGCTCCGTCTTCGTCGTCAGTTATGTCAGGCATGTGAACTGTTACGGTTGGAGTGCGTGTGCGACGAGACCTACAGCAATAAACTATTACGTTTTGGACCATTCCCTTGATTCCTGGGTCACGATTATTAGGATCTTCTGTCATCTTGTAACACCATTTGATAAACTTATAAACTAGGTACACGCTTAGTGTGGTAGCTGCGAAATAAGTTAAATAACTTACGCGTGTGGACATAGTTTCTTTAGCCAGTTCCTTCAATATTTTATAAGTTGATTCTTTAATATTTTTCAAATTATGACTGGCAATGGTTAGGTCGTCCAAATTGAAGGTGTTTGTATTAACCAAATCGTCGAATTGGAAATTAGTGATATTCAAAAATTCGGGTATATCCTCACAACAATCGTCGGATCTTAGATCTATTGATGGTACAAATGTTTTATCAACAGTATTATTGAATATTCCATTTGGTGTTAACATGGCTGAGTCAGAATAACCCTTACCAATTGCACTTAATTCTATTTTTCCAGTATTTTTCAGGGGTATGTCTGAAATTTTGTCGTGCGTCGAACAACTAATTGTAAGTGTTTCTGATTTAGGTAGGACATACAACCATTTATTCTGATTTCTGAGTCGGATCCAACGGGTGCAGTAAGCTTGATGATCCTAACGTCGCATGAAACCGGTCATGGTCTGGTGTTCACGAATAGTAAGATCTCACAACTATCAGTGGCATGTGTCAGGTACACTGGTTGTGTTTGCTTACAGATGCGATAGTCATTCGTAATCAGTCCACAGCCTCGTATCATCACCTCTGTTATAATGTAATTTTGTCTTGTATTAGTTATGCCAAAATATTTTATCGTTGGTTGTATGAAGGTCGATTTTCCATTTTCTTGTAAGACCGGCATTGGTTTGACTAAATAGATCTTAAATTCTCTGTCTTGAATTAAAGGGACATGGATCACAAAGACTAATTTCAGCTCAGTTTCGAAAGTTTCTAGAGTTATCCCGTCCATAATGTAATGGATATCCCCAAAAAGCACCTCTGGTGCAAAAACCTTTCGCCAAGTACATTGATGTGATATATATCCCCCAAAAAGCACCTCTCACGTGAAAAAAATCCAAAATCAGTTGCTACTGCCAAGTACCGCTACATCACATCACCTTTTTCTTAAATTCATAATTCGGCCTTTCATTACATGGTTGCCATAGCCATCTTGTCTTTCTACGCAGAACCATAGATATAGCGATAGGCAATTGACAGTTCTATTGGTGTAAACAGAAGACATAGAGAAATGAAAATGAAGAGATAAAAAAATAAAAAAAATTTGGAGGTAGTAGTACTTGGCGGGCCTTTTGTAGAAAAGTTCGAGAAAAGGGCATAAAATAGTGGCGCGCCAAGTACCACTACCTCCAAATTTTTTTTGTTCATCTCTTCATTTTCATTTCTCTACGTCTTCTGTTTACACCAATAGAACTGTCAATTGCCTATCGCTATATCTATGGTTCTGCGCAGAAAGACAAGATGGCTATGGCAACCATGTAATGAAAGGCCGAATTATGAATTTAAGAAAAAGGTGATGAGATGTAGCGGTACTTGGCAGTAGCAACTGATTTTGGATTTTTTTTACGTGGAAGGTGCTTTTTGGGGGATATATATCACATCAATGTACTTGGCGGAAGGTTTTTGCACCATAGGTGCTTTTTGGGGATCTCACTACTTTTTGTAGAATTTAATTAACTGATTATTCTCGTCCGTAATAAATTGTAATAAATTATTCGCTCACTGTCATTGTGTATTATAGCATTCAATATTTAGGTACTACTTGTGTTTTACTAATATTTATTAGCTTATTTGTCAACAGTACGCGATCTCTTATCTCTGTGTTAGATCATCGAAAAACAGAATCCCAAATTTTTTCAGATTTATTCACCATTTTATTTTCCAAGTTATTGTAGAGGATATTTCATATAGTTTTGTAGTTGTGTCATCAATTTTTTTTCTTGTGTTCTTTTGCCATTATACATTGTCTTTCAGCAATAGGTTTTTCCTGTAAAAAATCTCGGCTTTCAGAAAAAATCTATTTTTTTCCGTTTATTCCTGTGAGAAGCTCTTAAAATTAAGCTCGAAATTTAAAAAGCTGTTTTGTGCCAATCCCAAATTTTTCAAATTTTTTTCAATGTTTTTTCGAAAAGCTTAGGAAATTTTACATAATACACGTGATGTCCAAGGTAGGATCTCGATAAACACACGAGCAATGAATTAATGAACGAAAATTAAAGAAAATTTCAAGTCATTCCATGCATTCAATAATTATTCTTTTTCCTCCCTTTCTCTCTTTTCCGCTTTCTCTCTTTCACTCGAGAAATGAATAGAAGAACAGAAATTGGAGGAAATTTCCACTTCAATTCATATATTTTATGTTATAATTATGTGAAAAGTATGAGAATCGTATCAAAAAAACTTCAGTTATTGAAGATAACTAAGAGAACTTTCCACAAGCATAAACGAAAACAAAATATTTGTTTGGAATGGTGGACAGAATTTTTTTTACACAAAAAAACCTATGTTTTGAAGAAAATGTGTGGTGGCAAAAAGGCGCAAGAAAAAAATGAATAAAACAAGAATCATAAAACTATATAACTTCGAAAATAAAGGAGTAAAAATCCTGAAAAAATTGGGATGCTGTTTTTCGATAGGGAGTTTCAGCTCAAAAAAATCCGGAAAGATCTGAGGACGTGAGACCAAAAGTTTTTTTTTTTTTTTTTCTGAAAAATTATTTTCTATTTCAAGGAGAAATCACCCTATGTAGGTCTGAATGACTGATTGAAAGACACTCTGTATACAGAGCGATTCTGAGGAAACAGGTCAGTCTAATAGAGGCTCCCTTATTTATTTACGTCAATGACAACGCTGTCAGATATTGAATATACCCACGACTGATATCTTCAGACGACGTAGCGGTAGCTGTCACGTCGTAGGTTATATAATGGACTGTCATATTACAATATTGTGTAATTAAATTCTAATATTGTTCATAATACAACGGTATACGAAACTATTTCATAAATAAGTAGTGATGAGGTTAAATTGATTTCAGCCGACAATTTCAGTTTATTTCAAACATTATTAGGTTATAAATAATCTCGTGAATAATTGTCTTGGTGAAATTTACACATCTGGTAGTGATAAAGTTAATAAGTTGATAGCATACGATATTGATTCTTTATGAATTCATTCCAGGTGTTAATTTCTGTTTATTGTCTATATTAGTTACAATCGAGGATTTCTTCGTTGACTGACTGACCCGTTGCATCTCTTCGATAAGTAGGGTTACAAACAAAACGATGCGAATATCATTCATCGAGCAATATCTCATCGATCCAGTTAAAGTTTTTCATCCTACGAGGCATCTCCGCTGAATAAAACAATACTCCACATGTCTTCTAAGCCTAATAAGTACGAAGACAGTCCTGCATGAATGATGTGTTGGTCTATCAACGCGTGTTTAGGTTCCATCGAGTGATCAATGAATGAAAATTATCGTTCCTATTGTGTACCATGTATCATCAATTATTTGATATGATTATGCAATATCAACTTAATAAACGAAGAATTTTATTGAATTTGTACAATTTGTTGTGATTGAGTATTTCATACAAAAATGCAACGCTTTGTTCTACGCAGCAATCAAATACTCAATTAAATAGATTCACAATAGGAACGATAATTTCCATTCATTTATCACTCGATGAAACTTGAACATGCATTAATAAACCAACACATCATTTATGCAGGACTGTCTTCGTACTCATTAGGCTAAGAAGTCATGTAGAGTTTTGTTCAGCGGAGATGCCTCGTAGGATGGAAAGCTTTTACTGGATCGATGAGATATTGCTCGATGAATGACATTCACATCGTTTTGTTCGTAACCCTACTTGTCGAAGAGATGCAACAGGTCAGTCAGTCACCAAAGAAATCCTCGGTTGTGATTAATGTAGGAAATAAACAGAAATTCACACCTGAAATGAATTCATAAAGAATCAATATCGTATGCTATTAACTTATTAACTTTATCACTAGGAGGTGTGTAAATTTCACCAAGACAATTATTCACGAGATTATTTATAACCTAATAATGTTTGAAATAAACTGAAATTGTCGCCTGCGATCAATTTAACCTCATCACTACTTATTTATGAAATATTATCGTATACCGTTGTATTATGAACAATATTAGAATTTAATTACACAATATTGTAATATGACAGTCCATTATATAACCTACGACGTGACAGCTACCGCTACGTCGTCTGACAGCGTTGTCATTGTCGAAAATAAATAAGGGAACCTCTATTAGACTGACCTGTTTCCTCAGAATCGCTCTGTATAATATGACATCTTCTTTTTTATCCGTTTGCTTAACCCGTTATTGGAGGTAGGACGGAACGTTCACTAACGGCCATAGACTATATTGTTTACAGCTGGACGGGCAAACGCTCTTAATTTCCCGTCCGCCTAGCCTTAGTCTTTCGTGGGCCCAAGAAAAGGAGGGACGCCTCTCTATGTTATTTATATACCCATACAACTGCGTCGTGACGTCATCGTGGAGACGGAAAATACCAAGAAAACTCTTGATCAAACTGAGCATTTCTATAAATCGGATTATTAGATCTCAGCTCTCCGTGCGCCGATTGCATAAAAGTTGGGCTTAAATGAAAGCTGTTTCAAACCATATTCTAAGATGAAAATTTGAATCTCGTGTATAACCCGAGTCGGAATAAAATAAGGATAATATCATCGCCGTATACGCCGAAAAGCTCTCGTGCGGGTATAGAGACTCGGTGGAGCCTCACGCCGCCCGCTTGAAAATTCTTTTTAATGTACTTGGCGCGAGACTCTACCGAGTCTCTTGATTCTGGATATTTGGGGTGAGTGCAAAGTCAACATCGTTCGGTATATTGTCACCCATCGCTTGTAATTCGGCGAGAAGTTGATTTGGCCTCAACACGGCCGGGTGTAATATATTCTGTTTAGCGAATAATACGTCGTCCATTACGTTACTAATGTCGATTAAAAAGGTTTCTATCATAACGTTGAGTATCATAAAACTTTCGTCAATCAATTGATAGGCCCATATAGTGTCTGTTTTGTTAAAAAAGATACATACGTCCTGAGCAATGTTCTTTAAATTTTGATTTATTATGCCCTCGTTTTTATTCAACTGATGGATCGTGTCATTGAAATTTTGAATCGTTGACGAGACGATTGTCGCTTGTTCTTTAACTAATTCTAGGATCTTCCTTTCCCCTTTGGTTAGTTTATCTATCTCTGCATCGAATTTTCCTCCATCAGCATTATCGATCAATCCAAAAATCTCTTCAAATACGTGTCCTATTCCATTGAACCAACCTCTTTTAAACCTTCTATTATTGGAATCGCCTTCGTCATAGAGCCCAAGTAGGTCTTGTAGGTCAGTTTGTTCGTCTCTTAACCCATTTATTACACTGTCGAGGGAACCTGAATATTTCCTACATGTTAACATTCTATTATCTGTTTGGCATGACACTTCAATTTTATCTGCTAGGGTGAAAATCCGTTGCAGTTGGTGAAAGAAATCGTTCAGATCGAGGAATGTTATTATTCGCCAATCTGTGGGGAACAGCTTAACGGTTCCAATCCAATATTTTTGTGACTTGGGTGAACAGGTCACTCATAAAATTTGTGCCTTGGTCTGTAAGGATTGATAGTGGTATTCCGTAGTTAGATATGAAGTTTCGTATGAAAGGTTCTGCGGTGTGTTCAGCAGTAGCAGCTCGGAGTGGATAGGCTTGGGAATACTTTGTTAGGTCATCTTGTAGCGTCAGTATGTAACTATGACCTGATTTTTTAGTCGGTAGGGGCCCAACTATGTCTAAGAAAACCTTTTCAAACGGTTCGTTACTACTGGTCGTGATCTTCATTGGCATTTTGGTCTTTTGGCGATCGGTTTTATTCTTTTGGCGAGTCGTGCAATTACGAATATATGTTTTTAGATCGTTTTTCATTGAATCCCAGTAGTATCTTTCTTTAAGTCGCGTCATAGTACGATTAACGCCCTGGTGTCCACCTGAAGGGCTGTCGTAAAATTCTTTCATAACGTCTTGAATGTGGTTTTGATTGAGATCGGTTTTGATGTTTGAACAGACCGTTATTTTAATTCCCGATCCTTTATAGATAAATCGTAACATCGTCCGAACCTTATGCCATTTTAAATTATCGATCCCGCAACCGATCCTGGGTATAGAAATTGTTTCGATTGAGTCCATCTCTAATTTTTCTCTAAATTTTATCAAACTTATGTATAAATCTTCGTATGTAGGCTTATCCCAAACGTGTTGCTTGGTCATTATGTAATAGACGTTACGGACTCGTAGGGTAAGTCTACCAGTTGTGTATAGTTCAGCTGATTCCCTCAAATTCTCAACATTGCCATATCTAGTTTTGAATTCGAATGCTATTCCTTGACTCATTTCCAGATCAGTGGAAACAGCGTGTGCATAGTTATCCGTTCGATTAAAAAGGTCATCGTGGATTTCTACCATGTCTGAGTTTTGTAGTATTGTCGGTTTTATGAGTTTAAGGTATTCAGGGTACGATGGGAGAAAGTCCGTCGCTCTGATAGGGAGTATTTCGAACGCATGATTAGTTGGTGTGCCGATAGGATTCCTACTAAGGGCATCTGCGTTCTGATTCTTTATTCCAGGTTTGAAACAAATCTCGTAGTCGAATTCCGAAATTTTTAATTGCCATCTAACTAATTTACTATTTGGATCTTTGATGTTAAACAGCCAAGCCAGGGGCCTATGGTCGGTAAATATCTTAAATTTCCTCCCGAACAGGTATGGTCTGAAATGTTGGGTCGCCCATACTATGGCCAGCAGCTCGCGTTCGATTGTGGAGTAATTACTTTCTGCCTTGTTTAGAGTCCGCGAGGCGTATGCAACAGGCCTGTCATCGCCTGGGACACCTTGAGATGAGACGGCCCCTAGAGCAGTGTTACTGGCATCTGTCGTTAGATTAAACGTCTGTGTATAGTCGGGGTATATTAGGACTGAGTCGGATATTAGGGCATTCTTTAGTTCCTCGAAGGAATTTTGCTGTAATGACGTCCATTCGAATGGTATGTTTTTTCGTAAAAGTTCTGTCAATGGCTTAGATATCATCGAAAAATTGTTTATGAAACGTCTATAGTAACCTACAAGCCCGAGAAATGATTTTATTTTCGTAGGTGTGTTGGGTGTAGGGAATTCCTTGACTGCTCTGACTTTGTCTGGGTCAGATTTAACTCCGTCCTTTGATATAATGTGTCCTAAGTAGGCGACCTCTTTTCTCAAGAACTCACATTTATTCGGTTGTAACCGTAAGTTGTATTCTTCCAATTTCAGTAGTAACCCCCAAAGTTTTTCTATATGGAATGTAGCTGGGGCATTTTTAAGCCCGAATGGCATGAATGCGAATTCAAAATGTCCCTTACTGGTGGAAAATGCGGTTTTATGCATATCATCGGGATTCATTGGAATTTGGTGAAACCCGCTGGCCAAGTCGAGTACGGTAAAGTATTTAGAGCTTCTTAACTGAATCAGGATGTCTACTATATTCGGCAGCGGGTAAGCATCCCCTATTGTTCTATCATTCAGTTTTCGATAGTCTACGACTATTCTCCACTTCTTAATCCCTAATGAGTCGAATTTCTTTGGTACTACCCAGATGGGTGAGTTCCATGGTGAGTTTGAATTTCGAATGATTCCTTTATTAAGGAGATCTTCCATTTGTCTATCTATTTCTGTTTTGTGGATTTTCGGATACCGGTATTGTCTAACATGAACCGGTGTATCATCTGTAGTTTTAATTTTGTGGGTACAAGCTTGTGTACCTGGTAATGTGTCTCCTTCTAAATAGAAGAGTTCGTTAAACTTGGTGCAAGCTTCTACTATACTTTCCCTTTCTTCTACATTTAGATGGTCTAATCTCAATGCGTCTTCTAATTTTTTGATTCTGTCAGCTGAATTATTTTCGTTTATACAATTAACTGATTGTATCTCGTCAGTCTTAGAATCTAGGATTCTGTCAACTCTTTGTGGTTTGATAAAGATAGTATGATCCGTGTCGGTTGAATTGATGATGCTTGTGATAGCTGTGTCATCGGGTCTAATTGTAAGCTTGAAGTAAGTCATTAGGGTTTTTTAATCTTAGGATGTCGCGTAGTTTTTCGTTAAGTCCGTAAATGAAACAGTCTCGTGCTTTTGTCGTGATGTTTTTCTCGTAAAATACAGTCTCTTACCTAGATCTCACCGGACCAGACTCTATTACTCTTATGCACAGGTGTTCTATTCTCTGATATAAGGAATCGACAGATTCGCCGGGGCGTTGCCTACAAATGCTTAATTTTAATTCTCATTGTCTATTTGTTCCTTTAGCTCCATAAAACAGTAGTAGCTCCCTTTTCAGAGTATTGCAGTCTTGAATTTCCCTATTTCGAATCCTTTCATATGCCTTACCAGTGATTTTGATACCTATATACTCGTAAAGTTCTTCTAATTCTGTATTGATACATTGTTTGATCGCACGATCGCATTTGTCAATAAATTCTCTGACGCTAATATCCTTTCCGGTAAATACGGGAAGGAGTTTGGCTAATTTTTTCGCTGATACTGGCATTTTCTAGGATTTCAATTACAATTTCCAACTTTTACTATATATTGCTACTTCGTCAGACTTTCAGTAACAGTAGAATGGCCCAATGCATAACGTTATCAGTGTTAAGAGCTCGAGTTCGCCGTACCGTCGGATCCGTGGTTGGCTGTTTTGATGTTCGTCTACTGGAGTCCTCTTGTATTTAGGTCTTGACGTATCTTGAGGTTTTTTGAGCGCCTCTTCATATAGGGCACGTAATGTCACTTCTCTACCAGGGTTTCATTAACGTTGATTTCGTACAACGGTGAGGGTGTTAATCCACGAACAGTGATTTTTGTTCACGTTGATGTATTACAACGGTGAATTATATGTTAATTCACGCACAGTGATTTTTGTTTACGTTGATGTATTACAACGGTGAATTATATGTTAATCCACGCACAGTGATTTTTGTTTACGTTGATGTATTACAACGGTGAATTATGTGTCAATCCACGCACAGTGATTTTTGTTTTGATATCGTTGGTTTACTACAACGGCCTCTGTTTTCTTATTTTACGGTTCACTGTTTATTAATAGTTTGGATTGTCTTCAATTCAAAATCCGTATTTCTGACACCATTTGTTAGATATGATTTATAACAGGAAACGGGAGATGGGTGATTTATCGGAGATTGATGGTATTAAGACAATTTGTCAATATAAGTATTTATTTAAACAGTGTTAAGACGTTGTCAGTTAGAAGAAGAGTGAAAGTCCGAATGTTGCAACTTAGGTTGCTACCCATAAGTCAGCGAGATGCTGACACAAGGTAAATTGACATAAGCGTATAGGACGTCGTTAAGGTGTGTGAAAGGCATGAGCAGGGATGAGCCCGAAAGGCAAGGTGTCTCATTTTGAACTACTCTCCACTGTAGTTCGCAGAAGCTAAGATTAACGAGAATAATGAAATGGAGAATTATTGTTATCGCGATGTTTTGTCTTCGGTAGAAGGCGAAACATCCCGATCTTGTCTATAAGTTTATCGGTTATTGAGTTCGATTTTGTCATTAAATAGAAACGATTCGATTATAACATGAGGCTTGTTTGTTGGTAGGTTTTTCATCGTGGTTAGCAATTACTCTAGCTACGTTACATCTAATTCTATTTTTTACTTCTTTGTCTCTTCCCACAATGGATTCTTCGACGGCACAGATAATTTTATCCACTGGTAGGTTATTATTATGTTGTGGAACACAGTGTTTTGTCCCAAACCCTCAGTATTTTTTCACTTGCTCAGGGATGTGTGTCCGTGAGGTTGATGACCCATTTGTCAGGCTGTTTATTTTCTTTGTACCTATGTTTAGTAATTAGATCTTCTAGGTTTTTAATATTTTTGGTTTTGATTTGAGTGAAAAGTTATTCGGACCTTTGTATATCCCCTGTAATATCGCATGTTACGACAGGCTCCTTAACCCTTAGACGACCTTAGCGGAGTGGCTGATAATGAGTGAATGAATAGAGTGACCCCGAGGTCTGACAGTAATTCCGAGAGGCGACCGTGACCGACTGAAATCTATAGAACATATTATTTATTATTTTGTTTTGTTATACGACTTTTCTCTAACATGTGGGAGACGAAGCCCATCCGACGCACAGTGGGACGGAATCCGAAATTCCTGGCCAAAAGTCGAAAACGCTTTCAATTCGGGTAAAAATCAGCACTCGGGGGTTTTTGAGGTCGCTGATCACTAATCTGAAGTCAAAATTCGAAAAAACGAAATGGCAGATCTAATATGGACAACTTGTATGTGAAAAAACGTTTTATTCACACTCAAATGACAATGATATGCTTAAAATCAGGGTAATACAGAAGTATTCAAATTTCAATGATGTATAGATGGTATAGAAATAACAAGATTTGCTCAAAATTAAGTTGATACAGAAATATTCAAATTATAATGATGTATATAGATACTATAGAAATTACCATTGAATTTTTGAGTAAATATAAAATAAGGAAATGCTAGGAAACATGCAGAATTCTGAAATGTTTATTCATCAAACAATCTAGTTGGTTACATACAACTTTAGTAGTCGACATCAGAAGAACACTTGATTCACAATCAGTGGATTCAATTGCAAAATAGCTTGAGCTTCCCTCACTCGTTGAAATACTTGGCGCAGTTGATAACTGTAATGCTTCTGGCAGCAAGATTTTTGACGAGCAGGAAAATATCCTTCCTGGATAAACCAGGTACTGCAGGATGATCGGCAGCAGATTCTGAAATGTCGGAGTGTAATACATATAAATAGGCAATTACATATTCAACCTTACTCGCTATTATTTGTTCTACAATATTATTCATAACTAGTCATTGATAATTCTTGAATTATCCATGATAGCGGATAATGCATCGTAAAATGAATGGAACAAACAACAAGGAAATAGAGAAAAAAATTCAATATTTTTCGGACCTTTTGAAAGGGGCTCAGCAAACAATGACTTGAGACAAAATATTCCTTGTTTAAAGCGTGAAATATGAAACCGCTATAAAAAATAAGTGTAATAAGAAAAAAAATAGATTTGGGCCTTACCAGGCCCACCTGGGGCACTGGGCCCAAAATGTGAGTATACCCCTGGATGGATCTTTCGAAACCATACAACTTTTATTTGAACCACTTCTCCCTATTTTATGTTTTAGTTGTTCGAAATTAAGAAAAATACACTTTTCAATACAAAAACTTGCACCAAAACCGGTGGCGCAAAAAATCGCAAGATTTTATTGTTTTCCCCATTCGAGAATAGCTCAATCTACACCCTGAAACAAGTCCGGCCGTGGGACATTGGGGTGCAATTCTACTTTTCTCTACGTGTTTACAATTTCCCGTTGCAATTTTACGTTAATTTTCAGACAAATCATTCTTTTATTGTGTTCACATGCATCATTATTATAAATTCAAAATGACATGCTGATATTGTATTCACTTTCCCCTTTCGAATCCATTGTTTAGATTTTTTCTAATGTGATTTTTCTGGGCTTGGCGACGTTCTGAACACAGCACTGTAAATTTTGGTTGGAGCGCGATGCGTCTGACTCGAGCGAGGGTCACTTCTAAACTGGACTACAATAGCAAGTATAACGGATGGTCCCCTCCCCAGTCTGCTTTCTGACCCTTGGACTATTACTTTACCTAACCCACCACTTCAAAACCCCGAAAACGAAACTTTGTTTTTCGACTTTTGGCCAGGAATTTCGGATTCCGTCCCACTGTGCGACGGTTAGAAACTTCGACTGAGACACGCCACGACTAACGCACGACGCCAAATATCGACCGTCGGGATCCCTTCGACGAACGGCACCTAAAAGTTCCAGAGGGTAGTACTGGCCAGGCTACCTCCAGCATCGAAAGTGAGGAAACGGGGGAGTGCCTAGAGCACTCTGCATCGAGGGATATCGGTGGTGGAAGAGATTCCCGCCGCCGAGAAGAACCTGCAACCCGTGGTCCTCCGACTTAGCGAGCTACAAATACCGTGACGAACTTCGAATTTTGCGCGCCGCGAAGAAAGGTCGCAATATTTAAGGATGTCGCGGTAGATTTGCGAAATCGATAATCAATCGCCTAATGAGGGCGCTAAGTACCGGCGCCATGCGGTCTACTCACTCTGCGTTAGGCTAGCGCTTAGAACACTTGTGTGTTAACTTTGCGTTGTTGCGTTAAGCGAATTTTGTATTTTTGCGTTCGAGCCCCGTGGGCCTGTCTACTAATCTTCTAGAGTCGAGAATCAGTGTGTGTATATGATATAAGGCCCACTTTGATGGATTTTCTCAGCCTTCAATAATGGACTTCGAGCGAGAGAAAATCCTATTCCTTCGATGGCTGGAAGACGGTAAGCGTTAGCCATTCTTACCCATGCTAATTTGGATTCCGCATCGGCCGTCAGCCATATTGTCAATGAGCAGCCACGAGGCTATTTGGTATTTTCGGAATCGAATTAAACCGATCTCCGAAGGGTAGGCCGTCACTAGTGTCCCCATGCATTAGAGTTTAGAGTTCGGGTCTTTATTTTGTAGAAATTATTCGCGTGATTTGTAGTTTGATTGAGCCGTGACATGTCGTCCACGAGTGCGACAAGGATAGTACGTCGGTGACTGTCGTTCCCTCTCTCTCCTGCAGAGAGAGACCGAGCTTGAGGCTCAGCCGAGCCATATAGGATTTAGATTTCGAGTCGTATTGTTTGTAATTCGCTGCTGTTAATTTCATTTATTTATCGCGCTAGATGCAGAGGTGGGTTAAGTTAATTTTAAGTGATTTTGTAAATAATAAGCTCTTTTGAGCAGTCTTTCAACCGGAGGCTTAGCCTCTTGGAGGCGAGCCAGTCGTCGGAAAACGATTAGTGTCGTCTGAGTGTGATTTTTGATTATATTATTTTGTCGTAGGCCGTAGGCCGTCCTATTTTGTTACTGTATTTATTTTATTGAGCCGTAGGCCGATTGTAGGATCGTGAATTAATTGTAATTTCTCCTCGTGCAGCGTAATTAGTGTTTAAGCTAAGTTATTGTGTCCCGAGGACCAGTTTGGTCGAGTTATCCATTTTTCTTCATTTTTTTTTGTTATTGCTTGCCTGCGTGGAAGCCAGTAGTTTATTTACCATTTATAAAACTCGTCAAACACGGCCAGGTCGCCCTATACACGACCTGTCACTATTTTATACCCGCGGGGAAGTACCCCCGGGTACACGATTTGTTATTTCTATTTCTCTATTACATTTTATTGAATGAATTCTATTTTTTCCTTTATTACATTCAAAAGCTCGAGTCGTTAATTAAGGCCCCGCTAATCCTTCATTTGATCCTGACCCCTCTCCGCGGTACTGTAGCTAGCCGACGCTTTAAGTACCCGTAGGTAAGATTTTGTTTACATTTTTTTTTTCAAGTCGCGGTTATCCGCCTGGCGCCCAATATTTTTTTTATTCTCAGTTTTTGGCCAATTGTCGAGTGGATGACTCTCGGAGGCTGGCTATCCGGTCCAGATCCGAGGTCTAAATGAAATCCACGTCACACCCCATGGAAGTTTTTGAGGTCAGTGTCGTTGACATGAAGCGAGTGGAATTTAACTATGCTATTGTCTAGTTGTGAAGTCAACCTTTTTAAGTCAAGGTAACTGTCATTAATTTCTAGGTTCGGAACAGATTTAAGGAATTTCTTTCGCGAAGATTTGTATGTTCTATTGGGCTGAATGTCGGGAAAATACGATTATCTATGGCAGCAGTGAATAATCTCGCAATTTATGTGGTCGTCAATCTGTGAAAATTTTTGTCGAATTTTGTAAAGGTGAAATAATCAGCCACTTTCCGCCACAATTTTGTGTTATCGCTCGAAATTTCATTGCGATCGATTCAGTAGTTCCGGAGAATTCACGGTTCCCGTTTTCGAGGTTCTGACAAACGTTTCACTTCACCTTAAGTATCTTGCAGAGCAATAAAGACGATATAATCAATGCATACACTGATTACCTATACCAAAGTGATGTGCAAATGTGTAATAACTCAACGAGCTTAGTAATCTACCCGCGAATAAGCCGGATATCGGGTACACAATAGTATATTTCGATACAAGAGGCCAAACGAGCGTTTTGCGCACTGCGAGTCTGAAGGCAGCACGAAGCCTCGGCTTCGCATAGCGGTGCGCAGAATATTTTGCACATCGGTTCGCAAGAGTCTGCTTTGGGTGCGCGTAGACCATGCGCAAAGGAGGACTTTGGGTGCATGTGTCAAGAGAAAGTATCTCTTGTGTCGGCGCCTCATTGAGCGTGAAGAGAGCCATAGCTCAAATACGGCTAACGTCGAATATAATGTCCATAATCCTTTCTCTTAAAAGTTGATGTCCAGTCGAACTCGCATAAAACTCGCACAATCGCTTAGCGAGTTTTAAGTCAAAGTGCGAGTGTCAAGTCGAAATGCGAGTTATATAGAATAGAATCGAAACCCGACTGGAAATTTGTTCAGGCACACCTGATGATCCGTTTGGCCCTGATCAGGCCTGGTCAAGGCTTGCTCTATCAGAGCCTGCCTTCAGGAGCTCTGACCAGGTCGACGCTATCAGAATCCTACTGGGGTGTTCCTGATAGAGCCCTGACCAGGTCGACGCTATCAGAAACCTACTTGGGTGTTCCTGATAGAGCCCTGACCAGGTCGACGCTATCAGAATCCTGCTGGGGTGTTCCTGATAGAGCCCTGACCAGGTCGACGCTATCAGAATCCTACTGGGGTGTTCCTGATGAAGCCCTGACCAGGTCGATGCTATCAGAGTCCTACTGGAGTGTTTCTGATGAATCCCTCATCAGAAACACCTCGTGGAAACTCTAATAACAAAAAAAAATTCACTCATACAATCCATAGTAAATCTGGATTGCGTGTATCGCATCAGTAACGTCGTAGTGAAAGTATCGTACACAAAGCATTGAAAAAATCACATTTATTATGGAAAAGAACTTTGATTTTTTTGAAAAAAATTTTTTAAATTTTGATTTTTTACAAAATTTTTTTCAAAATTTCAAAATTTTTTGTTTCTTCAGTTTGTTTCCAAATTTGCATATTTTGTGACACATGTCCCTCATGTTTTTACACAAAAAAGAAACTTTCTAGGTGGTGAATCAAAAATTTTTCTTTTCAAGGACCACCCTAATATGATATAATATTTAGTCATTAATCGTAATACTATATGCAAGGACTTCAATCTAGTCCTGCGAATACCAAATTTTGATGACATTGAAATTTTTCGAATAATAACTTGACACTTTGATGGGCTCTGAACAAGTAGGGGAGTATTGAGTTATATGCCATGCGATAGTTTAGCGTAGTGGTTAGGGCGCGCGACTAGTAATCGAGCGGACGTAGGTTCAAGTCCCGGCGCGGATGAAAAATGAGGCGGTTTTTTCAATGGGTGATTATTTCAATTTCATCGATATCATGCGTAGGTAGGCTCAACTGACGATTAAATATGTCGGTTTCTGTTTTTTTTTTTTTTTAATATAAATTAGGGACTACTACAAAAATTAGTAATAATAATACATTCCAAAGCCGTGTGTGGGCCTTGGGAGGTTTGTCTGGTCTTATCAGGAGAATCGCGCGAGGGCCTCGAAAGGCCCCCAGAACGCCCTGAGCAAGTATATTCAAGTAGTGTCCCGACCAGGGCCTGATTCATACAGCCTGATCAGGCTATAGTGGAACGGCACGTTACATTCCTGGTCAGGTCCTGAGCAGGCAGCCTTATGTGGCCCTGATCGGGAATAAGGCGTGCCTGACCACTGCCTGGAAGAGGCCGCGTCACAATTTCCAGCCGGGAAACCGGGAGAGGGGAACGTCGAGCTTTTGCAGATTATGCATCAAGGGAGCAAAGGAAATTTTCACCCCAGAGCGTGTGAGTTTGCTGCCCGAACAAGAATTTTTGACTACCTTGATCCAATCCCGTTGAATCAAATAAAAGCATTTACCAATCGGAAGCGAAAATGTAGTTCTGAACAGCCCAGATTCAAAAAAATGAACAGCCCAACGGGTCAATTCGTTGACGCAATAACTGCAACAGGTCTGCTCTGCTACTCATTTTAATCAGGTTGAAGAAATACAGTAGTAACAGTCGATGAGTATTTTTTTCCCCTTTTTTCCGTGATGGCTAAGAAGACTATGAACTAAGAACTAAGAAGAAGACGACGTTAACCAAGAAAACCGAAATTCCATAACCTTTTTTTTATTCATAAATTTCATAACCTTTTCTCTTAGTTTAATAACCACGAATATTCATGATGATTTATAATAAACAAAAAAAAATTACAAATATTTCTACAAAGCATCCTGAGGTACGCAAAACCCTTTCTTTAGCTCCTCCGGATCTATTTTAACACTATCCATAACAGTTATATCAGTCGTTGATTTAACTTGCAGGTATGTTGATCCATCTGTGGAAACATGTATAATTCACATTTATTGTGTAAGAAATATATAAATTATTAAGAATTGGCTTCCGGTATACAGCCGCGTTGTTTAACGGTTTGATGCCGACGTTTCGTAAACATTGCAGTTTACTTCATCAGGGCGAGGAACAACCTGATACTGGTTGCTCCCCAACAGGGTATCCCTATTTATGCCAGGTGTGGAGCCGTTCAAGTGTGACGTTCCGCTCGGGTGGAGTTGACCAATCATATGTTTTCAAATGGTTGGCCAAACATTTAAAAAACCCGGAGGATGGCGTTCCAAATTGGATGAGTTTGAAGTCCGTTGTGTCTGTTGATGTTATTTGGATGTTTACGGATTCCAAGGGCTTCTCTGTATTTCCAAGGGAAATGCTGTTTTGAGTTAGCCAAGGAGGTGGTTTGGTCAAATAAGATTTGGTGGCCCGTTTCCATTTGGCGTTCCGCCAGAGCTGAGATAGTGAAGTGCTTCAGTATGACGCTTCTCTGGTGTTCTTTAAGGCGAGTGCTGATCTTCCTCCCGGTTTCTCCGATGTAGACTTTTCCACAGGAACAAGGGATCCTGTACACCCCTGATGAGCTGAGCGGGGGGAGTTTATCTTTTGGGAAGTTCAGGAATTGCCCGATTTTCTGTGGTGGTTTGAAAATCGGTTTCATGTTGTTTTTTCTCAGGATTCTCCCTATGGAGTCCGTAACTCCTTGAATGTAGGGAAGGAAAGCAGTTCTTCTCGTTACTTCTGTTGGTAAGTTGGAGATGTCTGTTACTGGGTTAGTTTTGTTCTGGAGTTTTTGGATGGTTTGTTGGATTTGTTTGTACGAGTACCCATTGGATTGGAGGGTCTTCTTCAGGTGGGCTAGTTCGTCGTTGAGGTTTTTCGAATCGGAGACCGTCAGTGCTCTGAGGACGACATTTTTTTTTTAAATGTTTGGCCAACCATTTAAAAACGTATGATGGGTCAACTCCACCAGAACGGAACGTCACACTTGGACGGCTCCGCACCTGGCATAAATAGGGATACCCTGTTGGGGAGCAACCAGTATCAGGTTGTTCCTCGCCCTGATGAAGTAAACTGCAATGTTTACGAAACGTCGGTATCAAACCGTTAAACAACGCGGCTCCATCCCGGAAGACAAGTCTTATTCAGAAACTCATCGCAAAAGCCTCAAAGAGCTTATATAAATTAATAATTAAAATTAATTGTGAACAGTACAAAAAATTGCTCTCACATCGATCCTTCTTCAGGTGGCCATCAACTTCAATATGGGTACCCAGCATCATCGTTGAAGACGGAATATAATTGGCGATTTGAATACGGAGTTTGTAGCTCCCGTCTGTGGTCGCCGCACTCGCAAAGCTGCATGTGCCACTGCCGGTTGTCACTTGCAACAATTGGCAGCTGGTATAACCTTGTATTGCTATTGATTCAACTAAATTTGCAATTGATTAGTCAATAAATCATTATTCGCTAATGTCTGTAATCAACGCCGGATTAAGCATCTGAGCGCCCCTACGCTTTGGCTAACGAAGCGCCCCTTTGACGGCACAATTCAAATAAAATTATAATTCTGGCAAAATGGTTATTAAAATAACTGCAGATGGTTTTGAGGTGAGTATGGTTTTATGATTCACGTGGCACGTTTTCTAACCTTGACATCTACAAATTTATCCATTAATTTTTCGTGGTCCATATCGCAAACGAGATCGTGATTAGCGGCTAGTCATGCGATACTACTCAGCCGATGGTTGCTAATTGTATTGCAAAGGTGGTTTTTTACGCGTTCCAGAACAGAAAAGAAACACACAGAAAAATCCAAACCTGAATCACGATTGACCCATCGTAATTCAAGATTTCATAAGCGTAAATTACGTTTTCATAAGCGTAATTTACGTTTTGAGGGAAAACGTGAATCACGCTTTGCGTTGTTTTGTCGTGAAATAGGATTAAATGTTCTTCACGTATGATTTCGTATTCGTAGAGTAAGACAATTATTACGACAACGCAAAGCGTGATTTACGTTTTCCCTGAAAACGTAAATTACGCTCATAAAATTGAAAATTACGATTGGTCGATCCTGATTTAGGTTCAGATTCTTCTGTGTGACCGTTCGCCACTAGCATCTATCATATTTTCAGCCTCGAATTTTACAACGAGACCGTTCTTAATAACAGCGGAGCGCTGCTATCGCTATATAAAATAGTAAATGCAAATGGGCGAGGCGTGGAAGACCGTTATCTGCAGGGTGCACACAATACTTTGTAATAAAAAAAATATGTCAATTGTTTTTTTTTATCATTCTGCTTCCATCATTCTGAATGAAAAGTTTATTGTCCATGAAGAATATTAATTTTCGAATCTTATGAATCGGGAAAAAACAATCCAACAGCGCCCGGCACCCCTTAAACCGTGGCGCCATAGGCTATAGCCTCGGTAGCCTAGTGGGTAATCCGGCACTGTCTGTAATAGTTGAGAAGATAGTTATATTTCAGACCAGAGTCTGCGGCGGCGTACTTGATTGGTACTGTTTCTATCTCAACCACAGGAAGAGGGTTCGTTTGAGATGGACCGTGGAAAACGAGCTCATAATGCCTTTGTATATGAGGTATTCCACGGCGTTTCGAACGGTCAGAAAAATCACCGCTCCCGAAAAAATCGTAATTTGGTCCTCGAACACAGCTATATCGAAAGAATTTTTGTGAATTTTTTCAGAATTTTCGGATTGCATTTGTGGATTTATTCCAAATTCCAACTTTTTCTACAAACTCCAGTATCTCAAAAGTATAAGATCCTACAAGAAAATTTATGAGACATGAAAGTTGCAGTTTCGAATCAACTTTCTCAAGAAAATTTTTTGGGAATTTCTCGAATCCCAAAAATACCAATTTTTATCAAAAATACACAAAAATTGGTTTTTCAATCAATACGTCACTTTCAATTTGCCTCAATAATTTACAGAAAATACTCTCAAGTCTGGACAACAACCGTATATTTTTTTTGAGATGGTTGGCTCAATCGTTTGGAACGTATGCTGTATTAATTATTTTTTTTTCCAAAAAAGAATTAATAAAGCATACCTTCGAAAAAAAAAAGAATGAATAAAGCATACGTTCCAAACGATTGAGCCAACCATCTTAAAAAAAATATAAGGTTGTTGTCAACACTTGAGAGTATTTTCTGTAAATTATTGAGGCAAATCGAAAGTGACGTATCGATTGAAAAACCAATTTTTGTGTATTTCTGATAAAAATTGGTATTTTTGGGATTCGAGAAATTCCCAAAAAATTTTTTCCAGAAAGTTGATTCGAAACTGCAACTTTGATGTCTCATGAATTTTCTTGCAGGATCTTATACTTTTGAGATACGGGAGTTTGTAGAAAAAGTTGGAATTTGGAAAAAATCCACAAACGCAATCCGAAAATTCTGAAAAAATTCACAAAAATTCTTTCGATATAGTTGTGTTCGAGGACCAAATTACGATTTTTTCGGAAGCGGTGATTTTTCTACCCGTTCGAAACGCCGTGGAATACCTCATATATATTTCAAATCTAGCAAGACCCTCTTCTGATGTGAAGAATTGTGAATCAACGGGCAATGCCTTGACATTTTTCATCTCGATAATCTGTTGACAATTTTGAAGTTATTTTTTTTCAAGACGGGCTATTGAATTGCGCAAGGATATAGTTAATTTTTTCGTTTCCTGATGTGAAAACATAATTATACTAAATAAATGCTATTGCTTAATAAAAATTTTCAAACTAATCATCACTTCTCTGAATTTTATTTTCTCTCCATATTTTGGGATTTGGTCCTCCCAAAGTAATGTGGTAATTATTTGTCCATCCCCATTTGACAAGACGAATTTAAACAAAGTGAGGGATCTCCGCCGGCCAACCGTTCTTGTACCTAATATGGCGTCAACGTATCCGGTTAGTGAATTTGTAATGAATTTATGATATCAAAATACACGTGTACTATTTTGAAATTCAACTTTTATGAAAAATTAAAAATTACAATGTGTTGTCACCAGGCTGGACCTCATTCAGCTCCTCGGTTGACGTCAGAATTGGTGATTTAGGAGATGATGATTCGTCAGGTCTGATCATTAATTCAGTGAATTATACGTATGCACATGTAATGGTAGGTTGTCCCTTAATCTAGCGATATTCTGTGCCGCCCCTTAGACCTCTTTCTGAAAAATGAAATTTAACACCAAAATGAAATTTTTGGCTTCATCCTAAACGATGCCCACAAAATTTTTTTACAAAAATTCTGTGAACACAGTTTAAAATTGAGCAAAATATTTTTTTGGTATCAAACTCCATTTTGAGATATGAGAAAGACATATGAGAAAGAGATATGAGGGGTGGTACGGCGAAAAAAGAGAATTCGCTTAATTAAGGAATATCCATATGTGATGGATTCGTTTCACCTTTGATTTTGATATTTTTTCAAAGTATTACTTACGTTTCGGTAATTCGCTCTGGTTCGATGGTAATTCGGTCCGGTTCAATGACGGTTTTGTTATTTTCATTCTTCTGATTTTTAGCTTCATAATTATTCATGATGGCAAAAGTTATTGCTCACTCGACGGTCAACTGGTAACTAATTGGAAAAAAATAACACGCGGTAGCAAAGATGATGCACGCTATTTTGTTCTCGTGAGTAAGAAAAAAGCCGATTTTCAATCCGTCATTGATTGCCATCCGCTAATCCAATTGCATTGGATAAATTCGCAACATGTAATGTACAGGGTGTTCGCTTCAATACCAACCAGAAATACATTCGTGTGATAATTCGGAAGATATTGCAGTTCGAAAATTCGATGAAAATTGGCAAAACTTGAGAATACGTCGGGGCGTATGGTTGGTCAAAACAGCCACTTGGGGCAACAATGGCCACCCCTCAAAAAAAATCTATGAATATTTCTATGGAAGCGTGAAGTTGGACGTTTTGTTGAATCAATATTGGCCATGATTTGAATTTGACGGCATATCTCGAGCTTATATTAAAAAACACATACGTAAGACTTGTGAAAAGAATAATAAATATTGTAAAATAATACGTATACTCGTACAAAATTTAACTGGAGTAGCAGCTATTTGCTAATAAAATTATTTTACACATTTAAACAGAATTGGTATGGTTGAAGTTGGATCTGATAAATGTGTTCTATAATCATATCATATCAGTTTCTCCGATTGCCGAACCAACCAGAACTACACACTCCCATATAAAGAGGAACGTTGATTGGATCAAGATTCTGTAAATAAGCTCAAGCATTCGAGTCATTAATTGCATAGACGTACATAACATTACTTTCGCCACGTACTGAGTACTTAAGGGGGTATATACACCTGTAAATGGGTTGAATTTCTGAAAAACAATTTTTCTTTTTTTTTCAACTTGAAGACTCTGATAAAATTGAAAAAAATCATCATGTTTGGGGAGGGTTTGACCTTCATTATCCATATCTTACATCATGTATTACTTTCAGTCTAATAGTGGCTGCGCTGAAGACAGGAAAATACAAAATCACTCGGTTGCCGTAAAGAATCAGACCCAGCGTTGGACCAATCTTGGAATTGTTGGTTCTCAATTGTTCATAAGACATGCCTCTATCAGATGAACATAGAACTTTTTGATATTGCAAGAATTACTTGAGTTATTCAATTTTTTCGATTTTTTTTCTGAATTTGAAAAAAAATTTTGCTTATTTTTCTAATATTTCAACTAAGAATGGGTTTATCAAAAAGTTCTATGTTCATCTGATAGAGGTTTCGATTCTACAAATTTGAAGACCACAAACACCAGAATCGGTCCAGCGATGCTCCTGATTCTTTACGACAACCGTTCAAAATATTCATTCTCCAGAAATTAACTTTCAAACTTTTTATCAAAAATTTTTTTTTTAATTCATACTTTTCCAAGAGAAGAAAATGTAGTTACAGGAAATTAAGTTTTAAGATTTTGCTTATGACTAATATGCTGGATCCGCAGCTGCTCTCGTATCGATGAGTTATGAGTCGAGTCGAGTCTAGACACATGTGCCAGGGGGAGGTTCGTAGTGAGTTTTGACCTGTTCTGTACAACAACAGTGCCCATTAGGTGTCCGGTGAGGCTGTTAAAAAAATAATTGATTGCTTCAGAAAAAATCTGATCAAAATTTTTCAACATAAAAATTCTCTAAAATTTTTGATCTTAAATATTTTTGAGATTCAGAAGATGCTAGCACAATTTTTGTCAATACTACGAAAATTCTTTCATCTTTCATCAATCATACCTTTTTTCTTATAATATTTATTAAACTCTTGCAATTAATATATGTATTGTAGAAATACTCATCTTATTAGAAATCCAAATGTGTAATTTCCTGGCATCGATTTCAAACGCACTTTTTGATGGATCATCTTCTTTCGATTCCGAAGTCTCATGTCAGATATATAAACACTGTGTTTATTCGATAATGGAAATTACCAGTAGTTTGAATTCGTAATGAAAGCACGATAATATTTACAAACAAGTGGACACCTAACCTCGAAAAAATGTAGATCGCAGCCATGTGACTTGTCAATGATCACAATTCAAAAGAATATTGAAAATTAAATATGTGTAAGAATGATAATTACGAAGAATTAAAAGATCACAGAATCAAATTCAAAATCGAAATATATCAAAACGTCATCAAATTAAGCAGTGATGTAAGTGGTGTTGGCAGTGTTGTACAATACTTATGGCACCAATCTGAGGGTTCGCGCGCCGCGCCGCGGCGCTTTTTCGCAATCTGGCACTGTCATGGCTGTAACTTTTCAAATCCTCTAGATATTTTGACACCGATTTATTTGCAGGTAGAGTAGGTCACTAGCATTCCAAATAAATTATAAAAAAAAAAAACGATTTTTTGAAAATTCAAAGGTGTAGACACCCCCTTAATGATGAAACGGCACTTACATACTCAAAACACCGGTAAGTCCATTGGACAATTCATATTCAAGCTTGATGTGTCACCACAAAATTGAAATCATCTCGGTGAATTGTGTCTTTACTGATTTTGATTCGCAGGAATTATGCAAAAGTAGAGCACAAAATAGCCCAATCGTTCGACGGAAATTCCTGCCAGTACGACTAGTTTTCTGAATTTCACTGCTTTCGCCCATTTGAAACAGATCAAAATTGGTAAACGAAAAGACGTGATCACCACTTGTGAGTACAAATATGATGTTCAATGCATGAACTAATAATTGTACGTTCTAATCTTTTTGAGGGCAATTTAACTAGAACAATCTGGCGTGTGGCCGCACCAAATTCACTTCGAAATAATTCTCCAAGATCACTTGCAGAATAAAAACCAGAACAATTTGGTATGTGACCATACCAAATTCACTTGAAAAAAATTAGCAAAGACAGAAAGATTAAACGCAATAACAATTTGGTGTGTGACCGTACCAAATTTAGGAAAAATGAGATAAATGATGATCTCTAGATGAAAACAATGATTTTGTTTGTATGTATTAATAAAATTCTATTCAAATAATTCACATAACGTCAATTCTACTTCACCAAGCCAGAAAGATTTGTTTGAGAAGATTTCAATGAATACTACGAATCTTAAAATGAGTCAAAACACAAAAAAAATTGGGTGTACTTCCGAGAAGCGCATACGCCAATGAATCTGAAATTTGGTATAATAACGTATTTTGACCTCCTCATCAGGAATATCATAACAAAAATTGGCGCAAACGCCATTTTGAATATGAAAAACGAAGAACTTCTTTTCATTCGGTGTGCATAATCGCGCATTCCTGAACGATTGAGACTATTTTAGCTTTCCCTCGAAAGGGTATGTGTGTGTGTACAGTGGAGATTAGGAACTGTGGGGCCACCCACACACACACACACACATGCGAAATACCAACCCGGTGGCTGTGTCTCTCCAAAGGTTAAAATAGGTTAGGCCAGCCTACTGATCCCACACACACACACACACATGCGAAATACCCACCCGGTGGCTGTGGCTCTCCAAAGGTTAGAATAGGTTAGGCCACCCTACTGATCCCACACACACACATACATGCGAAATACCCACGCGATGGCTGTGGCTCTCCAAAGGTTAGAATAGGTTAGGCCACCCTACTGTTATTCGTTTTTCATATTCAAAATGGCATTTGCGCCAATTTTCGTTGTGGTATTCGTGATTAGAAGGTCAAAGTACGTTACAATACCAAATTTCAAATTCATCGGCGGTATGCGCTTTTCGGAAGTTTATCCAAAAAATTACTCAGAAAACACGTACATTTTATCAAGGCGTATAATTGCAAATAAGGTTCAAGAATACCATGAACTTGAATGCTCGAGCAACAGGTCAATTTATGATAGTAATATTGTAAGACAAGTTGATGAATCACCCAGCAGCACAATTATTTTACATGGTTCATTCCATCAAGGTGACATGCGATTTCAAGAATTCAGCAAAGGTAAGCAATGCACTGCTAATGCTGCAGTTTCAATAGCTATATCTATAATAAAACCGATAACAACATGGACAGTTCACATGATTGATGACGTATTAATTCAAGGAGACAAATTATACACTGACAGTATTGCGAAACGTTCAAATGCCCGGGAAAAAATGCTCAGATACGATCATACATGATGTCGTACATGATCATATCTGCAGCTGCATGCGGAAAAAATGCCCAAATATGATCATATCCATTCATGCATGATAATATATGAACTCATATATGACGTCGTGTATGATCGTGCATGACGTCATGTATGATCATGCATGATCATGTATGAGCATATCTGCAGCTGTATACGGAAAAAATGCTCAGATATGATCATATCTATTCATGTGTGACTAAATGGGATAAAAAATGTAACGTTTCGAAGTGTTTTTTTTTCAGATTGTATACATCAATTATTTATTTCTTGATACGACAAAAATAATGAAAGGTATATAGAAATATAACGTATAAATTTAACTGTAAAAATAATTGTGTATACATGTGCAAATATTATACGTCCGGGCGCATAAAGCTAATGTTCCGAAATGTCATGGTGTGAATACTCAGATCTGATCAGATCGGAAAAAGGTCCTGTCCGATCATGCATGATCATACATGATCATATACGATCAGATATGACCATACATGATCACATATGATTATGCATAATCAGATCCGAAAAATGGTCCTGTCTGATCATGTATGGCCATATCTGATCATGCATGATCATGCGGGACCATTTTTCGTATCTGATCAGATCTGGGTATTCATATATGATCATATCTGATCATATCTGAGCATTTTTTCCCGGGTGTGCACAAAAATGAGGATTATATCAATTACTTGACTGCTTCAGAACTTATTAGGAATAACACACACGGTATTAATAACGGTATTTTTCACAGTAATCATAACGAATCGTACCTTCACATTGGATGATGTGATGTCAGGACACATATTTAATGACAAAAGCAACATCGGTTTGCAAAATTTGAAGAACGGATTATATCGCCTGTATAATGAATCGAATTCTGGAATTTTTACCTGCAATGGAATTTCGGTAGCGGTGGGTAAGATTCACGATAGACTTTGGTTCTTCGATTCTCACTCGAGAGGATTAGATAAAAGGGTAGCCTCTTCAGGAACGGCTTGCTTGACTACTTTTATATCTATTGAATCTTTATGGTTATTTTTGATTGCGAATATTCATAATGTAGTGGACAGAGCTGAATATCAATATGATCTGACATACACATATGTGAAGATAACTGACAATGATGATATAATAAACAAACAGACGTCAGTGATGAACGTACCAGAAACCCAAAGTACAAACAAACAGAGCAAGTCAGTAAGTAGAAAAGCGCAAAACAAGCTACAAATCCGTAAGCAGAAGAATCAAGTTGTAGAATTAGGTTCTATGGAGGAAAGGTGATCGACAGAAATACTGATGAAGTCAAGTCATGTGTCAATAATGATGTAAATTTATAGGAAGTAATTAAGAGGGTTAATGTGAATTCAAATCGACATAATATTGTATCAATCGAAAGATCATACAATTTCCAGAAGGTATATAAACAGCGAGATCAGGTTGTAGAATTAGATACTGTAGAAGAAATGAGGGTTGATGAGAATGTTGACAATGAGATGACTTCAATTTTCGATCGTGATCTAAGTAGACGAACACAAATTGAAAGTGTAAATGAGACTAGAAGACCATACGATAAGCTGAAAATATGTAAACGTAAAAATCGAGTCATAGAATTGGATTCCATGGAAAAAATAGTGATCTATGAGAATGCTGAAATTGAACAAATTATCGATCCTGGCCAAAGTAGAGCAAAACAAATGAAACAGATTAGTGCAAGTATAAATGAAAGTGACGATCTATCAATCAGAATACTATACAATAAGCTACAAATATGTGGATATCAAAATCGAGTTGTAAAATCGAATTCTGTGGAAGAAATGGTGATTATTACGAATACTGACAAACGGATGAATTCAATCATTGCTGCTGATGAAGCAATAGAAAAACAAACCAGATGTGGCAATGAATATATGAATTCAGCTATTGAAAAAACCTGCCACAAGCCACAAGATTGGCAATGGAGGAGTCAAATCGCGGAATTTGGTGCGAATATGGGAATTTTTTCTACGATGGAAAGCATGGTTCAAGACAAAAGTAATGTTAAACATTCGGATAACAGTCAACATTTGATAAAAAGTATGGTGAATACTGAAATAAATTTGATAAGAAAGGAAACGCGAATTGATAGTGTTAACACTGATTGTATGGAATATAGACGACAATCTCGAGCTACGGAAAGGCTATATATTGATATTTCTTCTATAGATGAAAGTAGCCTCTACGGAATCGAAGAGCACTATATTGGTCCGATGAAAGTATTATGTTCTCAATGTCACGCTAAACATTTTGCTACGGAAAGAGTATCAAATAAAACTTCATTTTCTGATTGTTGCGGCCACGGAGATGTGATAATCGAGCCAATGCCAACTCCACCGAATGAGCTACTTAAGGGGGTATCCACACCTTTAAGGGGGTATCTACACCTTTGAATTTTCAAAAAATCGTTTTTTTTTTTTATAATTTATTTGGAATGCTAGTGACCTACTCTACCTGCAAATAAATCGGTGTCAAGATATCTAGAGGATTTGAGAAGTTACAGCCATGGCAGTGCCAAATTGCGAAAAAGCGCCGCGGCGAGGCGCGCGAACCCTCAGATTGGTGCCATAAGTATTGTACAATACCGCCAACACCACTGCTTACTTTTATGAGGTGTCGATATATTTCGATTTTGAATTTGATTTTGTGATCTTTTAATTGTTTGTCATTATCATTCTTACACATATTGGATTTTCAATATTCTTTTAAATTGTGTACATTGACAGAACACATGGCTGCGATCTACGTTTTTTCGAGGTTAGGTGTCCACTTGTTTGTAAATATTGTCGTGCTCTCAGTACGAATTCAAACCAATGTTAATTTCCATTATCGGATAAACACAGTGTAGGTATATATATCTGAGATGAGACTTCGGAATCGAAAGAAGATGATCCATCAAAAAGTGCGTTTGAAATCGATGCCAGGAGACTACACATTTGGATTTCCAAAAAGATGAGTATTTATATAATACATATATTAATTGCAAGAATTAATAAATATTATAAGAATAAAGGTATGATTGATGAAAGATGAAAGAATTTTCTTAGTATTGACAAAAATTGTGCTAGCATCTTCTGAATCTCAAAAATATTGAGGATAAAAAATTTTACAGAATTTTCATGTTTTGAACAATTTTGATCAAATTTTTTCTAAAGCAATTCATTATTTTTCTAACAGCCTCATCGGACACCTAACCGACACTGTTGTTGTACAGAACGGGTCAAAACTCACTACGAACCTCCGCCTGGCACATGTGTCTAGACTCGACTCGACTCATAACTCATCGATACGAGAGCAGCTGCGGATCCAGCATATTAGTCATAAGCAAAATCTTGAAACTTAATTTCCTGTACCTAGATTTTCCTCTCTGCGAAAAATGGGAAATAAAAAAAAAATTGGAATAAAAAAGTTTGAAAGTTGATTTCTGGAGAATGAATATTTTGACCGGTTGTCGTAAAGAATCAGGAGCATCGTTGGACCGATTCTGGAGTTTGTGGTCTTCAAATTTGTAGAATCCAATCCTCCAGCAGATGAACTGACAACTTTTTGATATCACTCTTTTTGGTTCAGATAATAGAAAAAATATAGAAAAAAAATTGAAGAATCAGAAAAATCTCAGTAAAAACTAAGCGAGTCAGGCGATTTTTGCGATATCAAAAAGTTGTCTGTTCATCTGATAGAGGCACTTCTTCTAAACACTTGAAGACCAAAAACTCCAGAATTGGTCCAACGATACTCCTGATTCTTTACGACAACCGAGTAATTTGGTATTTTTCTATATGGAGCGTAACTACTATTGGACTCAAAGTAATATTGAATGTTAGGTATGGATAATGAGGGTCAAACCCTTCCCAAACTTCATGATTTTTTTGGATTTGATCAGACTCTCAAATTCGCTGTAAAACATTATTATCTTTTTCAGAATTTTAACCCATTCAAAGGTGTGGATACCCCCTCAAATGGGTTAACATTTTGAGAAAGATATTGATATTCTACAGCGAATTTGAGAGTCTGATCAAATCCAAAAAAATCATGAAGTTTGCGAAGAGTTTGACCCTCATTATCCATACCTAACATTCAATATTACTTTGAGCCCAATAGCAGTTACGCTTCATATAGAAAAATACAAAATTACTCGGTTGTCGTAAAGAATCAGGAGTATCGTTGGACCAATTCTGGAGTTTTTGGTCTGTAAGTGTTCAGAAGAGATGCCTCTTTCAGATGAACAGACAACTTTTTGATATCGCAAAAATTGCCTGACTCGCTTAGTTTTTACTGAAATTTTTTTGATTCTTCAATTTTTTTTCCATATTTTTTCTATTATCTCAACCAAAAATAGTGATATTGAAAAGTTGTCTGTTCATCTGATAGAGATTTCAATTCTACGAATTTAAAGACCACAAAGTCCAGAATCGGTCCAACGATGCTCCTGATTCTTTACGACAACCGGTCAAAATAGTCATTCTCCAGAAATCAACTTTCAAACTTTATTATTAATTTTTTTTTTTTATTGCCTACTTTTCCCAGAGAGAAAAATGTAGTTACAGGAAATTAACTTCCAAGATTTTGCTAATGACTAATATGCTGGATCCGCAGCTGCTCTCGTATCAATGAGTTATGAGTTGAGTCGAGTCTAGACACATGTGCCAGGCGGAGGTTTGAAGTGAGTTTTGACCCGTTCTGTACAACAACAGTGTCCGTTAGGTCTCCGGTGAGGCTGTTAGAAAAATAATAAATTGCTTTAGAAAAAATCTGATCAAAATTTTTTAAAACATAAAAATTCTCTAAAATTTTTGACTTCCAATATTTTTGAGATTCAGAAGATGCTAGCACAATTCTTATCAATATTACGAAAATTCTTTCATCTCTCATCAATCATACCTTTTTTCTTATAATATTTATTAAACTCTTGCAATTAATATATGTATTATAGAAATACTCATCTTTTTAGAAATCCAAATGTGTAGTCTCCTGGCATCGATTTCAAACGCACTTTTTGATGGATCATCTTTTTTCGATTCCAAAGTCTCATTCCGGATACATATACACTGCGTTTATTCGATAATGGAAGTTACTATTGGTTTGAATTCGTAATGAAAGCACGACAATATTTACAAACAAGTGGACACCTAACCTCGAAAAAATGAAGATCGCAGCCATGTGTTCTGTCGAGGAGAGATGTAACGACGCGGGAAAAAATGATCGGGCATGATCAGACATGAACAGGCATGAGTCTTCAAGCCTGATCAGACATGAAAAATGACCGGGACTGAACAGGCCTGATCAGGTCTGTTCATGTCTGATCATGCCTGATCATGCCCGGTCATTTTTCATGTCTGATCAGGTCTGAAGACTCATGCCCGTTCATGTCTGATCAGGCCTGATCATTTTTCCCGGGTTTTTTTTGGACAAATTAAAATAAAACAGCGAGTTATATGAAAAAATTATACAAACTGTTGTTTTTATATCTTTTGTACGTCGTAATGATAAGGATTCATGGTTATTTCTGATGATTAACTTTTTTTAGTGAATTAAAATTTTCTCACCGCTTCTCACTGGGATTCGAACCCGGGTCCTTCCGCGTATCAGTCGAGGCTTCTACCACTTTGCTACTTTACGTATTTGATAGTTAATACTTTCAGCATTTTTATATGTATCTGTCACGAAAATTTTATCAATCTTAACTGATGCACTTAATATTGATTATGATGCGATCGAACGATTGTTTAATTGTTTCTGTATTTTAGGGAATGTGAGGCAACATGGCCACTCTAAATTTTTCAGTGAAAAAAATTACTAATCTGAAAATGCTGTTTATTCTATTCATTGAGAGAAATCAAACGTGTATTTTCTTGACTGGAGTAATTAATATAACGTTTTGGGACAAAATGGCTATTTTAATAATATTATAATATTTAGGTTTTCATTGTTTAAATTGTCACAGTATATGTATGGGTATACAGGGTAATTCAGAATTCTCGACGAATCTCTTGAGGGGTTTATCCTTGTCAAAATTGGGAACAAAAGTTCCTCAGCCATTTTTCCTGGGAAATATTTTTTTCCGAGAAACGATGTTTTTCACAATTATTTTTTTGTCTGTATTATTCGTCGATTTTTAAGAATCCCAAGAGTTTCTTATTTGGCGAAAGATATTCAAAAAATGTCTTATGATTCCAAGGAAAAAATCATTCTTCGGAAAAATGGCTGAGGAACTTTCGATCCCGATTTTGCCAAGGATTATTCTCTCGAGAGATTCGTCACGAATTCTGAATCACCCTGTATATTGAGTAAGATATCATGAGACCTAATAATAACATATACACAACTATCTATGATTTGAACAAATTATCTAGGTTTCCTAACAATCAGGTCTGATCAGATCTGATCATATATAGACTAGGGTGTGTCAAAAAAAAAATATTTTTTTTGCTACCTTCTGAACGGATAGTTCTCATCAAGACAGAGACATTTCCCACTGGAAAATGTCCTATGTCAAGGCTAAGTGGTTCCAAAATTTTTTTCAGTTTTCCATTTTCCTATGGAAGATTCCAATTCTTATGGAAAATGGAAAACTAAAAAAAAGTTTCGGAACCACTCAGCCTTGACATGGGGCATTTTCCAGCGGGGAATCTCTCCGTCTTGACGAGAACTATCCGTTCAGAAAGTAGCAAAAAAAATTTTTTTTTTCTGACACACCCTAATATAGACCTATATCAGGCGTATATAATATGATTCTACAGTAGAGTCCCGCTTTTGTCAGCCTCACGGGAGGACTGCTGACAGAACCGGGAATGTCTGAGCTCCGCCTAAGGAGGCGTACGAGTCAGCGAACGCCAGTGGCGTAGCGAAAGTGAAGCGGTGCGCTGGCTTCGTGAATAAGTGAGTCTGCCAAAGCAAGGTTTGTTTACATACATTCCTACACCACTGCCGGAGACTTCGGGCTACGCCTTCGCCTTTCTCTACGTGGCTCGACGCACGAGCGAAGGAAAGCAGCGTTAGTAGAGGGGGAGGTAGGGGAACGTCTAGCTTGACAGAATCGGGGCTGACAAAAGCGGGACTCTACTGAACATGGGCTTATATCAGTCAGGTCTGATCATATCTAATTATATGTAGACCATATATGATTAATAATAATAATAACAGTATAATAATAATAATAATAATAGTATAATAATCATAATATTTTATAATTATATATAGACCCATAAATGATTGGACATTGACTTATATCAGTTATGTCTGATCATATCGTATAAAATTAGACATGATTATGCCTGTTCATGTCTGATCAGGCCTGATGCTCATGGCCGATGATCGTCTGATCACGTATCAGGCCTGATAAGAGCGACATAGTTAGAGCAGAGCGGAGGTTTTCAACCTTTCAGGCATAATCATACATGAATCAAATTTGTTTTCTTGACCTCGGTGTGAGTGGATTGAAGGATTTCTTGGAAATGTAGGTCATAAATAAAAGTCAGAATTTGACGTTTCGGCCCGAGTGGGGGCCCTCCTCAGAACATAACATTTAATAATCTGTGTGAAGAAAACAGAACAGTTTAGACTGTGAAACAGTAAGGTTGTTCTAAGAACTAAGTTACATAATCTCATAAGAGTGAATTAAATTAAACATAGCAGAACTCATACGAGTAATTAAAGAAGCTACCTATTTTGTTGCATAATGAGAATTAAATATAAGGAGCAAAAGTTACAAAGAAGTTTCAAGCCTAAAAGGACCATGTGCTTTACATACAACATGTTTTAAGCCTAAAAGGACCATGTGCTTTACATACAACATGTAAAGCACATGGTCCTTTTAGGCTTAAAACTTCTTTGTAACTTTTGCTCCTTATATTTAATTCTCATTATGCAACAAAATAGGTAGCTTCTTTAATGACTCGTATGAGTTCTGCTATGTTTAATTTAATTCACTCTTATGAGTTTATGTAACTTAGTTCTTAGAACAACCTTACTGTTTCACAGTCTAAACTGTTCTGTTTTCTTCACACAGATTATTAAATGTTATGTTCTGAGGAGGGCCCCCACTCGGGCCGAAACGTCAAATTCTGACTTTTATTTATGACCTACATTTCCAAGAAATCCTTCAATCCATAATCATACATGAACAGGCATGGCCATGCATGATCAGGCATGAACGTATTTATGATCAAGTCTGACGTCAGGCTTGGTTATACATGAACAGGCATGATCATTTCTGACATCAGGCATAATCATACACGAACAGGCATGGCCATGCATGATCAGGCATGAACGTATTTATGATCGGGTCTGACATCAGGCCTGATCATACATGAGCAGGCATGATCATGTCTGGCAGCAGGCGTAATCATACATGAACAGACATGGCCATGCATAATCAGGCATGAACGTATTTATGATCGGGTCTGGCATCAGGCATGATCATGTCTGGCAGCAGGCATAATCATACGTGAACAGGCATGGCCATGCATGATCAGGCATGAACGTATTCATGATCGGGTCTGGCATCAGGCCTGATCATACATGAACAGGCATGATCATGTCTGGCAGCAGGCGTAATCATACATGAACAGGCATGATCATGTCTGGCATCAGGCATAATCATACATGAACAGGTATGGTCATGCATGATCAGGCCTGAACGTATTGGGCGCTTCAGGCCTAATCATTCATGATCATGCATGATCCTGTCTGGCATCAGATATGAACAGGCATGAACAGACATGATCATGTCTAATTTCAGGCCTGATCATATATGAACAAACATGATCATGTCTAATTTCAAGCCTGATCATACATGAACAGGCATGATCATGTCTGAACATTTTTTCCCGGGGAGGTTGCTGCAGTTTTTTCTACTACAGCTGATGGAGAGATTCCAGAAGCTTTCGTTACTATTCGAAATAAGAATACGAAGACTCTGCAAAATGTCAGCTCAATGGATCCGAATGTCGAACCATGGATATATCCGCTATTCTATCCGCATGGTACTCGAAGTTGGAATAGAGATATCATGCGTACTGGTAGAACATGATCTACGTTCAAACGCATAAGTAGAGCAGCGTATGTCAAATACAGAATAGCCATTGGGGACAATCAATTCAACGTATTCTTGCTTGGCAGGCGATTATTTCAGCAGTGGATGGTAGATTCATACGTAAAAATCGAAAATGATAGAATTAATTATTGCAAAAATCATCAGAAGGAGTTGAGAGCAGAATCTTATCAAGGTTTGGTAGACTACTTGGATAGAAGGGCGAGTGAATTGAACGGACGAATTGGGAAAATGATTGTCTTACCATCCACATTAGTTGGTTCTTCTCGTAGCATGATGCAAATGTATCAAGATGCAATGGCAATTGTGCGTAAATTTGGAAGACCAAATTTATTTATAACAATGACATGTAATCCCAAATGGCGTAAAATAAGTAAAAATATTTCGGATCAGCAACAGGCAGCAGATAGACCAGACATCTGTGCTCGCGTGTTTGATGCTAAAAAGAGTTATTTAGTAGATTTGATTGTCCGTCAAAAGTTTTTTGGGCAGGTAGCAGCATATGTTTATGTAATTGAATTTCAGTAATGTGATCTCCCGCATATTCACATGTTGGTAACTTTGACTCAAGCTGACAAGATAACAAACAAAGAAATAGTAGATCGATACATTTCCGCAGAAATTCCAGATCAAATGAGGAACATGAAGCTGCATGATATTGTGATGAAACTAATGATGTATGGACCGTGTGGCGACTGGCGCATGCAAGTCGGGAAATGTTCAAAACATTTTCCGAAAAAGTTCAGAGAAGAGACAACAATGGATGAAAACGGTTATCCTTACTATCGACGACGAGATACGGGAATGTCCTTCGAGCGACCTGGAAGATACATGGTGGATAATAGATACGTCGTGCCATACTGTTCTTAAATGTGAATGACATTCAACAGTCACATCAACGTCGAAATGGTATCAAGTATAAAATCTATAGAATATTCACAAGGGCGAATGCAGCCTTGAGGGGGGGGGGGGGGGGGGCAGAATGAGATGTGATGTGGGGAATACATGAATACATGATGTTAGTTCGAAGGTGAAGGAGCGATTCCACGTCAGGCCGGACAAAATAAATCAAAATATGACCTCGATATTACCGATTTTGCTATAATTTTTTTTTCACCACACCTGCACGGAAAGTACGACTTTCGGCCCCTCGCGTGAGCGGGAGGTCATACTTTCCGATGCCAGGGGGTGGTAAAAAATAGTATACCTCACACGCGAGTAAAAAAGCCCATCTCAAACTGCGTTTTTACCACCCTCGCCTTCGGCTCTGGTGTCAATCTCACACGCAGTTTGGGTTAGCCTACTTTCCCTCCCTAGGTGAGTAATAAACCATGACGGGTTCTATGGAACAAATGAATTCATTAAACAATTTTTTTTTTGCCCCTATTTTCCAAGTTACACGGGGGTGAAATTCAGCAAAAAGAGCCAAAAATCGAAAACATACTCCTCTTCAAACGATCATATCTTTGATTGTATTCATCCTAGAGACTTCAGTCAATAACCATTTCGAAGATATTGAATGACACTATTATTATATATTCATTTGATTTTGCGGGTAACGAACAATTTCATTTGTTATAAATAAATATATTATTCGAACGTGATTTTCAAAGCAAGAACCACGCGATAAAATTCTCGAAAAAATATAAGCGTATTCCTTGATCAATTCTCTACAAAATCGTTAGGTCAATAGGATGGAGAACCGATGGAAACCATGTGAAAACGATTCATTCATAAGCGACGGCGCGCGCTGCCACCGAAAAACCGTACACGAGCCGGGTCTTTCAGCGGCGGCGCGCGCCGTCGTTTATGAATAAATCGTTTTGACATGGTTTCCATCAGTTCTCCATCCCTTTGACCTAACAATTTTGTAGAGAATTGATCAAGGAATACGCTCATATTTTCTCCAGAATTTTTACGCGTGGTTCTTGCCTTGACAACCACGCTTGAATATTATATTTGTTTATAACAAATCGAATTGTTCGTTATCATTAAATTCAATAAATACACTCAACAACAAAATTAACGGCGCACCCGGCATTGGGCGAAATAATGCCGATTTTCACAAGACTGTAACTCGATGGAAAATTGTCGAAAAAAATCATTCAGGAAAGCATTTCGAAGGTTGAAACTTCATCTGCAAGATAGTTTTAGAAAATTCTTCCTACGGCTACTTTTGACGTCATGGCGTAGGTTTGAGTGCCGAGTTGCAAAACGCTAGAAAAAACAAGTTTTTCAAAGTTCTTTATGGGGCGTTAAAAAAATCGCAAATAACTTTCGAGACAGTCATTTTGTAGCCTGGAATCTCCTATTCAAAACGGTCCCTGGAAATTTGTCGCACGATTTTTTGTCACTGAATTATCCGACTTTTGGTGAAGCACTAAGGGCCGAATCGACGAGTAGGCGATTGATTTGGCGTTATCCAGGATTCACCGCGAGGAGGTACAGTCTACCATGCATCCCGTGTGTGTGTGTGTGTGTGTCCGTGTGTCCGTGTGTATGCGCGTTTGTGTGTGTTTGTATGTGGGTGTGTGTTTGTATGTGGGTGTGTGTGTAGGTGTGTGGCGGGTGGGTGTGTGGGGTCGATCCTGCCCTTATCGACATTGCTTCACCAAAAGTCGGATAACTCAGTGACAAAAAATCGTGCGATGAATTTCTAGAACCCATTCTGAAGAGGAGATTTCAGGCTATAAAATGGCTGTCTCGAAAGTTCGCTGCCATTTTTTTTAACGCCCCATAGAGAACTTTGAAAAACTTGTTTTTTCTAGCGTTTGGCAGCTCGGCACTCAAACCTATGCCATGACGTCAAAAGTAGCCGTAGGAAGAATTTTCAAAAACTATCTTGCAGATGAAGTTTCAACCTTCGAAATGCTTTCCTGAATGATTGTTTGCGACAATTTTTCATCGAGTTACAGTATTTTGAAAATCGGCATTATTTCGCCGAGTGCCGGGTGCGCCGTTAATTTTGTTGCTAAGTGTATATAATAATAGTGTAATTCAATAGTTTCAAAATATTTCTTGGAAGAAGTCTTTACGATGAAAAAAAAACCAAAGATATAACCGTGTTGTGCTAGCCACACGTATCCGAGCCGGGTTTTACGGTGGCAACGCGCGCCGTCACTCATAAATAAATCTTTTTCACTGTGACGTGGATTTTATTTAGCCCTCGAACTAGACCGGATGCTAGCCTCCGAGAGCCGTCCACTCGACAATTGGCCAACGTTAATTACCTGAAAAATATGCTGGGCGCCAGGCGGATAACCGCCACGTTCAAAAATATAAACAAAATATATCCTACGGGTACGTAAAGCGTCGGCTAGCTACAGTACCGCGGAGAGGGGTCAGGATTGATTGAAGGATTAGCGGGACGTTAAATAACGACTCGAGCGTTTGAATTTGACAATAAAAAAAATAGAATTTATTCAACAAAATAGAAAAGAAATAGAAATAATAATTTTAACAATCGGGAATAAATTCCCTCGTAGAAAGAACGGCCACAGGTCGTGTAAAAGTGACCCGGCCACGTTTGACGAGCTTTACAATATCTAATAAACTACTAGCTTCCACGTGGGAGAGCAATAACAAGGAAAATCATGCAAAATAATTAAATAACTCGACAAACTCGGTCCTCGTGAGACAATATTTCAACTAGAACGCTAAATAGACTCCACGAGGAGGACTTACAACTAATTAACAGGCGAATATTTACAATGAGTGAGCCTTCTGTTCTTAATAGCGACTAGAAAAATTAAATTGATCTACGAAGTAATATTTACAGATCTCACTTAGACTAACTTAACCTAACTCTGCGAATAACGCGACTAATAATTAAATAGAATTCTTTATTGACTCGAACCCGAAAAACAAAGACTCGAAGTCCAAATAACGAATAGCTATGTCTCTCCCCACGGGAGGAAGAGAGAGCGACAGTGACTGACTACGACTATCTCTGTCGCACTCGTGTACGACAGATATCAAACCCGAACTTAACAGACTATAATACTCGATTTTTCTCAGGAAAATAATAACTCGAACGATAAACTCTAATACATGGGGACACTGGTGACGGCCTACCCTTCGGAGATCGGTTTAATTCGATTCCAAAAATATTAATTAGCCTCGTGGCTGCACAAAGGCAATATGGCTGGCGGCCGTTGCCGAATTCGAATTGGTATGGGTAAGAATGGCTAACGCTTACCGTCTTCCAGCCATGCGAGGAAGAGAAGTTTCTCTCGCTCCACATTCATCTTCGGATCCCACGGGGGAAATATTCCTCGGGGAACAACACTCACTCAATCAAAAAAAAGGAACTCTAATAAGCCCACGAGGTTCGAACGTAAAAATTATAAATTCTTTCGACGCAAAGTCTCAGACAAACCTAAACGGCACGAGTGCTAAGTACGCTAGTCTAACGCAGAGTGACTAGACCGCTTGGCGCCGGTAATCAGCGCCCTCGTGTTACGGCCAAATATCGATTTTCGTATCGACCGAAGGATCCCTTAAGCATGGCGACCGGTGGTTGCCACGCGCGTAATTCAAAGTTCGCCACGATGATTTTAGCTTGCTACGTCGGAGGCTCACGGGATGCAGGCTCTTCCTGGTGGCGGGAATCTCTTCCACCACCGATATCCCCCGTTGTAGAGTGCCCTTGGCACTCCCCCGTGTCCTCTAGATTACTAGCAGGAGGTAGCGTGGCCACTAACTATCCTCCGAAGCTTTTGGGTGGCGTTCGTCGAGTAGGATCCAAACAGTCGATACTGGAACGTCTTGCGTCGGTAGTGGTGTGTCTCTGTCACAGTATCTTAGCCGTCGGCTGGGCCTCGTCTCCCACATGTTAGAGAAAAGTCGTAAAACAAAACAAAAGAATAAATAATATGCTCAACAGTCTTTAGTCGGTCACGGTCGCCTCTCGGAATTTCTATCGGACCTCGGGGTCTATCCACTCATTCTCTCATTTTCATCCACTCCGCTAAGGTCGTTTAAGGGGTGAGGAGCCTGTCGTAACATGCAATGTTACAACTCCCCCCCCCTTAGACGGACCACTGGGGCGGAAGCGCTTGCAAAACTGACCCATGGACCGAACTCCGAGTGGCGGCCGCACACCGCGTCTTACGTCTACAGATCCGTCTGGATCTGATGGCTTGAACGTAACTTTTTAACAAACTAAACTTTCCCCCGGGGAGGGAATACGAAGGTAATTTTATGAAAACCCCCGGTTAAATTCTCAAGTCATCACACGCTACTCTCCCCCTGCAGAAGGCAGAAAGACAAAAACTTAGGGAAGGGTTCGACTTCCCAACCAAAAAAAACAAAATCAAAATAAGAGTCTAATATCTGAAAGCTCGAAACTAACGAACCACACAAAAAAAAATAGCAAAATAAAGGACTATTGTAATTTCATTACCAATAATTTTGACCAAAAACATGACACAAAAAAAAAACAAATAAAATAAGAGACTACGAACCAACAAAACAAAACGAAACTAAATACAGGGCGTCAATGCCCGAGCTCGAAAGGCTCTATACAAAAAAAAAAAAAAAAAAAAAAAACAGACCTAACCCCCCACGATAAGGGAAGAGAAAAAAAAAACAAAAAAAAAAACAAATCAATCAATACAACAAAAAGATGCCCCCGAAAGGCAAAGGAAAGCACAACAAAAAAAAATATATCTTATGGTCACCCCTCGGGGTGAAGGGAACTCAACACAGGTGGGGATTTCCCCACGTTCCTTAACACTAATACTGGCGGCTTGCCGAGGCAGCCAGAACCCACGGGTAACCAGTCAAAACAAAGAAAGAAAATTATCCCCCAAGGACAAACGAACCAAACTAGAAGAAAGAAAAAAAAAAAGGAAAACGCGAAGAAAAAGAGAAAAAGAACAAAAGAGAAGGGAAGCATGAAAGGGAGAGGAAAGAGAACCAACTCGGGATGAAAGGGGAAGTTAGCGTCGAGCCCCTTGCCATCCTCTGTGTAGACCGTACCACCCCTTTGCCTTAGCTTCCTCTTGTTTGTTGGCCAACACTATATGCCACCCTTGATCGAGATTTGGGCAGGTCTCTCGGGTTGGGCCGGGCATCGAACAGATGGTACAGAACGGGCGTTTGGGCCGGTCACAGTATCGAGAGGTATGGCCGGCGCGGCTGCAGTTCCAGCAGCTCATCTGGCTCCTCCGATGCTCCAAAAGGGCCGCTTCGCGCTCTTCCTGTTCATGCCGGTTTCGCAGGATGGCCTCGCGGTTGGCCCGAGCCCTCCGTTCCGCCTCTAGGGCATGTCGGGCTTGTAGGGCCTCGGTTTCGGCCGCGTCAGCCTGCCTGGCGGCGTCACGGGCCACTCGGCGTGCCTCGTTAGCTCGTTGGGTAGCCTCCCGAAGCCCGGTTTCAAGCTCGGCTAGTCGGTCGCTACCTGGCTTAGCCGGGGGCTTTGCCAGAGGAACATATCGCTTGTCCCTCGGTATAGCTCCTACGGTTGCCGTCGGCGGTGTTGTTCCCTCCGGGGGGTTGGGCCTAGGTTGACTGTTTTCGCTGGCCGGCGGGGCCTCGACTCTGGCTTCTGGCGGGACGGTGGCTGCCATACCCGGGGCGCTGGGGCCCGGTATCGGGGCTAGGTTGTAGGCGGCCCCCGGTACTGGATGCAGCCCGAACATCTCCCGCATCTCGGGGCTTAGACGTGGAAGCCTTCCGGGTATTTCCCACGGGGGGATACGCGGGTTTCGCACCTCTTCGGCCTCGGGGGTCTGGGAGAACACGAGGTCTCCACAAACTGCTTGGAGGTCCTCATCTCGGATCGCCCCTTCGCGGGCTAAGGAAAACATCCTTACGTCAAGTCCACGTGACCCACCCACAGTATTCACTACTAAATGGCTGGTGCAGTCGACCACAAGAAAAAATAAAGAAAAACTAATCCGTCGAACTGACCGATAATTTCACCCCAAACCTCCTAAAATCCTATTTCCTTAACTTTAATCCCCGAACCAAAAAAAAAAGAAAACAAAACACTCGGATCCAATAGCACTCTAATACCTAATACTAAAAACTCAAAATACCCGAACGCGAACGATTCTCTCAGGCCTCGTCGGAAGATGCAACTTCCTCCTCGGACTCACTGAGATCGACGTCTACCTCCGGGGCGACGTACGGTTTAAAATCTTTCATATGGTGTCGACCGAGTGTCCTACCGGTTTCATCCTCTAGCTCGTACACGACGGGTGATACTACCTTCGTTACGATATAAGGTCCCGCGAATTTGGGAGCTAATTTCGCAGCTACGAAGTTCGCAGCTGATGATAAGACGCGGTTTCGCTTCCAGACTCGGTCTCCTACCTTATAGTGACCGTCTCGGTGACGTCGATTATAATATTGCGCCTGCCTAGTGCGTGCATTCTGTAAATGACGGGTCGCGAGATCTCTTAATTCTTGCAGGCGGTTCATTCTTTCAGCCCACTTCGCCGGACACGGCTCCGGAATGGTCGCGGGACCTTCTTCCGCGCGTCGCAGTTGTACTCGAGGCCGCGGTTCACGACCTAAGTTTAAAAATGCCGGGCTTACTTTCAGCGAACTATGCACTGCAGAATTATACGCGAAACGGAATTCATGCAGATGCACGTCCCAATCTCGGTGATCCGTCTCAATATACGTCGTGATCATAGTCTTTAGGACTCGGTTCACCCTCTCTACCGGATTGGCCTGCGCGTGATACGGGGGTACGTGGGCGTGTACAATGTTGTACTCGGCGCACATCTCATCGACGGCTTTATTCGCGAATTCAGTGCCATTATCAGTGAGGAATACTTCCGGAGTACCCCACCTAGACAAAATTAAATCCTCGAACGCCGCGATAATGTTTTTCCCCGTGGCTTTACGCAACGGAGTGCACTCTACCCACTTTGTAAACAAGTCCTCGAAGACTAACAAATATTCGTACCCGGATCGACTACGAGGAAACGGACCCATTATGTCAGCTGCGACTACTGTCCACGGCTGATTTACTACACGATCTCCCATCAGACCAGCTGGTGTAGCCTGTTCGACTTTGCACTGCTGGCATTGCTGACAGCGTCGCACCGCGACTACGATATCTCTAAACATGCCAGGCCAATAATAATCCTCGCGGATTCTCGCATAAGTCTTTTCGACTCCGAGATGCCCAGCCTGCGGGTCTTCGTGCGCTTCGATAAACGCTCGGTCGCGATGTTCGGCGGGCAATACTAATTTCCACGGATTCAGTTCTTCCATAATTGGTTCTGTCACCGGATTCGGCCGCAAATAATACAGTCGGCCTTCGAATACTGACCATCCTCTATACTTTTTCGGGGCTTCTAAAACTTCTTGTACGCGCTTCGTGTACCACGGATCTTGAGCTTCATTAATCGCGGCTACATACACGGCTGCGAGGTCCTCGACCTCGTCTTCGTACATTCGCGATAATGCGTCGGGGACATGATGCATAGCTCCCTTTCGATGTATGACCTCGAAGTCATACTCCAGGAGCTCTAATGCCCACCTAGCAAGCCGACCTGTTGGATTATGCAAATTATGCAACCATCGGAGGCTGCTGTGATCCGTTATCACCGTGAAATGATACCCCTCGAGGTACGCGCGAAATTTCTTTATAGCCCAAATTACAGCTAAACACTCTTTTTCTGTCACCGAATATTTTCTCTCAGCTTCAGAAAGAGTGCGGCTCGCATATGCGATGACTCGTTCGACCTCGTCAATGGTCTGAGTCAAAACGGTGCCGATTCCAAAATCGCTGGCATCCGTCTGCACTACAAAAGGTACTCGAAAATCAGGACACGATAATACCGGGGCTGAGGTTAACGCGGATTTTGATTCGTTGAACGCTTGTTCTTGTTCTTCGCCCCATTCCCACCGTCTATCTTTGCGTAAAAGCCGCGTTAATGGCTCCGAGGAGCCCGCGAACGCTGGAATAAATCGGCGGTACCACGAGGCCATCCCTAAAAATCGTCGCAATTGTTTCAAGTTCCGGGGTGCCGGATAACTAACAATCGGTTCGATCTTGTCGGGGTCTATTTGTAATCCCTCGTTGTTAACTCTGAACCCCAAATATCTTACTTCATCCCTACAAAACTCGCATTTATCCGGGTTTAACGTAAGACCAGCCCTCGCTATTTGATCAAATACGCGCTTGAGCCAGTCGATATGCTTCACGAAATTGTCCGTTACTACAATAATATCGTCCAAATACGCGAAAACATGTGGTTCCATATCCGGTGTAATTAATTTGTCCACTAATCTTTGAAACGTGGCAGGGGCTCCGGTGAGTCCGTATGGCATCCTCGTAAAGTGAAATAAGCCTCTGCCCGGTGCAGTGAACGCAGTGACTTCGCGACTATCTGGGTGCAAGGGAATCTGATGATAGGCTTGACTCAAATCAATCGTCGAAATATACCTCGCGGCACGTAATTTATCTAAAATCCCGTTGATATAAGGAATCGGGTAGGCATCCTTCTTCGTGACGCTATTTACTTTACGGAAATCCAAACAAAAACGATAACTGCCATTCGGCTTTTTAACCATTACTATGGGACTCGACCACGCGCTTTGTGACGGCTCAATGACGCCTTCGGCTAACATACGATCAACTTCAGCATGGATCGCGGCTTGTACCACCGGTGATACTAAATAATATCTTTGTTTAATCGGCGAATTTCCCTGCGTATCTAAGGTATGCTCAGCTAGGCTTGTTAATCCTAGTGGGCCCGTGACCGCAGGTAGCTCGTTCTCTAAAAACTCTTCCAGTACCGTTTTCTCCGCTGAAGTTAACTCTGCTATGCCGTAGCACGCGTTGGTTGACCCCGTGGTCGCTGCCAATGACTCGAAAAACGGATTAGTTTCCGTCGGTCCCTCTTTTAGACGCCACGTATCGTCTCCGCCATACATTTCTAACTCAAATAATCTAATAAAATCCATACCGAGGATGCAATCCCACGCTACAGACGGGAGTATTCGAATCGCAAGTTCGTGGGTTATTCCTGCCAATTCAATCGGCACGATAAATTCCCCTAAGACTGCTTCGGTGTCGCCGTTTGCCAGTATAACCCGTTCAAAAGCTGGTTTGCTTAAGGCCCGACCATTTTCTTCGGCGATTTTCTTTCCCGAAGCTCCTAAAAAACTTCTGGAAGACCCGGTGTCTATTAAAGCGCGAACCTTTGTATTCCCGATTTTGACTGTTAAAAACCAGCGTGGCTGCAGTTCAAGGGTCTGCATCGGAAAGCATTCTGCATCCGGCTCGGTATAAGGATTATTTGGGCTCGGGTTTTCTATTGGGGGTGACTCCCTTGCCCTGTTCGCGAGCCCCCTGTACCGTTTCCCGGATGACAACGCGAACACGTAGTCGCTATTTCGCCTTTTCTACCGCAATGGTAGCAAAAACGAACCCTCGGCGCTGGGCAATCTCTCCATATGTGACCTCGGCGATCACAGTTAAAGCAGGTGACCGCTGGTCCACCATCCATTGCTGGCATGGTGTTTTCGGCTACCCTCGCGTCTACGGGGTATGTTGGAGCGTTTTGATTAGCCTGCCGGGGCTGTATATTCGCGGTCGCGGTCTCGATTTTTTTTTCTAAACTCGACTGTATTGCCGCGAGTTGCTCTTTTATGGCCTTTTCCAAGGCCATCTTCCCCCCCCCTTGACTCTTACCGCCCTTCGTTTTCGTCTTCGGAGCTGACTTAGCCTTCGGCGCCTCCGGTGCCTCCGCAGTCTCGACAGACTCATACACGGCCGCGAGTGCCTGGGCTTTCTTCGCTTGCTTGGCCTTAGCCTTACATGCTAGCTCCGACATGTACGACTCGTCGGCGTCAGCGGGTGGGGGTGGCTTGTACGCCCGCGAGGATGCTAAATTTCTTGCTTTAGCAGTGGCAGCCCGAGCTAATTCTTTAAAACTAGATATTTGATTCCGGTCTAACAAGTTCTGAATCTCCGGCTTAAGGTTCTCGAAGGCTAGATCTAGTTGGTCTTCCAACGCGTATGGCCTAGTCATACGATTTAATAACCCCCGGATGCAGGTCAAGTAGTCGGTCACCGACTCGTTTTCGCCCTGCGTACACGACGCGGCCTGCTGACGGAATCTTTTATTTACTGTTTCGTCGCCGAACCAGCTTCTGAATTCCTGCCGGAAATCTTCGTAGCTCGACCAGCTATCTCGCTCCAGTCGTAGCCATTCCGAGGCGATCCCCGTAAACACTATCGGCAGAGACTGAATCACTTCTTTGCCGCTTAATGGGGTGAACCTCTTACAATCATCGAGACGGCTTAAAAAGTCCTCCGCGCTTTGTTCAGTACTACCTCCGAACCTTATGTTCCACCTTCGTAAGGCTTCGACCACCTCTTTAGCTCGGTCTCTACAGTGAGAACGCGCGGGTTCCGTCACGTCTTCCCAGCTGGATCGCGGTTCTTCCCACACGCTTGTGCCGGGTTGCCTACCTTGGGAGGGTGGGTGGGTAATTATTGGTTGAGGATTTATCGGCGACAGACTTCGGTTTTGCCCGAAGTCTTCCTCTCGGCGAATGTGGCCTTCCGATGGCCGTGTTTCCCCGCGCGGTTGACGTTCCCTATCTTCCCGGGGGTCTACGGCTCCTCTCGGGAGAGACTCACGCGGCAATCGTCTAAGTACTTCTTGTACTAGACCCTCGAGGTCTTGTTGGCCCCTGCTATCGCTAATTTCTACTGTTTCTGGCCTTCCCCTCGTTCGATTAGGCGCTCGGCCCTCAGATCTAAGGTATCGGTCCTCTAGCTCTAGCTGTTGGAGCCTGTTGTCGCGTAAGACCTCGATTTGTGCACCGCGTAGGTACTCGCGACCGTATTCCGTTAACGCCCGCGGGTTGGCTGTGGATCGTCGCGGCATCACTTCGGGTCTTTCCTCGGCTAGGATTTCCCGGAGTGCAGCGTGGTCGCTATAAAAATCCCGATATGCGTCGTTCTCATCTAAACCGGCGCGTGTATTCGCTGGCCTCGGGGGTGGGCTCGGTGCACTCCTCGCAGGCCTTGGGTCGGCGATGGTCGACATAACCGGTTGAGCTGTCGTGTAGATGATGCTCGTGGTTGTTGTCGTCACCGGTCGTGACTCGAAATTAGTCGCGAACGAAACCCGGGTCGGCGAAGGGTTTCTTTGGTGCTCCTGGCTACCACCCGGTCGCGATCCAACGTTTGAGGCGAAAATCGTTTCGTCCTCAGGCTCCCAGGGGATGGTGAGTTCGCCCTGGCGCCGCCGCCAATGTCGCAAATACCGATCTCTCAACTCTGCGCTTGAGCCCGTGGTGCTTACGTTTAGCGAACTCAACAGCTGGGATAACTCCGCGTGATCTAAATCCCACAAAGCGCATCCGTACGGGGTATCTATTGACGCCATGACTCGATGAGGAAACTAGGACTCAGTCGACACCAAAAAGAAATATTCCGAACGAAGGGAAAAACACGAACGCGAAAAAAAACAAAATACGCAAACTAACTGAAAGCGCGAAAATCGAACTCGAACTTCCAGGAAAAGAAAAAAAAAAAAAACGAAATCCACAAAAGAAAAAAAGAAAATCACTCACTGAACGCGATACTTGTTCTGAAAGTGCACTTGGACGTGCGTGAAGAAACCAATCGATTTAAATTCGATCTCGAAAATCAACGCGAACTCGAAACTAAAGATCAAAAGTCCCGAACTAAACTCAATACTTATTCCGAGAGTGCAGTCGAACGTGCGTAATGAAATTACTCGATTTAAAGTCACTCTCGAAAATCAACTCGAACTCGAACTCGAACTCGAAAGATAACCCGAACCCGAACCCGAAAGATACGCAAAAAAAAAACTAAAACATACTCAAAGCGCTATACTCTATCTTCTCGACGAGTCTACTCGTCGAGGTAGCCGTGAGTTGAGAACCACTGCTATCATATGGTCCTCAGAACCCACGCCTGAGCACCACTGCTACAGCCAGAACGAAAAATGTGAATTTACGCGACATCTATGATTTTCGAATCGATTCGCAATGACGACGCGTAAACATTCCCCTCGGCGCGGGGTGTACTCAGAGTCCGTCGAGTCTGGACTTTGCTCTTCCCCCACGTTAGAGAATAGTTTCACGAACCCGAAATATAGAATAATGTTAGCCGTTGGATTCTAGACAAGACCCTCGCTAGCTAGCTATTTGAGATTATTTATTTGAAAATTAAATGTTGTTTTCCCCCGGTGATCGTTGTGGTAGGACTTCACTGGTACTCAGTATGTTTCGTTACAGCGGTTCGTCACTATTCGATCACCTGATACAATTTATCCACCACCAGGCATGCACAGGGAAATAGTACACAAAAAAAAACAAACAAACACAATTCAATAACAAGCAGATATTATTTTATAATCTTAATAATAGCGAATGGCTCTTAATATTAAGCTTAGGGGTCCGTGTCCAGTGTCCCTGCGCATATAACGTTTTGTACTACGCTATAATCGAGTATTTTACTCTCTCGGAGAGAACACGGCAAAAAAAAATTAATTCATTAATTTAACCAAAACGTAGAAAAAAATCCGAATCCCTCGAGAGAATTCAACAATTCCCGAACGCAAAATTGTTTCGTAAATCAAAAGAAATACCCGAAGAATAAAATAAGAGAATTTGAATCGCTACGATAAACAAAAGAATTGCCGCGGTACGGCTTCAATACAAAGTCGCTGCGAGCGTACGCGCCGCTGATCCTTCTCCGGTAGACAGAGAAAACTAAATATTTGACCCGAAGTCTCTTGGCAACAGAGAAGCCGTTACCCAAAAGCGAATAATTATTCAACAAAACTACAATTTAATTTTCTCAGGGCCCCACGTTGGGCGCCAATTTGTGACGTGGATTTTATTTAGCCCTCGAACTAGACCGGATGCTAGCCTCCGAGAGCCGTCCACTCGACAATTGGCCAACGTTAATTACCTGAAAAATATGCTGGGCGCCAGGCGGATAACCGCCACGTTCAAAAATATAAACAAAATATATCCTACGGGTACGTAAAGCGTCGGCTAGCTACAGTACCGCGGAGAGGGGTCAGGATTGATTGAAGGATTAGCGGGACGTTAAATAACGACTCGAGCGTTTGAATTTGACAATAAAAAAAATAGAATTTATTCAACAAAATAGAAAAGAAATAGAAATAATAATTTTAACAATCGGGAATAAATTCCCTCGTAGAAAGAACGGCCACAGGTCGTGTAAAAGTGACCCGGCCACGTTTGACGAGCTTTACAATATCTAATAAACTACTAGCTTCCACGTGGGAGAGCAATAACAAGGAAAATCATGCAAAATAATTAAATAACTCGACAAACTCGGTCCTCGTGAGACAATATTTCAGCTAGAACGCTAAATAGACTCCACGAGGAGGACTTACAACTAATTAACAGGCGAATATTTACAATGAGTGAGCCTTCTGTTCTTAATAGCGACTAGAAAAATGAAATTGATCTACGAAGTAATATTTACAGATCTCACTTAGACTAACTTAACCTAACTCTGCGAATAACGCGACTAATAATTAAATAGAATTCTTTATTGACTCGAACCCGAAAAACAAAGACTCGAAGTCCAAATAACGAATAGCTATGTCTCTCCCCACGGGAGGAAGAGAGAGCGACAGTGACTGACTACGACTATCTCTGTCGCACTCGTGTACGACAGATATCAAACCCGAACTTAACAGACTATAATACTCGATTTTTCTCAGGAAAATAATAACTCGAACGATAAACTCTAATACATGGGGACACTGGTGACGGCCTACCCTTCGGAGATCGGTTTAATTCGATTCCAAAAATATTAATTAGCCTCGTGGCTGCACAAAGGCAATATGGCTGGCGGCCGTTGCCGAATTCGAATTGGTATGGGTAAGAATGGCTAACGCTTACCGTCTTCCAGCCATGCGAGGAAGAGAAGTTTCTCTCGCTCCACATTCATCTTCGGATCCCACGGGGGAAATATTCCTCGGGGAACAACACTCACTCAATCAAAAAAAAGGAACTCTCATAAGCCCACGAGGTTCGAACGTAAAAATTATAAATTCTTTCGACGCAAAGTCTCAGACAAACCTAAACGGCACGAGTGCTAAGTACGCTAGTCTAACGCAGAGTGACTAGACCGCTTGGCGCCGGTAATCAGCGCCCTCGTGTTACGGCCAAATATCGATTTTCGTATCGACCGAAGGATCCCTTAAGCATGGCGACCGGTGGTTGCCACGCGCGTAATTCAAAGTTCGCCACGATGATTTTAGCTTGCTACGTCGGAGGCTCACGGGATGCAGGCTCTTCCTGGTGGCGGGAATCTCTTCCACCACCGATATCCCCCGTTGTAGAGTGCCCTTGGCACTCCCCCGTGTCCTCTAGATTACTAGCAGGAGGTAGCGTGGCCACTAACTATCCTCCGAAGCTTTTGGGTGGCGTTCGTCGAGTAGGATCCAAACAGTCGATACTGGAACGTCTTGCGTCGGTAGTGGTGTGTCTCTGTCACAGTATCTTAGCCGTCGGCTGGGCCTCGTCTCCCACATGTTAGAGAAAAGTCGTAAAACAAAACAAAAGAATAAATAATATGCTCAACAGTCTTTAGTCGGTCACGGTCGCCTCTCGGAATTTCTATCGGACCTCGGGGTCTATCCACTCATTCTCTCATTTTCATCCACTCCGCTAAGGTCGTTTAAGGGGTGAGGAGCCTGTCGTAACATGCAATGTTACATCACATAGTTTCCATCGTTTCTCTATCCCTTTGACTTAACGATTTTGTAGAGAATTGATCAAGGAATACGCTCATATTTTTTTCATAATTTTATCGCGTGGTTAATCAAAAACGGGATCGAAATGTCCTCAGCCGTTTTTTCCGCAAATGCTTAGATTTCTCATTATAATTATTTCAAATCCAGCCAATGACGCGTGGCTTATGAACGGCCGTTCGTTGATGTGATTACCGCTCGGTTGTATGCGCGTCTCCCAGCCTATTGTCGCCGCGAAACAAAGTGCACACAACCAAGCGGCGAGCACACCGACAAGCGCCCGTTCTTAGATCGCACGTTATTGACTGAAATTAAAATAATTATAACGAGAAATCTAAGCATTTGCGGAAAAAACGGCTAAGGACATTTCGATCCCGTTATTCATCAAGATTTACCCTGTAAATTCCCCGGCGCAAATTCTGGGACACCCTGTGTAATAATAGTGTCATTCAATAGCTTTGAAATGGTTCTTGACTGAAGTCTCTAGGATGAATACAATGAAAGATATGATCGTTTGAAGAGGAGTATGTTTTCGATTTTCGCCTCTTTTTGCTGAATTTGACCCCCGGGTGACTTGGAAAATAGGGACCAAAAAAAAACGAAAAATTGTTCGATGAATTTATTTGTTCTATAGAACCCGTAAAAAAAATTATAGCGAAATCGCTAACATCGAGGTCCGAAAGCTGTCCGATTTGACGTGGAATTACTCGAAGGCGAAAAACTTCGATGTCAGGGAAGCTGCCCCGCCCCTTGTATACGCCCTTGAATATTCATACAAATATATTTATAAAGGTCACGACGCTGCTGCTGTATCAGTTGTAGAAAATTTGGAAGAAAATACCATGATCGATCACGATGAAATACAAAATTTTATAGAAACTCGTTGTGTAGGCCCTGTAGAAGCGAGTTAGCGAATCATGAGGAAACATCTACAAGACGAAAGTGATGCTATAACTCGTTTACCTGTTCATTTGCAAAATCAACAAAGTGTTATATTTACCGATGGCGATAAAGGAGAAAATATTAGATCGAATTTAGAAAAAACGGGGATGTTAATCAATAACTTCGCATTAAACGCACGAGACGAGCAGGCTCAGCAATTTTACCATTCCGGAATCCCATATTATCATACCTACAATAAATACAAAATAAATGGAAGAGTTGTACATAGATCGGAACAACGGAAAGCTGAATACAATTGTATAGGTCGAATGTATTCTGTAAGTCCAACTCAAGTCGGATTATTTCGATTGAGATTACTACTATTAACGCCCTGGCGAAAAAAAAATCTCTGCCAAATCTCTTCAAAAATCTACAAATGGAGATGCAGAAAAATCTGGAGTTTTCCATAGATGTAATCTCTGGAATTTATCGGGAAATCCAGGAAATTTGGGAAATCTCCGCTGTAGGGTGTGACGTGAGGGTAACCGAGCGGTAGTACTCTTTTGGCTTTTCACGCCATATACATGATATTAATAATACTAATGATTAAAATTATAGTTATGAGTTCTTTGTATCTTGTCTACCCCGGATGGGGCTACAAACCGTATGGTTTTCCTACGTATCTGGAGTCAAGGAAAGGTGTATGATGATATTAAATGTGATTCAGAATTCTGGTAAAAGATAACGTAGGGGAGAGTGGGGCTACTTCGATCACTTTTTTCTTGGATACGATTTTCATGGAGGAAGTGGACGAATGTTTTTACTTTTTTGTATGAAAATCGAAGAGCAAACATCTAGCTACACCGTACATGATTTATAGAGTCTTTCATAGCATCCTTCATTATTAATACCAATATTTACTTCAAAATGTCATTTGATCGAAGTAACCCCACCAGTGGGGCTACTTCGATCGACCTGTGGGGCTACTTCGACCAATAGATATGAAAATGTGGGTACCTACCTCTGAACTATGGAAATACTCGAACCAGTGCCTCAATCAATTAAAGACAATATTTATTCTATAATTATACTTGATAGCAATCATTTTTACAAATTGAACATATTTTTATTCATCCAAAGAAATCATTGCATTACATTATAACAAGATAAAATTTTTTTCACACTTCTTCCACTATTTGCTCTTTTTTCTTTGTTTCCTCGACGCGGGCTGTTTTTTTTTTTTTTTTTTTTTTTTTCTCCAATTATATTCGTTAAGAAACCATAAATTGTTATCCTAAAAATGAACAAATCAAAAATTGTGCAATAAGAAGCCCTACAAATTGGAAATAGAATGAAATGAAAATGATAAAACATGCTCTAATTTGATTCAAATTGAATAAACACTAAATCAAATTACACATTAAATTAACAAATTGGACAAGCACTGTTGAAAGAATTGAACAACTTTAATTGACAAATTGATCAAAGTAGCCCCACAAAAAGTGATCGAAGTAGCCCCGCAGGTTAGGAACAAATTGGAAACGCGCTCAAAAATTGATGAAAAAAAAAATTCAAGAAAATGTTAGTGTAGGATTATCAGGGTGTATATGTACTTACGGCACAACTGAAATTTCTCTATCCGAAGAACACTCGTTGAATCTGGAAAACTTTTTGCGAAAATTTTGCGTGTCACGATTTTGACAGCTTTCCAGGCAATTCAAATTAATTGGCGAACATATGCCGTAACAAACAACTGCGCACCACTGCTTACATGTGTGAAGTTGGGTGACTTGTAGAAGTAACCCATGGCGGCAATTCGAATCAACAATATAAATCCAATAGCAAAAAACTGCCAGTGATTGAAGTGGCCCCGTGATCGAAGTAGCCCCACTCTCCCCTATATTCCGTTAAGATATGTATATAGGTATCTTTCTAGAAAGGGTATATATATTAGAGTGGTCCAAAAAAAACATTTTTTTGTTTTTTCTCAAGTGCTGTCATCTCGAAACCTTCTTTTAGGTATACAAAAATCCCCCCCAAAGCGCAGCTTGATATCTCAATACTCCACTGAGCTCAATGAATTTTTATTTTCCCATTTAAATAACACGTAAAAATTTTTTTTTTTCGTTTTCATATGGTAAAAGTACGAAAATTTTTTTTTTTAATTTCTCATGAATCATTCTTGTAGGAAATTTAATTTTCTACAAAAAAGTCCTGAAGTAGTTTTTTTGTAATCCTAACGGGTAAAAAGTTATTAAGCTTCAAATACTTGCTACTCAGTAAATTTGAAGGAAGATTGTTAGTATTTGAAGCTTGATAACTTTTTACCCGTAAGGATTACGAAAAAACTACTTCAGGACTTTTTTGTAGAAAATTAAATTTCCTACAAGAATGATTCATGAGAAATTGAAAAAATATTTTTTTTGTACTTTTACCATATAAAAACGAAAAAAAAATTTTTACGTGTTATTTGAATGGGAAAATAAAAATTCATTGAGCTCAGTGGAGAATTGAGATATCAAGCTGCGCTTTGGGGGGAATTGTTTTTATACCTAAAAGAAGGTTTTGGGATGATAGCCAAAAAATTTTTTTTTTTTGGACCACTCTAATATACAGGGTGTCCCAGAATTCGCGCCGAGGAATTTACAGGGTAAATCTTGATCAAAAACGGGATCGAAATTGCCTTAGTCGTATTTTCCGGAATTGCTTAGATGTCTCGTTATAATTATTTTAAGTTCAGCCAATGACGCCCGACTTATGAACGGGCGCTTGTCGGTGTGCCTGCCGCTCGCTTGTGTGCGCGTCTCCCACCCTTCACTCGACACTATACTTTTTCCGCGGAGGATTCGGTTCGCTCAGTTCGATCTGGTATAACTTTATCAAAATAAATGACGTAAGTATTTCAAACTACCACCTTCGGAATATACCGCGTCACAAATATAAACCTCATTAACGGTTGATTAAAGATTAGTTTTATTTCCATAGGTTTAAAAATTGAACTGGATTGAATTTGATTTCCGACCTGTAAATCCAGGATATCAAAACCTATCTCCGTCCTAACTTTTGTGTTCGTCAAAATTCGATTCGATTGTGTTAATTCAACCATTACGCGAAGAAATAACCATTGCAGATTCTCCGATATACAAATGTTGGTTGTCGACCAATAATGCATTTAATTAATTCTCTCGTTCGGTTTGAAAAAAAAATATTTCAACTCAATACAGAGAAGCGTATCAATAAATAAGCGTTCAAAATTGTCATGAAATCTTTTTTATTTAAATAAACCACGTATATCAAAATTCACAATCTGTGTTGGAATTGTCTCCCGTTCACTTCAACGCATGCTTCGGCACGTTTGATAATATTCCGCTGAACGCGGCGAAGTAGCGCACCGTCGATGTTTGCAATAGCAACTTGCAGTCTTGCTATAACTTCTTCCGGCGTCTGTAGCTCTGTGGCATAAACCACGTCCTTCACGTGGCCCCACAGGAAGAAGTCTGGAGGGGTCAAATCCGGCGACCTGTTGTCAAACGTATTTCGTTATTAGACAAGATACCAACTGGCTATAATGAATATTTATTTTATGGGGCCGGATCGAAAGATCCAAAGATCCAAAGACCCGAAAGGCCAGAACTCCGAAACTTGATCATCAAGCCGTCGCGCGTCGTTGAGACGACACGTTAAGAATACGTTCGGTCTTTCGAAATTATAGGCTTTCGGAATTTTGGACTTTCGGAAAATCGGACTGTCGGAGCCTTGAGCTATCTACATTTTGACCATTCGAAATTTCAATTTTCCAAACCTTGGGCTGGCGTCCCATGGTCCGAAAAATATCCGGACGGAACGCTCGGTAGCCAATGGCCAACGATTTCCTGTTGGATCCGTCATTCATGATTGGCCACCGAGCGTTCTGTCCGGATATATTCCGGACCATGGGACGCCAGCCTTAGTCTTTCTGAAAATTTCGAATTCGTTTATAATAAATTCTGAAGTTTGACCGTTTGATCTATTACCTGGCTGGCCACCTCACCGGACCACGGTAGCCAATCCAGCGTTCCGGGAAAGTTTGATTTAGATATTGGGTCACTGTTCTATGGTTGTGTGCAGGGGCCCCGTCTTGCTGATACCACATTCTTTGCCTTATATCCAGCGGCACATCTTCCAAAAGTGGTGGCAACATGTCTTCCAAAAATACTCCGTAATTCTCTCCCTTTATGATGAAAGTTGTATAAATCTAATCGTTCGGTGAAAATAATTATTTTCATCGGTTAAACGTGAGATTTGATTCAAAATAATAGAATCTGTTGCATTAATCTATGCCATTATTCTAGGAAAATATACAGGCAGATATGAAATTAAATGGATCTATTCATCAATGTTCATTGATTAACAAATGGATTTCAACGAGTGATAATCTCTTTCAATGAAAACAAAGAAACATCATGTTTAGATATTCATAATCGCATAATCGGGATTCGTGGTTAGATTCATTTCATTAAAATGAACATTGATCAATAGATCCATTTAATTTCATATCTGCCTGTATATTTTCCTAGAATAATGGCATATGAAATAACCGAATATTGTGACATGTACAAAATTTATATTGAGTGTGGTGAAATATCCAGTCAAGCCGCAATTAATTATGCTGAAGAATATCCACGAAGAAGGCATCCCTCCGATAAAGTCTTCACGCGTCTGAGTCAACGTTTACGCGAAACTGGCCAGATGACACCTCCACCAAGGATCAACGCAGGACGCGATCGAGATGTCGGAACAGTGGATAATGAAGAGGATATATTGGACATGACCGCCGACGATCCGACGCGTAGTATACGTCAGATTGCACGTGAGCTGCACCTGGGACGTATGTCGGTACAGCGGGTGTTAAAAACTGAAAATTTAAGACCCTTTCATTATATGTTGGTGCAAAATTTGAACGAAGGAGATTATCCGAGGAGAGTCGAGTTTTGTCAGTGGCTCTTAAGAGAAAACGAAGCTGACGAGACTTTCATAAAAAATATCCTCTGGACGGACGAGGCGTTATTCACGCGATAAGGGATGTTCAATCAGCACAATTCACATTATTATGCCGAAGAGAATCCATTCCTTACCAGAGATCGCGGGTATCAGAACCGGTGGAAAGTCAACATCCGGGCAGGAATCCGCGGGGAACAAATAATTGGCCCGTGCCTGTTCCAAGATTATTTGAGAGTAAGTGCAGAGATTAATGCAACAGATTCTATTATTTTGAATCAAATCTCACGTTTAACCGATGAAAATAATTATTTTCACCGAACGATTAGATTTATACAACTTTCATCATAAAGGGAGAGAATTACGGAGTATTTTTGGAAGACATGTTGCCACCACTTTTGGAAGATGTGCCGCTGGATATAAGGCAAAGAATGTGGTATCAGCAAGACGGGGCCCCTGCACACAACCATAGAACAGTGACCCAATATCTAAATCAAACTTTCCCGGAACGCTGGATTGGCTACCGTGGTCCGGTGAGGTGGCCAGCCAGGTAATAGATCAAACGGTCAAACTTCAGAATTTATTATAAACGAATTCGAAATTTTCAGAAAGACTAAGGCTGGCGTCCCATGGTCCGGAATATATCCGGACAGAACGCTCGGTGGCCAATCATGAATGACGGATCCAACAGGAAATCGTTGGCCATTGGCTACCGAGCGTTCCGTCCGGATATTTTTCGGACCATGGGACGCCAGCCCAAGGTTTGGAAAATTGAAATTTCGAATGGTCAAAATGTAGATAGCTCAAGGCTCCGACAGTCCGATTTTCCGAAAGTCCAAAATTCCGAAAGCCTATAATTTCGAAAGACCGAACGTATTCTTAACGTGTCGTCTCAACGACGCGCGACGGCTTGATGATCAAGTTTCGGAGTTCTGGCCTTTCGGGTCTTTGGATCTTTGGATCTTTCGATCCGGCCCCATAAAATAAATATTCATTATAGCCAGTTGGTATCTTGTCTAATAACGAAATACGTTTGACAACAGGTCGCCGGATTTGACCCCTCCGGACATCTTCCTGTGGGGCCACGTGAAGGACGTGGTTTATGCCACAGAGCCACAGACGCCGGAAGAAGTTATAGCAAGACTGCAAGTTGCTATTGCAAACATCGACGGTGCGCTACTTCGCCGCGTTCAGCGGAATATTATCAAACGTGCCGAAGCATGCGTTGAAGTGAACGGGAGACAATTCCAACACAGATTGTGAATTTTGATATACGTGGTTTATTTAAATAAAAAAGATTTCATGACAATTTTGAACGCTTATTTATTGATACGCTTCTCTGTATTGAGTTGAAATATTTTTTTTTCAAACCGAACGAGAGAATTAATTAAATGCATTATTGGTCGACAACCAACATTTGTATATCGGAGAATCTGCAATGGTTATTTCTTCGCGTAATGGTTGAATTAACACAATCGAATCGAATTTTGACGAACACAAAAGTTAGGACGGAGATAGGTTTTGATATCCTGGATTTACAGGTCGGAAATCAAATTCAATCCAGTTCAATTTTTAAACCTATGGAAATAAAACTAATCTTTAATCAACCGTTAATGAGGTTTATATTTGTGACGCGGTATATTCCGAAGGTGGTAGTTTGAAATACTTACGTCATTTATTTTGATAAAGTTATACCAGATCGAACTGAGCGAACCAAATCCTCCGCGGAAAAAGTATAGTGTCGAGTGAAGGGTGGGAGACGCGCACACAAGCGAGCGGCAGGCACACCGACAAGCGCCCGTTCATAAGTCGGGCGTCATTGGCTGAACTTAAAATAATTATAACGAGACATCTAAGCAATTCCGGAAAATACGACTAAGGCAATTTCGATCCCGTTTTTGATCAAGATTTACCCTGTAAATTCCTCGGCGCGAATTCTGGGACACCCTGTATATATATTATACGAAAGAATCATATAATGCCAAAGGAATATGTGAAATATAAAATATGATATAAAATATCACAATACACCATAAATCGAATATGGGCCCCACTATCCCACGTCTCTAGTATCAGGGTCCAGTTCCTCAAAACCCGGAGGGGTTTACTGAGAAACGGGGATTTTGGGGTTTCAAGAATTTATTCATATGGAAGCTATGACCGTAAGATAGTACAAATTAAATAAACTCACCAACCAGGGGCAAATATTGGATTCAATCTCAAAACCGTTTAGGTTCATTCGCGCCGGGCGGTTGTGGTTACGAGGCACTGCGGCATAGGGTGCCGAAACGCGCTTGGTTATAAAGGTCTACGCCGGTTGATGGTGGATTGGTTTTATCTATTAATTATTATGTATTCGGAATCGAAGACAAAGGAAATATGAACCAGAACAGGATAGCCAACCTAACGAATACAGAATGGTATAATCCCTAGAGGCCTGATGTAGATAGGTATGATAGTATACCTGTTGTTTATTGAAATAGGAAAACTGAGAAAGGTACTTTACGTTCTTTGAAGAGTGCGTTCGGGTTACCCAATAATAATCCTAACGTGGATGCGGAAGTTTACACCCTCCGTGTTCCTGCTTCCGACGTAGGTTTCACTATGACTGTTGACGATTATTGTTTGTGAATAGTTAATGGATAATAGAATTATTATAGCACTCATGTAGTTTATTATGAATCAAGTTTAGTTTAAGATTTAGACGAGGAGCAAGAGCTCTATTTGAATTATTATTATAATAGATTATTGAATTGAAATTTGAATTCACGGATATTATAAGTCCTCTTCGGCAGAAACTTGAAGACACGTCACCCTGGCTCAATTCTAATATACGGACACACGTCTTTCCTTAATAAGGGTCGTCGAACGAATGCATCTCATTCAAGCTCTTGCTCCTACAGCTCCCTGATCTTACTTCGCCCCCATAGTCCTGAGACCAGGGGACGTAGCCAACCAGGTTGCCCTTTTTCTAATTCTAATCGCTAATTGGTGGGGCAACAAGTACGCATACTTGTTGCACTCCGCGACTGTTCGACGGCTTAGCTATAGTATACTCAACCTGACGTCAACGGCATAGGCCCTTACTCCAGGCAACTCTCGGGTCGGCTCTATAGAACCTCAGTCAAACAGAGCTTGAAGTTTTGAGTCAACTGAACGGTGTCGTTTCGCACAGCGATACGTACGTGACTTAGCTGTGGACTCTTAGGTGGTACTTGAAACTAAGCGTGAGAAAAACTCCGTCCCCAGAGTTCCCATGAGCAACATGATCTCTGTTCTGGTTTATAATATACAGAAAGAACAGAAAAGTTAGTTAAAGAAAGAGAAAGAAAAGGAAGTGCGCATAATCCCTAATATATATGATGAATTCCACGCGAACCGGACAAAAGAAAAAAACTTTTTCTCTCATTTTTGCATGAGCTTTAGTACCCTCAAAATTAGAATTTTTCATGTATATAAGACATATGTAGCTATTTTTACCTATGGTGTACGAGCTCTTCTAGTTTCCGGTTGATTACGCTCTTTGAAGTCTTTGGAGGCAAATATCTCAGAAATGGTATGTCGAATAAAAAAAGTAATGAAGTGGTGATTTGTGGTATTCTTCACCCTCTTTCACCTGAGTTCATGATCTTGCCCGTGACTATCGGTAAACATGTCGAAAAATCATTTTCCGATCCAAAACTCTATTTTTATCCACTTACGTCATTTTTAGGATTTTTTTCGTATTTTTTTTCGAAAAGCTCGGGAAATTTCCCATCGAATCACGTTTGTTTCGGAATGGACCACGGCTTCGTTTAGGAGTTACAATTTTTTTCCGAAGGCGAAACGAACGACTCGTACGTATTGTATTGTAGCTCCCAAACAAAGCCGTGGTCCATTGCGAAACAAACGTGATTCGATGGGAAATTTCTCGAGCTTTTCGAAAAAAAATACGAAAAAAATCCTAAAAATGACGTAAGTGAATAAAAATAGAGTTTTGGATTGGAAAGTGATTTTTCGACATGTTTTCCGATAGTCAGGGGCAAGATCATGGACTCAGGTGAAAGAAGGTGAAAAATACTACAAATCACCACTCTATTACTTTTTTCATTCGACATACCATTTCTGAGATATTTGCCTCCAAAGACATCAAAGAGCGTAATCAACCGGAAACTAGAAGAGCTCGTACACCATAGGTGAAAATAGCTACATATGTCTTATATACATGAAAAATTCTAATTTTGAGGATACTAAAGCTCATGCAAAAATGAGAGAAAAAGTTTTTTTTTTTGTCCGGTTCGCGTGGAATTCATCATATATGGTAACTTGAATAATAATTGGTTACGGACAATGGGGCCGTAGCAAGAGTTTTGCAGAATTTACTCAAGTGCAAAAATTCAACAAAACCAGAAGAATCCAGAGTTTTGCGGAGAATTTGATGATTTTTGATGAAAAATTATGGAAATATCTGCTGTTGAGTTTCGCATAATTTTTTGAAGTGCAGAAATTTTACAAAACCAGAAAAATGCAGATTTTTGCGGAGAAATTTCTGATTTTCGATGAAAAATTCTGGATATCTCCACTGTGGACTTTCGAGAAATTTCCTTGAGCGCAGAAATTTAAGGACACCAGAAGAATCCATAGTTTTGCGGAGAAATTGATGAATTTCTATGAAAAATTCTGAGAATATCCGCTGACGACTTTCGTTGAATTTCCTCAAGTGCAGAAATTCAACAAAACTAGAAAAATGCAGAGTTTTGCGGAAAAATTGATGATTTTCGTTGAAAAATTCAGGAAATATCTGCTGTAGACCTTCGCGGAATCTTCCCAATTTCAGAAATTCAACAAAACCAGAAAAATGCAGAGTTGTTCGGAGAAACGTATGATTTTTGATGGAAAATTCTGGAAATCTCCGCTGTGAAGTTTCGTGGAATCTCTCCAAGTTCAGAAATTCAACGAAACCAGAAAAATACGAAATTTCTCGGAGAAATTGATAACTTCCAATGAAAAATTCTGGAAATCTCCGCTGCGTATTTTCGCAGAATTCACCCGAGTGATGAAATTCCACAAAACCAAAAAAATGCTGAGTTTTGCGGAGAAAGTAATGATTTTCGATGAAAAACTCTGGATATCTCCACTGTAGACTTTCGAGAAATTTCCTCAAGTGCAGAAATTTAACAACACCAGAAGAATCCATAGTTTTGCGGAGAAATTGATGATTTTCTATGCAAAATTCTGAAAATATCCGCTGACGACTTTTGTTGAATTTCCTCAAGTGCAGGAATCCAACAAAACTAGATAAATGCAGAATTTTGCGGAAAAATGGAGGATTTTCAATGTAAAAATCTGAAAATTTCTGCTGTACAGTTTTGCAGAATTTTCAAAATTGTACAATTATGCAGCATTTCCGACACTTCCACGGAATTCACCGGAAAAAGAATGTTTCTATGCAATCGAATAGAAGTATAATATACTATTTAATCATCAGAAGTCTTCAAAGTGACCGTGAAATTTTGCTGGATCATCTATTTTTTTCAAGTACGTATTGATGTAAATCCTCACAAATCAAAGCTTACTTATTGAGTCAAAAAGTGTCAAGTACTGTGACAGGCGATGATTAGAGCGAGATGAAAACTGGACATCAGTTGATCAACGAAGTTAAGCAACTTCAACCGCAGCCAGAATTCGGATGGGTGACCCACATGAATAAAAAAAAAAAAAGATTACCAGAAATTCCCGAAATTTTTCAAGATGCAGATAATTATGAGCAGGGGAGAAACTCGAGATTGGAGAGATTTCCATGAATTTTACCATTTCCGCAGAATTTCGCATCGAAATATAGATACTTATGGGCGAGGCCAGATAGGGAAATTCGATCTTGAAGAGATTTTCGGAAATTTCCGCATTTCTGGAAAATTTCGCATAGAAATACAGATAATTATGAGCGCGGCCAGATGAAAAAATTCGAGCTGGGAGAGATTTCCAGAAATTTTTCCGGTGATGCAGAAATTTTCATCCAAATTCATGAATAAATACGCATGAAAGATTTGAAATAATTTTTGGCATCGTAGAGATTTACATGAAAAAACTCTGATTTTTCTCTAGAAAAAAGTCTGCTTTTTCTCTGCAAAAAAGTCTGCTTTTTATCTGGAAAGTGTTCCAAATAACAGAGAAATGTAGAGTGTTTTTGGCGAGTTTTTCAGATAAAATTCGCAGAGATTTCCAGAATTTTTTTTTCGCCAGGGCAGTAAAAGGCGCAACAAGTTTTAATGATTTGAAGATAGTGAATGGTATTACTTATGAAACGTTCACTGAAACGTGCTTAGCTCCGGGCTTTATTAAGGACGATGAAAAATAAAAACGAACAATGAACTAGGCTACAACATGGATGATGCCAATACGACTGAGGAGATTGTTTGTCAGAATACTAATTCACTGTCAACCAATACATCCGAACGAACTTTGGGAAGATCTCAAAGAAGCAATAGCTGAAGATTATATACACAGGCAAGGATCATTGCGCGGAGAAGCGCGAGCATATGCACAAATCAGTGATATGTTGAATGCCGAAGGTTGAACCGAGGGCCGGCGACTTTTGTGTGGTGGGTGTGGAGAACTCCACACCCTAAATGCTAAGGGTGTGGAAATTCCACACCCTGGAAGTCAACTTCGATATTCGAATTTTTCAAACAGAATAAAAATCCCGCGAAAATAATTATAGTGTGGCGACCATACCGACTTACATAAAATATAGACTACAACACGGACAAAACGGAATTGCAGAATCTCGAAATATCGATGACCCTTAGCATCTGAAAAATGACAGCTTCTATACGCTCTGGAAATGAATTAGTTGCGATTCCCGAACTCGCAACTAAATTACCATCCATATTCTCCCTAAGGGGGGTGAGGGGGGGGGGGGGGGGGATCTACTCGATTTTTACCGATCGGTCTATTTCTCGAATTCATCCGAAACGGGGCTATCAATCGACTTGTCCTTTTGGCAGCCGATGTTTGACAAGTGATGAGTTCGAACTGGTACGTTTGATCGGATGAAATCGGAATTTTTTTGTTTTTTTGCATTGAAAAGTGTCGGCGTGCAATTTCTTTCGACTCATCTCACAGCCTTTGCATCGAAAACGCAAAATCGGCCTCCGTAGCCCGATTCTATATCGGATTCCGAACACAACCATCTGAAGAGATCTTTGTTTTTGACAACGATGAAGCGGCGAAACGTATTCCACGATTTTGTGGTGATTTCCGCGATTTCCACGGTTGGGAGCGGCAATTGAAAGGAACAAAAGTTCTGATTTCATCCGATCAAACGTACCAGTTCGAACTGATTACTCGTCAAACATCGGCTGTCCAAAGGACAAGTCGATGCCCCGTTTCGGAGAAATTCGAGAAATAGACCGGTCGGTAAAAGTCGAGTAGACCCCCCCCCCCCCCCTCCTCAAATCTAATATTTGGAGAAATAATACGCGTCATAGTAATTTCGCTACTACATAATTACGGAATAAGAAATACTTCGAACGACATATATTTTTGCTGCCTCCCTCCCCCGCCCCGCCGCCGTCATTGCCTGAACGCACTTCCCACCCTGAAATTTCGCAAGTCGCTGGCCTTGCTAATTTGAACAACATTCAAAACGAACATCATTTATAAAGTCTTGTGGTTAATGATTCTTTTCATTCTCAGCTGTCTTCTCAGCTGTCACTTTGGCTGAGCGCATGCGGTTAGACCCGTAGAGTTGGTCAATGGAGAACGTACAGCATAAATAAATTTGAGAGCGACATGCTCCTACTAATTTTTCGAGTTTCGCGCGGCGTATGCCTGAACATCATAATTGGTATGATATTTTTGTTTTATTGTTCTTGGCGCCACTCGGCCGAGTCTCTTGATTCTTGAACAGAACTGAAAGCTCTGTCTCGGGCGTCCGTAACGTTGGGCAATCGATTCCCCATATCTTACGCTAACATCGTCGATAAGAACGCCATCTTGCAACTGATATCACTGCTGTCTAGTGGTGGCCACTCTTTTCTCATTTTCATTCGCATAGCTTCAGTGAACTGTCAGATCTGACTGAAGGAGGTGAAGATCATGAAACATTTTTCAGACGAAATGGGTACTCGGAAATTTGAAATAATCATACCTCAGCTCTCCGTGCATTCTTTGGACCCACATTCTAGGATAATTATTTCAATCTCCCGGATATCGCAAGAAGGAAAAAATTAGGGAATACTGTCTTCCCACCACGCTGTTCAGCTGCCGTTCGGGTGTATAGACTCGGTCGAGTCTCGCGCGTCATATACCTAACCAATATTATAACGTATCAGGCTGACCGGGCGTGATCGTTAGCATTTCAAACCACTCGCCGTTGCGAACTACAGCTAATATTCTCGAACAGCCGGGAAAGTTCATCGCAACGACGAGCTGAGTGACGTCACGACTAGTATGAAAGTCGTGACGCCGCTCAGCTCAGCAGCAATTCCAGGCATAGCGACCGAGTTGTCTCACCGCTTACAGCAAACACATTCTTCGTAGAACAGGATTCCATGGCATAACACCTGATTGACTCACTGTTCTCTTGTATTCAGACGTTAGAGGCAAAGCGTCCTAACGAACGCATAGCTTCATTTTCTTCGTCTGTATATTCACTAAAGCAGCAATATACCTCTAGCTTCAATTTATAGTTCAATTTTGTATCAAATTCACATTCTCTGATAACAAATGTAAAAGTCATAAAAGTAACGTTAATCAGAAATATCGCGCGAGTCACAATTCGCTTCGTGAACTGCCATCCTCACTAAAGCAAGTTGTAAGTAAAGACATAAGCAACGCTGTAAATATAGCATAAGTTGGTTGCAACCTTAGAAGATAGACTAAATTGAATGAATGATATTCTAGCTAAAACAGAAGCATATAAATTGACGTAGACTCCTTTTTTCGCCATTTCCAGATCTTATAACATTCAAATAATTAACGTTAGACAGGAACAGCTTCAGTGAGGTTCGTCCTCACCAAAGTCTAAGACAGACTCAGTTCGCAGTGCAGACTCAGTTCTGAGACGGGGAAAAACACATTGATTCATTTAAAATAGAGTCTAGGTGGGGATAAAATACGGTAGTAGCATGCGGAGCGTGTTCCTATTTGTCAGGGAGACGGCTGATAGCGCATAGCGTTTGACGTCCGTAGTCAGGGTCAATTAGTATATTACATACCTAGGGCAGTAAAATAAGGAAGGTCCCAGATCACATGTAATTGTCGTCCGAGGCGAAGCCGAGGTCGACAAACATGTGATCTCGGGCTTTCTTATTTACTGCCCGAGGAGTGTATACGATTTTTCGCATCGACGGAGCCGAAAAACGGGAACTTCGTTGCGCGCAGTGGGACGAAAGTTGTCGCTTTCGGCCCGGAGGTGAGGAAAATAGATTCATTACAAGTGGTCCCGAATTAAATTTCGAGTAAAAAACTACACTATAACCGATGGTTTATGACTCCGTCTGCATCATCAACTACCGAAAAGTTACAATATGGATATTTTTTTTATTGCACTTGGCGCGAAACTCTATCGAGTCTTTTGATAATACGTTCGCTGAATAGATGATCGGCCATTTTTGTTCATGGCCAGTCCACAATCGTACGGTACGTGCGTACCGTAGGACGGGTGCACGCGCACGCGCACGCGCAATAACAACATAGCTACATGTGCCTCGACAGTATCATTGTTCTAATTGCTATTGCACGTGCTCCCGTTCTACGGTACGTACGGTTCGGTTGATTGTGGATTGGCCATTATCGAGAATGAATAATTATTCTATGTTCATCTTCCGTCAAAAGCCTACGCGGAAGTAGTGTCACATGGAAACTCGAGAACAGTTTTTTTCGAACGTGTCACCTTGTCACACCTTGTTACTCAGGTACTCAAGTAGATATGATGAGGGGATTCTGGATCCAGCCTTCTTTACCGGCCATCAGACAGTAGGTAAGTTACCGACCGCGCGGGTAAGTTACCAATAGTCGGATAGTAACGATTTGGGTAACGATCGTCGATCTTTGTTACCGACAATCGGATGGCTGCAATTTTCCGTCGTGCGATGGCGCCACTGCCGATGGTTACCGATATTCTGATGGTAACCATCGAGAATCCTGCATTGCCGATCTTCGCTTACCGACAATCTGATGGTTGCGATTTTTCGCATTGCAATGGCGCCACTATGGATCGTCGATCTTTAGTTATCGATAGTCTGATGGTAACGATTCTGAATGATGGATGCCGATTTCCTGTTACCGGCAATCGGATCGCTGCAATTTACCTGCAATTATCCGTCATGCGATGGCGCCACTATCGATTAGCTTTCGGATCATGGTAATGATTACCGATCTGTTTTCCACCCTTACCGACAATCGATCCGAGATGGCTGAAATTTCGAATTCTTAGCTTAGATACGAATTATACGAGCTGAAATGTGTGACAGGGTGTTTAATTATGCAATCAATAACGCGAATCATTTGATAATAACATATATGCGTTTATTTGTTGTGTCTTAAGTCTAACCTATTATAAAAGTGATAATTTTTTCAAAACTAACCTAAACTATATGCCTTAAGTATAACCTATTCTAAAGTGACTATTATCTTAAAACTAACTTAAAAGTAACTTAAACTATTGGTACATTATTTTTAACTGAAACTTAAACTATATTTACAACTGTAGGTGGTATCTGAAACATACAGGTATTTCGATAACCGAACGATGTATGATGAAAATTACGTGTACTGTTACCTTTTGTTGCTAGATTTTCTGCCTGAAGGGCAGATGAATTTAGCAATTGTGATAAAAATGGAAAAAAGGTTTAATAGAATAATATTAGAACCCCGCAAATTTGTAAATTAAACTACTCATTTTTTTTTTTCCCGGAACTTTGATAATAGGAATTGTTGAATATACATTTATAAGCACGCATTTGAATGTGCGCATAAACCAGCGCGCATTCAAACATGTACAAAGACTGACCAGTCGAAGTCTACTCAGTTACATGTCAGTCGCCATTAAGATATAATATAGGAGATAACCACGATTTAAATATATTTTTCATGTATCGAACTGATAAAGAAACTGTTCATTATTCAATGAAAACTCCCTTTAATTTCCAACAGGAATATCTCCAACGGAATCGCTTAATTAATTACGGATTCGGATGGGAATTATACCTCCAACAGAACCGTGTCCTACAGAACAGGATTGTTTTCACAATCGTGTCTGCCTAGCAGACTTGGGATCGGATCTATCACCCAAACACGTATAGCTATAATCGGTCTATAAATGTTGCTGTGATATTCCCAATCCGAAGCTGCCTCTAATCCTATTTTAACTTTGTTGTTCGAGCTGAGGAAATAAGTGTAAGAAAAAAGAAAGGGTTTAAGCAGATGTGGAACAGATTACCTCTGGATATGATTGTTTAATGGTAGATTTTCTTATGAACGTTGATATCAATATTTGGTTTACAAATTGAAGAAAATAAGATTAACCTAGTTAGTAAAAATAATAATATTAATACAAATAATAATGAAGAAAACAAAATTTAGTGCGTGCTTCTTTGATTCATTATAACAAAATAAATGAAATAACAAAATTAACAAATTGCTTGCTAGCCGATTTCTTATTTGATTTCCTACGTTATTTATTTGAAAGACAATTTTAGATACTTTCGTTTTTTTTTTTTATTATTTGATTCTATTGAGACAATTTTATTTTAACAATTTCTCTGACTATTAATTTCTAATGGATACGCCGAGCGCTTTGCTACGAGTCGTTCCTCGAGCGTCTAAATTGTCCGATTTATATACTTGTCGTGACGTCATTAGTTGGCTTCTAACTCATTGCGCTGTTAGTGCTGCGCGTTCGATCCTTCCGACGCGCTATGATCCGTTACAGTACTTACCAATCATTATTATCCTCCTCTTTCTTCACCTTCTCCTCCTCCTCCTCCTCCTTCTTTTCCATCACCGCCGGCACCTCCTCCTCCTCCTCCTCGTCATCCCACCTCCACTTCAGTGGTTTCACCTCAACATACACAGGAAAGCCGTCATCGTAACGGGCTCGGAACAAACGCTTCCCATTGATCTCCACCTCGTTACAGCTTTCATAACCACCATCGTCGGAGCTCCAATCCTCCACCAGCTCGATATCATCAATTTGATGATAATTCATTTTCTGTGATAGGAAATATCAATTACAAGCTATATCCATCATGAAAACTATGATATCGAAGAATAACGATACTCACTTTTTTCTTTAAATTTCAGCTGGTTCAGTTTCTCTTGAATTTCGCTTTTTCGGGTTGACTGGTTGCAGAATGTATAAAACTTGAAACAAACTCGCACTTTTATACCCAACTAGAAACTTGAAATACACCCACAATATTGGAGGGGCTGACCATTGGCACACAAGGATAATATTTTTTCTGCATGAAGGTGCAAAAGATGTCAGCCTCCCAGGTATAAAATCTCTTACCGATGATTGGAAACGCTTAAATTTTCATGGTATTTGAACGTCGGTAGAGGTGGGGGGGCGTGTGCATCTGAAACCCCAAAGCCCACGTTGGGTGTCCACATTCGTATAGTGTCAGTTTGACTACACAGTTGTGAAATTCACGAAAGAAAAAAAATGGACAACGCCATGTATATGAATCTTGTTGAGATGATGGAAGATGCATACAAGTTACTGTGCACACTACCTCCAGAACAGGCTAATGAAGATATTTTTATTCATTGGCGCGATATCGCCCTCGGAAATATTCGATTCTCGAACAATATTTTGACGCAATCTAAACCGAGTGTGAGTGAAAAACAACGACTGCAAAATATAATTTGACTCCTCCAATCGTGGGTGGTGAAATTTGAGCAATACCGTGCGACTATCGTTGGTGGTAATATTGGCGATAATATTCATAATCGGGTTCGATGGGATGATATGGAGAGTGCATTCAAGTGTCGTATACGCACCGGAGCCGTGACAAATCTCCAACACAAAGATTTGGCAAAATTTTTGACTGACGCTGGGGTGGTAACGATGGAACGTCTAAAAAATGTGCTACGCGAAGAAGGATGTATTAAGGTGAATGTGGGGGTTTCGTGTGAATTTGAGAACGTCAAAAACGATAAGATCAGTGTGGAAGTGAAGAACTTCAATACACGCAACGCCACGATTTTTCCATCGACGGATCTGGAAACCTGGTTCACCGATTGTTGCGAGAGACGATAAGAGGTTCCTTAGATGTGGGTGAACAAATGAGCGAGAGAGAGGCCTAGGATGAGTGACTTACGGGATGAATGTTTAAGAAAAGCTTGCACGGAGTTTTCTTTGTATTCACTTAAAAACTCGTGTCTTTATTAATTCTCACGATGAGATATACAGAGATTTGACCACGAGGCCAAAAGATAATTTATAATGTTTCCCACAGGGAGATCTGAGACATACTGATATACATATGGACTTTGATTTAGTCCGCAGGAATACTCATATACATATACATTGAATCGTTCTTACGCTCGGTGCGCAATAATACGTTACATAGGCGTCAACTTCCACAAATCCCTGGGGTTGCTCGCGCTGGTGGTTTGGGCGGGGGAGGGGGGGGGGGGGGCGCAAAACAATGACTAATTTTGATTTTTTCAGAATATTATAATTGCTATCGATATAATCAAGAATAAGAATGTTCTACAGCACACCTACTATACAGTAGAGTCCCGCTTTTGTCAGCCCCGATTCTGTCAAGCTAGACGTTCCCCTACCTCCCACTCTACTACCGCTGCTCTCCTTCACTTGTGCGTCGAGCCACGTAGAGAGATGCGAAGGCGTAGCCCGAAGTGTCCGGCAGTGGTGTAGGAATGTATGTAAACAAACCTCGCCTTGGCAGACTCACTTATTCACGAAGCCAGCGCACCGCTTCACTTTCGCTACGCCACTGGCGTTCGCTGACTCGTACGCCTCCTTAGCCGGGGCTCAGACGTTCCCGGTTCTGTCAGCAGTCCTCCCGTGAGGCTGACAAAAGCGGGACTCTACTGTACAATAATGGCCATATATGAGATACGTATCACAACATTGATATTATTATATAAACAACAGTCTTCGACTCAGGAAATTTACTTTTTTGGATACTCAAGCTATTATATGGGAAATTTCAGCTCGTTTCGACCTGACTCTGACCCTAGACCTCTCGCATTCGGCCAGCGGTTCTTTACATGATTGTTCTCAATCTAAAAACCACTCATTATTCATTTTGGATTTTTTCGCCACGGTTTAGGGTAAGGTTGCCAATTCATACCACTGCCTAAATCGTACCGTTTCAGGTTGGTAATTTTTTTCCAGAGTATCTCCTCGATTTTTCAAATTGTATTGCTAAGAATGTTTGGAGAATTTTGAATACTGATGGTACCCATTTATACAATTCGCAGCTTCGAGGAAATACTCTCGCAAAAAATTACCAAACTGAAACGGTACGATTAAGCTGGTGGTACGATATTGGCGACCTTACCCTAAATTTGCTACAATTTTTGAAAACGAGTATATTGACCGACACAATTTCAGAATCTGAAAAAGTTCTGAAAAGTCCTGTATCAGATATCAACGTTTTTAAGCTCAGAGCCGGAGTGAGGAGATCCTTCCTTCTCACTATTTTCAACCTTTTTCCGAAAACAAACGTTAAAAAAAACTAGAAGCGGGATTTGTGTTACTATGGATGGTTGCTGAAGCATTTTCATCTGTCACACCAGATTATAGAAATTTTCTTGAGATTTTCCGTCAGCGATTTTTTAGAAATTTTTCATTTCACCGAATTTAAAAAAAAAAAGTTATTTTTCAAAAAATCTCAACATATTTTCAAAAATCTGGTGTGATACATGAAAGTGTTTCAGCAAACATTCATTTTTTATCCAAAAATAACATTAAATTTCTAAAATCATTCCCGCGAAACACCGGTGCGCAGCAACCCCTGAAATTCCCCAGGGGTTGCTCGAGCACCCGAGCAACCCCGTAGTCGGCGCCTATGATACGTTAAAAGTTAGATTTAACGCAGGTAAACACTGCACGATGCTGTGTGTGATGTCGATATAGACTGGCCGTCCAGCTGATCTAAGCGATCGATTATATTTTGCCCGACCACCGATAATGTAACGAATCCTCTGCAAACCATGATGGAGGATTTCGAGCAGCGTGATTCTGGTTGGAGCATGACTGAGATCATAAATGCTGTGATCTGCATCAATCGACACGAGCCTCTTCGCGGTGGATTTTCGACATTCACACAGCTGCCTGAGGATATTCAGCAAAAGAAAGCGGTGGTCAACGTGCAAAACGACGATGATCGATGTTTTCTGTGGTCTGTTGTCGCCACCCGCCACCCTATAGACGCCAACGCAACCAGAACACATAGTTATCGACGATACATCTCAGAGCTAGATTGCACTGGTATCAAATTCCTCGCAACCCTGCAAAGTGTGGAAAAATTCAAAAAGTTGAATAATTTCAGTATTAACGTATATGGAATCGAGTCGGAAACTTTGCAAAGCAAGAAAAAGTCGAAAAATAGTATAATTACTCCGCTATATTTAAGTAAAAATGTAACAGAGAATAATGCAATCCACCTGCTTATGATTGAAAGTCGAAGCGAACTAGATAATGACGATGATGGTGATTTATATAATTCCAAACCACGATTCCACTTTGCTTGGATCAAGAATCTTTCACGTTTGGTTAGCATGCAATTGTCAAATCATAAATGTGCACAATTTTTGTGTGATAGATGTTTGTGTCACTTTAACGTCCAGAATGCCTATGAAAATCATAGACAAGATTGTCTGCGGTTGAATAAAGTGCGAATGGAATTTCCCAACGAGAACACTTTGAGATTTTCCAATTTTTAAAATCAGAGCACTGTACCCTTCGTCGTATATGCCGATCTTGACTGCATGATGAAACCCAGGGTGAAAGAATCTCAAGAGCATATTCCGCATAGTGCGGCGTATCATACACACTGCGTGTACGATGATGCATTATCGGAATACAAGGGTCACCGTGGATCTGATTGCATTGAATGGTTGATCGAGGAGTTTCGTGAATTAGCCGTGAAAGTAGAGTTGCGTATAAAAAATGTGATTCCAATGTAGGTGTTGAATCAGACGCAACGCAACCGTCACATGCGCGCGAAAAATTGCTATATCTGATAAGCCATTTTTACCTGAGGGGAAAAAATGTCGCGATCACTGTCATTTTACGGGTAAATATCGCGGGGCCGCACACAATCGATGCAATCTGAATTTTCAAGTGTCGCACACGATTCCGGTGGTTTTTCACAATTTATCGGGCGACGATTCTCACTCTATCGTTAAATCTCTGGCCACAACTTTTCCCGGTGATATTACATTGCTACCCATCAATAAGGAAAAACACATATCATTCACAAAGAAAGTCGACGGTACTGTGATTAGTTTGAGGTTCATGGATTCACTTCGATTCATGGCTAGCAGTATAGAGAAATTAGCATCGTACGTTGACGATGCTGATAAACAAATAACACGAAAATTTTACAGCGATCGGGATGAATTCAGTTTGATAATTCGTGAAGGTGTCTTTCCGTACGAGTATATTGATTCTTGGGAAAAACTCGACGAAATGAAATTACCCGATAAAAAAGATTTCTATTCGAAACTCAGTACCGCGGGTATTACCGATGCTGATTATGAACACGCCAAAGATGTTTGGGCCAAGTTTGATTTGAAAACGTTAAGCGAGTATTCCGATTTGTATCTGAAAACCGATGTACTTTTATCAGCCGATATATTACAAATTTTTCGCGATAGCTGCTTTAAGGGGGTATCTACACCTCTGAATTTTCAAAAAATCGTTTTTTTTTTTATAATTTATTTGGAATGCTAGTGACCTACTCTACCTGCAAATAAATCGGTGTCAAAATATCTAGAGGATTTGAAAAGTGACAGCCATGACAGTGCCAGATTGCGAAAAAGCGCCGCGGCGCGGCGCGCGAACCCTCAGATTGGTGCCATAAGTATTGTACAACACCGCCAACACCACTTACACCACTGCTTAATTTTAGGACGTTTTTATATATTTCGATCTTGAATTTGATTCTGTGATCTTTTAATTCTTCGTAATTATCATTCTTACACATATTTAATTTTCAATATTCTTTTGAATTGTGATCATTGACAGAACACATGGCTGCGATCTACATTTTTTCGAGGTTAGGTGTCCACTTGTTTGTAAATATTATCGTGCTTTCATTACGAATTCAAACCACTAGTAATTTCCATTATCGAATAAACACAGTGTTTATATATCTGAGATGAGACTTCGGAATCGAAAGCAGATGATCCATCAAAACGTTCGTTTGAAATCGATGCTAGGAAACTACACATTTGGATTTCTAAAAAGATGAGTATTTCTACAATACATATATTAATTGCAAGAGTTGATTAAATATTATAAGAAAAAAGGTATGATTGATGAAACATGAAAGAATTTTCGTAGTATTGACAAAAATTGTGTCAGCATCTTCTGAATCTCAAAAATATTGAAGATCAAAAATTTCAGAGAATTTCTATGTTGAAAAATTTTGATCAGATTTTTTCTAAAGCAATTCATTATTTTTCTAACAGCCTCACCGGACACCTAACGGACACTGTTGTTGTACAGAACTGGTCAAAACTCACTACGAACCTCCCCCTGGCACATGTGTCTAGACTCGACTCGACTCATAACTCATCGATACGAGAGCAGCTGCGGATCCAGCATATTAGTCATAAGCAAAATCTTGAAACTTAATTTCCTGTAACTACATTTTCTTCTCTTGGAAAAGTAGGAAATAAAAAAAAATTTTTGGTAAAAAAGTTTAAAAGTTGATTTCTGGAGAATGAATATTTTGAACGGTTGTCGTAAAGAATCAGGAGCATTGCTGGACCGATTCTGACGTTTGTGGTCTTCAAATTTGTAGAATCGAAACCTCCATCAGATGAACATAGAACTTTTTGATAAACCCATTTTTAGTTGAAATATTAGAAAAATAAGCAAAATTTTTTTTCAAATTCAGAAAAAAATCAAAAAAATTCAATAACTCAAGTAATTCTTGCAATATCAAAAAAATCTATGTTCATCTGATAGAGGCATGTCTTATGAACAATTGAGAACCGAAAATTCCAAGATCGGTCCAACGCTGGGTCTGATTCTTGACGGCAACCGAGTGATTTTGTATTTTCCTGTCTTCAGCGCAGCCACTATTAGACTGGAAGTATTACATGATGTAAGATATGGATAATGAAGGTCAAATCCTCCCCAAACATGATGATTTTTTTTCAATTTTATCAGAGTCTCCAAGTTGAAAAAAAAAGAAAAATCGTTTTTCAGAATTTCAACCCATTTAAAGGTGTATATACCCCCTTAAAACATATAACTTGCATCCTCTGCATTATTATACCGCACCGGGGCTTGCTTTTGATGCTATGCTAAAGCAGACGAAAATTAATCTTGAACTTTTAGACGATCCAGAATAGTATATTGTGTACCAAGGGCGTAAACTGGGCTTTTTTAGACTGAGTGTGGAGTTTGCAGTATAAGTCGGAGGCCAGGTAGCACGAGTCGAAAACGAGTGCGTCTGCGAGCCGAAAACGAGGACTGCAACCACACAAGGTCAAAGAGCCTACTTAGCCCTTGGTGCAAACCATATTTCTTGTGACAGCACGATTTTCGCGTTTTTTCTTCATCATTCATAATTTTCTCGCAAATATTGAAAAATATTTCAGTGGGCGTTTTCAGGTCATTAGCGCCCGCTTATGCTCGAGTAGCGAGCGCTCATACGATAAAAACGCCCGCTGCTCGACGTAGTGGGCGCTCATATAATAAAAACGCCCGCTGCTCGACGTAGCGGGCGCTAATATAATAAAAACGCCCGCTGGTCTAAAAACTGTCACTTTAGGCCCGCTTAATGGGTCAGAAAAACGCAGAAATCGTGCATGTGTTACAAAAATGATATTATTCATTGAGAAAAGCATAAGGGGTGATGTGGCACAGTGTTCAGATCGCTATGCTAGAGCAAATAATCGATTCATGGGTGAAGATTTTGATCCAAGCAAAGCGGAATCATATTCAATGTATTTCGATGTAAATAATCTTGATGGTGCAGCTATGAGTGAGCATTTTCCGAGTGGGTCGTTCGAGTGGGAAAATGATGGCATTGATGTGATGTCCCATCCGGATGACGCACCAATCGGTTATATTCTAGAGGTGGATTTAGATTATCCCACAGAGCTCCATAAACAACATGCCGACTTACCTCTCTGTCCCGAACATTTCACACCGCCAGGTAGTAAAATTAGAAAACTTGCGACAACGCTTCTACCCAAGAAAAAATATGTTCTGCATTATCGCAATTTGAAACAATGTATCAAATTTGGTGTGAAGCTGGCGAAAGTGCATAGAATTGGAAGGTTCGCACAATTGCCATGGTTGAAGTCATACATCGATCTCAACACAAATATGCGAAAGCAGTCAAAGAACGAGTTTGAGAAAAATTTCTACAATCTCATGAATAACGCTGTATTTGGCAAGATCATGAAGAATGTGCGTAACCATAAAACTGTGAAACTAATGACGAAAGGGAGGGCAGGGGCGGTGCACGTGCTCTCATTGCAAGGCCAACATTTCATAGCTGTCCCATATTTGATGCAGATATGGTGATTATTCAGCTAAGTCGAACCAAGGTATATTTTAATGAACCCATCTACATTGGTGCTGCTACTCTCGATCTTTCGAAAATATTTCTATACAACTTCCACTATGATTATGTGAAAAATAATTTTTGAAGTACTGAATTGAAATTAATGTATACCGATACAGATAGTCTGATATATCAATTTACCGTTCCAAATATCTATGAAATCATTAGGCGCGATGTTGCGACAATGTTTGATACATCAGACTATCCGCCGAATAATACCTATAGCATTCCTCTGTTGAATAAAAAACGCCTTGGCCTGATGAAGGATGAGAATAATGGAAAAATTATGACCGAATTTATCGGGCTGCAGGCAAAACTCTATACATTTAGAACTCGTGGCGATACTGATGAGAAACGTGCAAAGGGTGTGAAAGGCTCGACATTAAAATCCATCACGTTGATTCCCACATGAATCTCACACATGATGATTACAAACGATGTATTTTCGGCTATCAAAATTTGGTTGAGCAACAGTGTATGATAAGGAGTAGTCGACATACAGTTAGCACTATTATACAGAATAAGTTAGCTCCAAGGTGGTGTGACGATAAGCGAAAGTTGATACCTGGTAAAACTAATACTTTACCTTGGAGTTACCAAGATTCTGCAAACTTGTAAATTTCTAACATTTTTTCACATTCCCTCACATTTTTTAACATTTTCTAACATTTTCCAACATTTTCCAACATTTTCCAATACTTTCTAACATTTTCTAACATTTTCTAAAATAGAATAAAATAATTTCCCATCTACTCTACATGTAAATGTGAGAATAGCATATTATGCATCTAGGTAATAAAGTGTTCTTTTTGACGAGTGTGAGGTTTGTCGCCCGAGCGAAGCGAGGGTAACCTTCACACTCGTCTAGAAGAACGCTCTATACCATGGTGCATACGATATTTTATGCATCCAAGGGCAGAAAGGGCGTTGTTCATGCGCGCAGCCGGGAATAAAGTACGCACTTTATTCCCTAGATGCATAAAATTCGAGAAAATGTGAGAAAATGTGGGAAAATCTGAAAAAACATTTCTTTTTCCTTGATGATCATGTAAGCTAGCATTAAGATTGAGAAAAGTGAAGAAACGAATGTAAATATGTTGATGATAAATTTATTCATTAAAATTATACTACATATCCGATTTATTCATCCAACTATTATGTGAACCATCGAATCCCAACCATTTTACATAGAGTTAATCACCGCGCCTTCGCAAGACCTTTTCTACAAAACAGTCATCGGGATATTGCACCCTGCTGAGCTCCTCCTCATAAAAACCGCCTTCAATGGGCTGATTCAGGTAGTCGGTGAGTTTGTAAGTTGGAGGGTTAGAATTTTTCACCTCATCAACTGTAAATATTTATGTTGTCCAATTCGGCGTATAACCCTTTTCGAACACATTTTTATATTTGCAAATTGGAACTTTATCGTCAACCTTAAATTCACGTTTTCGTTTGCTTCTTTTGATTTGACGTGGCCTATATACACTTCGATACAGTTTGTTGCCGACCGAGGCTATCACTTTCGATTAATTAGAAAAATTAAATAAAGATATACTTTCCTTGAAAATGAATCAGTTAATTGTAATCTTGATGTCAACGGTTTAACCTATTGAAAGTGTGCATAATAACATACGTTAAAGAAATATGTGAGTGTTGGTCTGTAGGTGTGAAAGTTTGAGTAATTGTCTGTAGTCTGTAGTATGTCAGTATGGTCATAGTTTATAGGTATGCGCTAATCCTAAGCGGATTATCTCACCCACACCATTGCCATGTATAGTCAAACAGCTGGTAAATCGTCAGGTAATACAAAGCGCGAAAAAAAGGGGTACTCGTGGCGTCCGCAATTTGGGAGAAGTTTAATAAGAAAGAAGTTAAGACGAGTCAGTATTTGCAAAACCTCGGTACGGAACAGACGTAAGAGAATTTCGGGTAGCACATAGTGTGTGCGAGAAATATAATTTCGCGTGTACATGTGAGGCTGTCGATTCGACGATTGATTAGATAACACGAACACTTAGTAGAATTCGTTGGGCCCGAGAGCTAGTTTACAAATGATAATTGAGAATCAGAAAACGGATCATAATATTTCTTAAATTCACGGGATCGAGTTAGTATAGTATAGTAGAGCAGAGCTGTGTAGGGTTACGGGGGGTTCGCGTGCTGGCCTTCTCTGGGGTCTCACATTGGTGAGACTGGCCAGAATGGTTGACACGCTGGGAAACCAGCGTGGTTATTACAGCCGCGAATCAATATAAATTTGTAACCGCGCGAACTGGCCTTCCCCGGGGTCTCACGATGGTGAGACTGGCCGGGATGGTTGACACGTTGGGAAACCAACGTGGATATTACAGTTCGCGGGTTAACAATGAGAGCCGGAAAAAGTCCGGTATCGCGGGCTGGCCGTCTCTTGGTAGCCTCGTGTAGAGGAGATCCGAGAGGCGGTTGATTTGTTGGGATAACCAACATGGAAACACAGCCCGCGTTCTAATTTATGAGTAACAATTTGTACTACAATATGTTTACCTACGGCCATGCACCGGCTCTGCCCGCGAATAGACTCGTATCTCTAGACAAATAATACATAGCGTAGATATTAGATGCTCGCATAGCCCCATAGTAGTAGTCGATTAATTGAATCGGTCAATCCAATGGTGAAAAATGCCCAAATAAATGACCAGTGAACGGTCTGTTTGATTTGATTCATTATCTAACCATAATCTCACCCCTCTTTCCCTCCCCTCAATCTGAGTATGTCGGTAAAGGCGACGGTACGACCTAGCTGGGCGAACTCCGTTTCGTGTAGTACCGGATTCGCGAGGTCCGTCGGTTACAAAAGGTCCTTCGAGCCGGATCTCGAGCTAGCTAACGTGGGAGTTAACTGGGGTAGAATCACGCGTGGAATCGTCGCGTCGACAGCCAAACAGTGTCGCGAAAACTGGAAAGCCCATGTGGCAAGTGCGTTAACGCGAAAGTGGGCGCTTATTCAAGTGTAGGAGCATATACACGGAAAACAAACAGAACAATTAGTGAACAAAATTAAGCAAAGTGCTATAAAAAGAGACGATCAACACCAATCTGAAAATCATCAAAAAAAAGTGAGGTTGACGTGGACGACGCGCAATGCCATCAAGACGAAGACAAGGCAGAGGGCGGCATCACGCTAATAGACTGTCGAGCAGTTCGTCATCAGTAGGATGGGAGGTCGTAGCGGACCTGGATCCAGGGCCCGATATGACTATGATACCAATGGAGAGACCCAACGATCCATTGCTCAGAACGTCTGTTCGTAGTCGCCGAGCCGGAGCACCTGACAATTCAATCGCGGTGATAGAACCACCGCAGCAACAAACCACCGAAGCCGAGGAGCACGACCGCCGGGCACTACCGGAAGCCGAACGCTTTCAAAGGGGCGATACGTACGTCGTATCTCAGGGGTCGGTGTCCAGTGCGACGACGAGAAAAAGAGCGCTGCAAATCAGAGCAGCAGAAGAACGAGCTAAAATTCGTCGCGGAGCAATGGAGGAACGGGAGCGAATAGAGCTACAGCTGATCGATGATAAATTAGCGGCGGAGATAGGGTCAATAGAACCCTCAAGTGAGACAGAAGAACGGAGCAGCGTTAGTGGAGCTAGCGACGTCGAGGACTGGCTTGTCGGCACACGCAATGCCTCCGACGAAGCAGCAACGGGGCATCAGGCGGAGAAAATCCCGTGTACCAGCTCGCCAAACGTTGGGATCGCGGATATCTCGCGATTGACCCAGGCCATAACACAAACTCTGGAAACGGTCAGGGAGGCAAGCACGAGCCATAGTTCAAACCACCTGATCAACCGGTTATCAGCGAAACAAAGCTTACCCACCTTCAGGGGAGAGGCTCTAGAATGGCTGAAATTCAAGCGCGCCTTCGAATTATCCACAGAACTGGGGGGCTATTCAGAGCGTGAAAACATCTCTCGTTTATATGAATGCCTCCAGGGGGAGGCCAGAGACGCAGTAGCCTCACTCATGATGACGGCAAATAACGCGGATCAGATCATGAAGACGCTGGAACTGCGGTTTGGCAATCCCGACGTCATTTTAAGAAGGATAGTGGAGGACGTAAAAAGGCTTCCGAAGGTAAATTCTGGCAAAATAGACGTAGTGGTACTAGCCACAAAAATAAAAAATGCTGTGGCAGCCATGGAGACCATGAACCACGTGGGATATCTCCATAGCCCAGAATTGGCTCAAGACATAATTGGCAAGATATCATCTGCAATGGTCTACAATTACAATCACTACTTGGGCAAATGTACCGACTTGGAGGAACCACGGTTAAAGACCATTTCCAACTTTCTGTATCGTGAAGCGGAGCTAGCCTGCAAAGCCGGGACGGTCTGCATCGCAGCGCCGACGCATGAGCGGTCAGAGGAAAGGCGACAAGCCAGGCAAGGCGAAAGAAGGACAGCCCACGGAAGACCAGCACCCGTGTACACCTTGGGCGGCCGGGATAGCGGCAAGGTGACGAAGAAGGCCAAGACTAGAGGAGGAAGACAGGAGGAAGAGCCAAAGGGACGAAAAGAATGCGGTTACTGCGGATGGGCCAACCATTCGACAGTAAAATGCCACAAATTTGCAGCTCAACCGCCCAAGCGTAGATGGCAATGGGCTAGGCAAAAAGGCATCTGCTTTCGGTGCTTGTTGAGCAGACACCGCCGTGACCACTGCCAAGTTGAAGCCTGCACGCTAGACGGGTGCAATAACCAGCATCACCCTCTATTACATGTACCGACCAAACCAAAGCAGATTGATCCTACTGCAAAAGACTCGCAACGACCATCTACCAGTAAGGACGACATGCACACTACAGCTAACACATGACTATATGGACAAAGTAAGATACTTCTGAAGATAATACCCGTCCTGCTCAGAGGCACTAAGACGCAAATAAAAACCTATGCGCTACTGGATGAAGGTTCAACGGTGTCGATTATAGACGCGGACACCGCAAAGATTATCGGGGCCTCAGGACCGGAAATTAAATTATCAATTCGAGGTATCAACGAGACCGGGATAGTGGAAGCGGACAGCCGGAAAGTGGTATTATATATTAGTGGTACTAAGAACAAGCGGGCTTATAGACTGAACGGAGTCCGAACCATCAACGGTTTATCACTTCACCAGCAAACGTTACTATCAGAAGAAGTAACCAGTCATTCTCACCTGAATAATATTGACATAGAGTATTACGAAAACGTTAAACCAACGATCCTGCTTGGTCAAGACAACGGAGGTCTGATTGTATCTCGCGAAGTGCGCGAAGGGACTCGTGGCGCGCCAGTGGCTTCCTACACAGCACTGGGATGGGTTATCCACGGCCACACAGCTGTCAAGCGCAAGATGGGATCGAGAAACACCATCCTGCATAGTTACGTCCAGGCTAAGACAGAAAAAAGACCCGAATGCAACGGAGACTCAAGCCTACATGAACTAGTCAAGGCCAACTTTCGGCTAGAGGCCATCGGCGTGGCGCATCGCGAACGCACCAACGCATCGGATGAACGCGCTAAACGACTACTAACAAACAACACGAAACGTGCAGGCGATTGCTGGGAAACAGGACTGCTCTGTAAAGAAGACGTTGTGCAGCTTCCAGAGAACCGCGAGAACGCCTTCATGAGGCTAAAAAACCTGGAGAGTAAAATCGATAAGGACCCGATGTACGCTGAGCTATATTATGAACAAGTCGAAAGGTTGATCGAGTTTGGGTATGCAGAGAAGATCGATGCCACCATACGGGAAGATAGATGCACATGGTATCTCCCTCACTTCGGCGTTACGACTCCAAATAAGCCAGGCAAACTCAGGCTGGTATTTGACGCGGCGGCGACCACACGGGGAGTGTGCCTCAACGACAAACTTCTTTCCGGTCCAGATATGCTCACGTCTCTCCTGGGCGTACTGATGCGCTTCAGACAAAAGCCGGTCGCATTCATGGGGGATATCAAGGATATGTTTCTACGAATTAGAATTCGGGCCGAAGATCGAGACGCCCAACGATTCTTGTGGCGAGGGAAGGATAGGACCCGAACGCCAGACACCTACCACATGACATCCATGGTGTTCGGCGCAAAATCTTCACCTTGTACCGCCCTGTACGTGAAAAATCGAAATGCGGAGGAGCATGAGAAGGATATGCCGGCAGCGGCCAAAGCGATTGTCAGAAAATGCTACATGGATGACTACATGGACAGTGCAGACACAGAGGAAGAAGCTATCAGCCTCGTTGAACAAGTAACGGCAATAAATAGCCAAGGGGGTTTCGTAATGCACAAGTGGGCTAGCAACAGCCAGTCCGTTCTCAACTGCATACCAGAGGATAAGCAGGCAGCGGGACCTATAGTCCTGTCCTTGGACGAACACCTAGATCAGTGTGAAAAAACGTTAGGTCTCAAGTGGAACCCTCGCAGCGACACATTCACCTTCGACATCAGTTTAAAAAAGATACCGACCGAAATAAGGACCGGCGAACAACGGCCAACCAAGCGTCAGATGCTGAGGGTGATTATGTCGATTTACGACCCGCTGGGTTTTCTCACACCCTTTACCGTACGCAGCAAAATACTGCTCCAAGATGTGTGGCGGAGCGGAATAGGGTGGGACGAGATGCTTACAGAAGCAGATTATGAAAGCTGGAAGAGCTGGACCCAGGACTTGACATGTCTTCAGGAATGCATCATACCAAAATCATATCTATGGCAACCATACGATTCGAGTGTATGTTGAAACTCGATTATATGACGGCCATTTCTTTTTTACTCTTCTGCAGCGTTTCTGTGATATTGCTACACTCCACATTTGTGAATAAAACTTGAGTTACTGTTACTTCAGGTGAAATCACGCTTATTCTGTTTATTCTATTTGTTCAGTATCTATTACTTCATATGATAAAAGACGTCTTCCAAAACATAAGAACCTCGGTTGCGGGATCATTCAAACTCATCTCGAAAATGGCATTTTTTAAAAATCTCAAAAAAATCTCAAACATCTCATCAAGAAACTCGGTAGAGTCTCGCGCCAAGTTCAGGAAAAAAAAAAAAAATTTCAAACGCGCCAGACTCGACCGAGTCCATATACCCGAACGGCTACTGAACGGCGTGGTGGGGGAAATAGCATTTCCTAATTTCTTTCTTCTCGCGATATCCAGGGGATTGAAATATTTATCCTAGAATGTGGGTCCCAAGAGTCTTACTTCGATTGAATCATTGCACGGAGAGCTGAGGTATGATTATTTCAAGTTTCTTAGTACCCGTTTCGTCTGAAAATTTTTCGTAGTCTTCACCTGCTTCAGTCAGATCTGACAGTTCACTACACGGAGAGAAATTTAGCACGCTGGACGTACCACGTGAGACGCATGCCGTACTCTTTCTAGTACGACAGACTTCGGTCGACTTGGTATCTTCCGTGTCGCATGCTGGTAGCGCCACCGTACTAAAAGAGACATCCGCTCTTCCAATTGTAGCGTGCTCAGAGCGTTCCGAATTTGGGGAGCCTGGCGTACCAAAACGGGAGTCCTTGATACTTTCCAATACTCTCTCCGCCTCATGTCATTACGACGTCCAGTGATCCAAGATTTGGTATGCCTACCGTACCAAAAGCGCACGCCTCACCTACCACATGCGATGTACGGCAGCGCCACTACTACTGATACGAACCGCGTGCTAAATTTCTCTCCGTGTAAAGCTGTGCGAATAAAAATGAGGAAAGAGTGGCCACCACTAGACAGCAGTGACATCAGTTGCGAGATGGCGCTCTTATAATATTTTTCTAAATTATGAGTGTTAACGGCGTCGTCGCCGGGAGCCGTCTTCATACAACATACGCTTTTGTTATCTGTGACCAGGACCACCGCTACGTCGCTTCCGTCATCTAGGTCGACCGTATCGTAGTTCTCGTCCTCCAGGTCGACCACGACGTAGTTTTTGTCCTCCAGGACCACTGCTACGTAATTTTCGTCCTCCAGGACCACCATCACGTAGCTTCCGTCCTACAGGTCGACCGCTACGTAGTTTCCGTCCTCCAGGTCCACTGCTACGTAGTTCTATATATAGGTCTTCGAGTTCGTAGTTCTCGTAGTCCAGGTCCTTCGTCTCGTCTTTCCCGTAGTCTGAGTCCTCGGCTTCGTAGTTCTCGTAGTACAGGTACTTCGATTCGTATTGCTCTTAGTCCAGGTCCTCGGCTTCGTAGTTCTCGTAGTCCCAGGTCTTTCGCTCCGTATTTCTCGTAGTCTAGGTATTCGGCTTCGTAGTTCTTGTAGTCCAGATACTTCGATTCGCATTTCTTGTAGTCCAGTTCCTTCGCCTCGTGTTTCTCGTAGTCCAGGTCCTCGGAATCGTAGTCTCCGTAGTCCGGGTTCTTGGCCTCGTAGTTCTCGTAGTCCAGGTCCTTTGCTTCGTATTTCTCGCAGTCCAGGTCCTTCGCTTTATATTTCTCGTAGTCCAAGTCCTCACCTTCGTATTTCTCGTAGTCCAGGTCCTCGGCTTCGTAGTTCTCGAAGTCCAGTTCCTCGGCTTCCTATTTCTCGTAGTCCAAGTCCTCGGATTCGTAGTTCTCGTAGCTCAGGTTCTTCGCTTCGTATTTCTCGTAGCCCATGTTCTCAGCTTTGTATTTCTCGCAGTCCAGGTTCTCGGCTTCGTAGTTCTCGTAGTTCAGGCCCTCGGCTTCGTGTTTCTCGTAGTCCAGCTCCTCGGCTTCGTAGTTCTTGTAGTCCGGGTCCTTGGCTTCGTAGTTTTCGTAGTCCAGGTCCTCTGCTCTGCTGATATAAAATATTGGTTCGCCAAGTACCACGTACTCCAAATTTTTTTTTTTCCTTCTTCAATTTGCTGATGTAAACTTATTGTATACAGAAAACATGTACTTGGCAACTGTATGTGATTTCAATCTTTTTGTATGGACAGTTTTCTTTTTCTCCTTTCGTTTCGCGTAGAGACCACATTGTTGAACTTGGCGCAAGGTTTTTTGCACCATAGGTCCTTTTGTTGTTTGTTCATTCCGATCATTTTGATGCTCTGCCATGATGAGATGATTTTTTCTTTTATTATTGTTGGTGCTTTCAACATTTTGAACAAACTAAACACCCTGTTCCAACGTTTCGAAAATTCTCAGAAAATCACCAAAAATTCTGTGTTTATTTCTTAATATTTTCACGTGAGACCCATGATGATGCACGACCCCCTTCTAGGCTTTTGTCCACCTATAACATCTATGATTCAATCGAATCGTTTGTTTAAAATGTTGAAAGCGCTGAAAAAATCAGAAAAAAGAATCATCCAGTCATGGGAGGGGTGTCGAGATGATCGGAATGAAAGAAAGGATGTTTGAAAATTATTTGCGATTTCCACAAAGTGCCAATTTTGAGATGGGTTTGAATGATTATTGAAAATTAACGGTTGGAGGGAAAAATCCGAACAAATTCAGCAGTCCTTTTGGTACATCGTAGCATCGTATAAAAAATCGTAAAGCGAATTGAATATGGTGAGGGAAAATCATTAGTCGAGTTGACATGGAATGCCCCCATATACAGGGTGGTCCATTTAAGTTAACACAGCAGGATATCTTGAGAACCACCCATTTTAGAGACAGATGTTTGAAATGAAAATTTCTTGACTTGAAGGGGACAAGACATTGTGCTATCGTATTTGTTAAAATCAGGGTCTAATAGTATATTGTGATACAAGTGCGAAAGGTAGGCAATATCCGACGAGACAGATATTGCCTATCCGCACGTGTATCACACGATATTTTTTGTAACTCCCTGCGAAGAAAGTTTGATTTGAGAGACAGATTGATCATTCAATATAACCTCACATCGCGACCGTCCACCGCCATGACACAGTGCACGAAGAAAGCACTAGTGCGCAAAGTAGAGTATTCGCGATGTGCGCATGCGCGACAAAAGCACTAGTGCGCAAAGTAGAGTATTTGCGGTGTGCGCATGCGCCAACTATTTCTTTACTTCACCCCTCGGAAATAAGGTATTTTGCGCTCGCCACACAGCCCCCGAAAATCAAAATTTCGAAGCAGGTGTTGCAAAAATAAATTTAGTCACTCTATGTGCAATAGAGATATAAAGATTTTATTTATACAATGTATTATGATGTGAACGGTAACGGTCACAGGAGAGTACTGACTAACTGATACACTACAGTACAAGAGGGCACTGGCATGTCACTAGGGATATTTTGAATTCCCTACATATAGATACCTATATATGTATATATGTGTATATCTACAGTGTCACTATCTCAACACTCCCACTCACTGTATATTCACACAATATTCAGCCGCTTGACATTTGCAATAAATTCATTTTTCACAAGCGGTTTCGTAAACATGTCCGCCAGTTGCTCATCACTACACACGTACTGGACTGCGATGATCCCTTCTCGGACTGCATGGCGTACAAAATGCAATTGCACGTCAAAATGCTTCGTTCTGGCGTGTACCTCTGGGTTCTTTATTATTTTTAAAGCAGTCTGGTTGTCGATGTACATCAGTGTTGGATTTGTGAGTTCAATACCAATTTCTTTCAGCAGCTGACGAACCCAGTACGCTTCGCGCGCTCCTTCACAGCTTGCTGTATATTCTGCTTCAGCGGTCGACGGCGTGACCTTTCGTTGTCTTTGGCTTCTCCAAACTATTGGTCCACCGCCCATAGTGAAGACGTATCCCGTTGTAGACTCACAGGTTTCTGCACCGGCAAAATCAGAGTCTGTATATCCGGTTAATGGTGCTGCTGATTCGTATGTGATTCCCATATTGGACGTTCCTTTGAGATACCTAAGGATTCGTTTAGCCGCACCCACGTGCTCTAGACTTGGATTTTCCAGGAAACGGCTGATGACTCCCACTTGAAAAGAAATGTCTGGTCTTGATACTTTAGCTGCGTACAGTAATGAACCAACTGCCTCGCGGTATGGGTATTTCGCAGCCTGTTTTTCTGTTGCCTTGACCATTCTTACGTTCGAATCGGCTGGCGTGCTAGTCGGGTTTGCTTCTGTCATTTTAAATTTGGACAGCAGCTTTTGCACATACGCTTGTTGCCCGATGTGCATCTTCCGTTGGGCACGATCTCTTCGTATTTCCATTCCCACGTAATATCCTCCGTATTCCCAGCACTCTGACGTCAGATCGAAATTCCTTTTCATGTGACTCAGCAATTGTTTGATCACATCTTTTTCTTTCGACAAAACTAAACCATCGTCCACATAAAGTAGTAGATAGATTTCATGTCCATTTATCTTTCCAATGAACACACATGGGTCTGCTTCAGTCGGTACTAGACTGAACTTCTTAAGACAGTCAGTGAAACTTTCATTCCACACTCTCGAGGCTTGTTTCAGTCCATAAATGCTCCTCTTTAGGTGGCACACTAAATCACTATCACCAGTATTGAGTCCTTTTGGTGGCTCCATAAAAATGTCTTCTTCCAATTTTCCGTTAAGGAAAGCCGTCTTAACGTCAAATTGCGCAATTTCCAAGACCTTTTCTGCTGCAATACACAGCATAATTCTCACTGAATCATATCTTACCACCGGAGAGAATACCTCGGTATAGTCAGTTCCTTCGCATTGAGTAAAACCTCTAGCCACTACACGGAGAAAAAAATATCGCTCTCATCACGAAACAGTATAGTGATGATCACGATACTCGTGTGACTATACTTTGTATACGCATATGCTCAATCCATGTGGATCGCGATAATCACGATCCACATGGATTTGGATAGTGAGCATCTATATTGCTATGGTTGGAATTCCGTTTCCTTATAGTGACTTTTCACTAAATCGTGCATGTGACGATGTCATAAAAAGCTAACTTACACTTATTATATTGGTAAATATTATGCTTCAAAATGTGAGGTTATTATAGATTAGTATTTTGTATTTAATTTGTGAACACAAAATATATTTTATTAAAGAATATTATGTTTTTTTTTATTATTATTCAACATAGATACTAATTTCTCTTCAAGCGTGATTCATTTGAAATTTTCGTTCAGTTTATGACAGTCAGGACTAAGGAACTTGGTTATGTTCGGTGGCGCTGAAGGCGTGGATCGTGATAATCACGATCCGTTTCGCTGTAGTAAGGAAACGTTTCGTTATGATCGCTATACGTTTCGTCAAATTCACAATACACTTGGATCGGGATAATTAGTATTGACCATTTCGTGTATAACAGTATATGTATAATGATTATGACGATAACGTGAAAAGTTATTATAGAGATATAAAGCATACAGCAAATCAGGTTACAGTATCGTGAAAATGATGAAAGTGTTTTGTAATAATCACGATACTACGTTCGCGATCCACTTGATCGCTACGACAGCGATATTTTTTTCTCCGTGTACCCTGGCTTTTGCTCTCACTTCGTCTGAACCAGGTATGTTTTTCACTTTATACACCCACTTACAAGTCACAGTCTTTCGTCCTGGTGGGCGTGGCACTAGTTCCCATGTTTTATTTTTGTTCAGTGCTAGGAGTTCTTCATCCATCGTTTGTTTCCACTTTGCTGCATCTTTTGAGTTCAGCGCTTCCTCATACGTATGTACTTCTTCGATGGTTGCAGAGTTTCCCTGCGCTTCAAACCAGTCCGGTTGATAGATGAAAGGTCGGAGATTGTAACGCTCATTCCCTTCAGCCTGAGCATCTTCAGGAATATTTTCTGGGCTCGGTGAGCGCTGTTCGGCTACATTATCACTTTCGTCTTGATCGGATCCATCTGGTTCATCATAAACTGTCTCGTCGCCGAGGTCCACTATTGATTCTTCTTCAATCCCCGCTAGCTCTGTCGCTCTTTCCTCTTCGTTGAATAGAACGTCACAGCTGACAATCACTTTTCTCGTCGTGGGATTGTATAGTCTGTAGTTTTTCGACGTTGACTCATATCCAACCAGGGACATCTTTTTTGCTTTCGCATCCCATTTCTTTCTTCCGAACTCCTTCGGCACGTGGACATAGGCTTCTGTGCCAAAGATTCTCAGATGACTTAGGTTTGGCTTCGTTCCAAACCATTGCTCGAACGGTGTTCCTTTTGCATTGCGAGAGTTTGGCGTCCTATTCAGGATGTAGACTGCCGTTCGCACTGCTTCAGGCCATAAGCTTATCGGCAAGCCACTAGCTAGCAGCATCGTCCTTGCTGACTCCTGTATGGTCCTATTTTCTCGCTCAACATGCCCGTTCTGCTCTGGTGTGTACGGTGACGTTCTTTCATGTATCACACCTCTATCGAGTAGTACTCTGGAGACCTTCTCATTGATAAATTCCAATCCATTGTCTGTCCGGATGGACTTCACTCGATTTCCAGTTGCAACTTCGACTGCTTCTAACTGGTCGTTGATTTTACTGCTCACGTCAGACTTGTGCATAAGGAAATGCACATATCGGAAACCTGATGCTTCATCCTTGAATACCAGCATGTACTTATAGCCTCCCATTGAAGTGATATTCATGGGGCCACACACGTCTGCATGGAGCATTTCACCAGGTCGACATTGACGCTCGTCTCGTGGTGGGTGTGACGTACGGTGCATTTTTCCCATTGCACAATCTCCACAGAAAAATTTATCCTCATCCGTGAGACACACCCCATCGACGACTTTGTTCTTGACCATTTGTTTGATCGCACTTACTCCCAAATGTCCAAGTCTTTGGTGCCACTTTTGGAGTGACGAAACTACCGCACTATTCGCCACTGCCGCACGGTCGACGCGAAAACCTAAACGATACTGGTTCACACTGTCTTTTATACCAACCACTGCAACAGTTCGATCCGGGTATTGCAACTCACATTCGCGTTCTCTTTCGATCATCACAAAGCCACGCGATGTTGCTGTCCCGGTTGAAAAAAAGTTCGGTCCGAGACCAGGCACGTACTGTACATTTTCCAAAACACAGGCCTCCCATCTTCTTCCGTTCCACATAGACATGTGTATGGAACCGTGGCCACGTATCCGGAGTCTATCGCTGCTTGCGACTCTGACATACCTTTCTGACGGATACTCCCGTATTTCACTAAACCATTCTCTGTTGCTCGTCATGTGCTGTGACGCGCCCGAGTCGACAATCCATACATCCGTCAATGCAACATTTTGGATTTCGTTCGGTAGCACCATAAATGCAACTGGCTGCTTTTTATCTGCGCATTCCAGCTTTTTCTTGTCCCTTTTTGGGCACTCGCGATACCAATGTCCTGTTTCTCCGCACTGATGACACTGTGTCGACCTCTGTCTTTCTGCAATTGCAGCTTTGTTACTTGCATTTGCTTTTGGACCATATTTATTTCTTCGTGCGGCAAAAGCCGCGCTGTCTGAACCAGCGATCTTATTTAGCTGATCTTCCTCTTGCCTCAGTCGCGATAGTAAACTGTTTAGATCACGCCCTTCTTTGATATTATACCATACTGTTTTGAAGTTTTGGAAACGCGGTGATAAGCTACTAATTATTCGCGACATTTTTATGTTATCTGAGAGTTTTTCACCCTGGTCCTCAATTTCTGCAGCAAGTTTGCTTGCTTTCGACACATACGTTGTCACAGATTCATCATCTGCCATTTGAAGCGCAAAGTATTCCTCATAAAGTGTCATCACGCTGACTTCACTTTTTTTTTCATGGATTGCACTAAGTTTATCATAGACTTCTTTTGCTGTCTGACAGGTCAGGACATACTGGGCTTCTTCACTTTCAAGGGACGCAATCAGAATAGCCATAGCTTTCCCAACAGCAACATTGAATGCTTCTTGTTGCGCCGAAGTTGCGCTTTCGGCAAGACGTTCTTTAACATATCTGCTCAATCCTTTTCCTCGTAGGATAGCATCCACTTGGAATTTCCATAGTTTATAGTTGTTACCGTTAAGCTTGTGTGAAATCGTAATGTGTGTTGCCTCACTCATATTTACAGCGTTGAATTTTACTTCACTGTTTACAAACTATAAACGCCTGTACGAGATGCTCTCCGCTCTATGTCGTCGGATCGCACATACATACACTGTTGCTTACTACGCACGGCTGCGCACTTACACTAACTCACAACAGCGATGACTTTGAGCTAAGGCTAACTCACACGAATAAACCGCCCGACTACTTGTACTGTACACCGGCACACCGACACTGCAAATCTTTCTAACTATCCAAAAAAAACTGATCTGAGCAATTTTATTCAGTTATTCTTGAAAAAAAAAACACACGCGGTATCTGGGCCCATAATCTGGTAAAATCAGGGTCTAAATGAATTGAGTCACTCTATGTGCAATAGAGATATAAAGATTTTATTTATACAATGTATTATGATGTGAACAGTAACGGTTACAGGAGAGTACTGACTAACTGATACACTACATTACAAGAGGGCATTGGCATGTCACTAGGGATATTTTGAATTCCCTACATATAGATACCTATATATGTATATATGTGTATATCTACAGTGTCACTATCTCAACAGTACTTTTCATTTGATGAAGGTTGTGATGTGGATTTTCATTGATCCTCGTATCTGGACCGGATAGCCAGCCTACGAAAACCAATCCACTGGACAATGGGCCAAATAATCAATTACCTGAAAGTGCTGGGCGCCAGGCAGATAACCGCCGATCTCAAAAATACAAACAAAACCTTACCTACGGGTACTTGATGCGTCGGCTAGCTACAGTACCGCGGAGAAGGGTCAGGATGAAAATAAAGGACTAGCGAGGCGTTAAACAACGACTTGAGCGTTCATATTTAACAAAGAAAAGTGGGATTTATTTGATAAGAATGATAGAAAAATGATAGAAATAATAGAAATGATAAATTGAACAATCGGGGATACCTCCCCTCGGATATAGAACGGCCACAGGTCGTGTATAGGCGACCTGGCCACGTTTGACGAGTTTTACAATAGTGAATAAACTACTAGCTTCCACGTAGGAGAGCAATAACGAAGGAAAATCATGCAAGAATAAATAACTCGACAAATCAGGTCCTCGTGGGACGATGTCTCAACTAAAACGCTAGTAGTAGTACTTCGCTACTTCTGGAGCAAATAGTATTAGTGCACATGGACACACGCATACTTAATGAGCTCACACGCATTTGAAAATGCCAATATCGCATGATGACATCAATAATTAGCCTCATTATAGCAATTATTAGTAATTAACTTAATTATCGTGATTGCATTGATAATTAGCCTCATTATTTATTCACCTATCATAAACCGGAGGTCGCTAATTACACCAATTGGTCACCGTATGCAACTAAGAAGGTGATCTAGCGGTTAATTAGATCGTTGAACTATTAGAATATTGTACTCGCGTATCAGGGAGATATCGCATGCAAGCGTAACCAAGCTATACGCATTACTAGGCACATGCGTGCCAACTTCACACATTCTCATACAATATATGTGAGATACAATCACCCCTCATACTTATTAAGCGTGTTAACCTCCGATGATAATTGCGATTTGCGTATAAAGTCGGTAAAAATTATTATATTGTATCGTGAGAGGGTTCATACGGTCGCTGCAAAATTATTATATCTATAATTACGCAGCTCGTTGAAAGTTGCAAATACATTGTATTATGTTGAACTGTCGAGCCAAGTGCAATATCTGTAACTAACATTTTCATCGAATAATTGCATCTCACACGGCTAGGGTGCTCAAACGAAAGTCTAAAACATATATAGAGAGCTGTTCGGATCATAGCAAGCATCATACCCAGTCAACAAGTGCTACAGTAAACTCAACGTCATACCGAACTTTAGCCTATTTTCTACCCAAGGTAGGTTTAAACCTTGCTGATAGAATTTATTTTATTGTTTTCGAAAAAATATGGGTCATTCTCAGTTAAGAGGTAAATCGCTTAATTCAATTTAATTCGATTTTATAATGTTTCGATCAAAACAATCATTCTAAACGTGTCTGCAAGGCGGTCAGTCAATTTGTTAATTTTATTTTGTTTTATAAGAAGCCAAGGAAGATACTTAATCCAGGGGAGAGATTAGTACACGTTTCTGTACATTTTGCGTCGAACGCTGCTTAAGGGGGGACAGTACTGAAAATTAAAGAAAAAAAATATATTTTATTTTTCCACTACTCAAAATGCTTCAATCCAAAATCGCCCCCAGCAGTTGTTAGATATTAGTAATATGTATATTGGAAAAAAATATAAACCTTCTGCGATGAGAGTGTATGCGCAAGGAACCTTTCGCAGAAGATTTCCTTTGAACCACTGCGAAAGGTTCCTTGCGCATACACTTTCATCGCAGGAGGTTCATATTTTTTTCAAATACACATACTACCAATATCTAAAAACTGCTGGAGGCGATTTATGATTGAACCATTTTCAGTAGTGGAAAAAATGAAAAAATGTTTTTTTACAAATTTTCAGTACTGTCCCCCCTTAAACGAAGGCAGATAGACCATAGGTTGACTGGACCTTTTTTGTACAGCGTTGAATTCTCTGCAAAAAAGTCCGTGACGGCATATCTCTATAGTCGATATCCAGTGCGTATGAGGCGATACAAAACGCACCTACAAAACGAAACTTTTCCGTCGACTGACGGGCCATGGCCATGGCAACGGCTGCCATGTTGCTGTTAGTCGACGGAAAAGCGTCGTCTCGTAGGTGCGTTTTGGATCACCTCAAACGCATCGGATATCAACTATAGATATATGTCCTGGTGGACTTCTTTGTAGAGAATTGAACGCTCTACAAAAAAGGTCCAGCCAAACTATGGTCCATCTGCCTTAGTTTAAGCAGCTTTCGACGCGAAATGTACAGAAACGTGTTTTTTTCGAGTTTTTTGCGGGTTTTTAATTTTTTTGAAAAAACGCGTGAAAACTAAATGCCACAGACGGTACGGTATATTATTCGCGTCTATCGCTACATCGTAGTATTTTTTTCATGCTTTCCATAATTAGTGTCATTTGAAAACGTAAAATGATTGGTCTAAAGACAGGGGAAATACAAACAGGGTAGATAATTTTTAGTAAGAAAAACAAGAATAATGACAAATGTATTTATTGTATGTGATTAACCAAGAAAACTTAGAATCTATACATAACAAGAAGTAAATATACAGATGAATTAAAATTTTTAGATGAATATTTTTAAGATAAAACTGACCAGGGGAGAGACTTCATTCACTCGTTCTCAACTGCATCTACAGAGTGTCAGTAATGAAATAAATGACAAAATGACTGCGCACCTAGTTCGAGTGGCGCTGATTACAAACTATAAACTCAATGACGTTCGTTTGAGGTCTTCAATTCCCGCGAGTCAGTACACAAATGCCAATTTTACAGGAAGATAAACATGCCAGGGGAGAGACGCAAAATTCGGGGGACAAACGTAAACGTAATTTTTTTTAAGAAAAAAAAAATATCACGCAATTTTACTTGCTTGATTACGATAATTTATTTAATTTATTTTGTTGAAATATATAATTCAAATAATATATTTGATTTCTATGTACTTTAAATTACTAATACACAAACAGAATCGGCCCGGGGACAGGCCAGGGGAGAGATATTTTCCGACTTCGAGATGAAATTGTGACTGAATTAAAAAAAATTAAGAAATGACTTTGAGTGACCACTTACATGAGCTCGAGTTTTAAGAGATAATTACATTCTTTTCAATAAATTTTTTTTTAAAAGGTGATTTTCCACCGTGGACGTCGAATTTACTTCTTAACTGAGAATGACCCATATATCACCGCGTATAATGTTACAGCTACAATGACATCGCAGAGCCAAGACTTTGATTTCATCGAGCCGATGCCATCTCGTCGTGCTCCCAATCTATTTCCCAGTCAAGGTACGTTCAAACTCAACTCATAAAATTCATTTGTTTTCAAAAAAATTATTTCCCACGTCCAATGTTACAGCTACAGCAACTTCATCACCGAATAAAAGATCCGCACCCGCTGACTTTGATTCGGACGAATCGATGGCACATCCCCAGATTCGTCTTCTGACCCGCCGGTATTCGCTGACAACATCTGGTGCCGGAAGCGTCGATGTAGCTATCAGATCCAACGGTACGAACCCATGCGTGGCAAATATTCGACTCACGGATAACTTTGGAAATTTCATACTCATGAGCCTCGAACTGTTCAACCGGCTGATGGCTCAGACTGAGAATATTGAGAGGTAGCTAAGCTCTGTCATCCCCAACAGCTCATATCCCCTCGATCAGTTTCAAGGTGTGCGAATGGAAATCAGTCCCATGTATGGGAGACCGTCACTAAAAATCGGCTCAGGCACTAAAAACATCATCTTTATGAAGAGTAAGTTTATCAAGTTGTGCTCGCTGCAAAGTTATATCAGAGCGTACCACGACAGTCTACTCGAGCAGCTCCCCGTTGTAGAGGAGAAAATTAAAATGTTTAGAGAAGTGCTCGAAGCGGAGGAACGCAACACCAATCGCTATATCTCCGACGATGAGCAGATCGAGGAGTTAATTATCAATTATCCATCATATAACAAAGCAGCGACAATCGACACCGAACTCTTGGCATTAGCAGTCGGAATGTTGTCTACCATGTACCCCTAATCATACATACATATAACTATTCTATATGTATGTTTCTATAATTTGTTTCAATAAACTAGAAGTTATTCTAGATACGCTTATTCCCACATATATATCTGCAATAGCTATCTTCTTCTTAAATAAACTGTAATCTTATAACTAGAAGTTATTCCGTCATATGATTGTAATATTCGTTGTTCTTGAATAAACTGTAATCTTCAGAGAGGAGGGGGTGGATAAGATTAAATACACACATACATAGATACATATACCATTTATTTATTTGATACAACAATTCGGAATCCTCCGCCGATTCATCCATCCTCTCCCCCCACAAGTTGTATAATGAATACACTTGCCGTACAGCACATTTGTACCGCCATCCCACCCCATGAATAGGACAGTGCATACTGGGTGTGCTGAATATCTGGGATGGTTCAGATTCCCACTCCCCATTCTCCACATTAACAAATTGGTCGGGATGTCTCCCAGTTAGCTCATCGAGCCAAATTTTTTTCTCAAAGCCTCGACAGTGCGACCGATTTCCTTTATCATCGACGGCTTCAGTAATTAGCTCCACCCGATCTTCGTATGGAACGTCACCATCGGTCCATTTAAACCCATGATCAGTTCCGGTGAGCCAATTCACCTGCTTACGATATTTCTCAGGCAATTGTTGAAACTGGTAGGGCGGTTCGAAAATGTGATGGAATAGTTGACCGTTCTGAGCCAAGCAGGCAAACTCCTTGATGATCAATTTGTTTTGAGAATCTTTGAAGCCTTGCAAATCGACAAACGAGACCATTGCAAGCGACTGAATACATTTTCAAACTGCATCGAGCTCTTATATATTCGAATGACGAACATCGTGAGCCAAAAGTGTGGGAGCTATATAGGTCAAACTACAAAGTTGCAGCTTGCTGGCATGTAATCAATTTTTTAATTTACATGATCTTACGTACACCGTTGCTTAATGAGTTATACTCGAATATCTTGTCGTGGATAATGAGACAGTAAGCGGAGGTGTTGGCTGGCACGTTGGTCTTACATTGAAACTCCAAGCGTATATCGACCGACGCGCTTTTAATCGACTCATTTTGTCTGGAACAATCTATAACGGCGATCGGTGCATAATTTTTAAAGTCTGTCGCATTTAGCGGTGGATACCGCTCGCCGTTATAATAAGACGAGGGAAATTTATAATACATATCATCGAGCAATGCAAACTGATTCTTACTGAAATTGAGGTTCAGGTTGTCGTACGGATAGGACTCAGAGTTCAAATACAGCTTAATATCGGTAAGATCGCAGTGATCAAATTTGCTGACGTCTCTTGCGACATTGTTCTTACGATCGGATTGCAAAGCCAGTATGATATACCGAGGTTTTTCCGTATACGTAGATGTTTTGATTGCCCAAGTATGTTTATCCGTAGTCTGGAGCACCGGATATTCGTATAAATCCCAAGATCTGAAACCTAGACTCAGAGATCTACCGCTCTCGAGAACGCTCAGTAGAGAGAGTTTCTGCAAATCCTCAACGTTGATATGTGGCATTCTCCACTGCAGTTTCAACAATTTGAATCCTAGATTATTCCTCTCCTCACTGCTTTTATAAATGTTTTTATCAGTCCGCGAACGGATCAATATCAACTCGTGTCGAGCATTCATCACAACGCGTTGATAATCTCCACAGAAGCCTAATAATATATTCAACGGGATGCAGCAGTCCACGTTGGGATCAGTTTTAGTCCTTGTCATGCCAGCCAAATGCCATCCGGCAGCGTCCAGAGCTCGACTCTTGTCCGCGTTGAGAGATAGATAATTTTTCAACGTTGTAGTGATACCCAAATTCTTTCACTGATCTATCTCAACACCGTTCAATTCATAACGACTTTCATCGAATAACGAAGTTGCAAAATTATTGCATAGATTGAAGTTGGTCACGTCCACAGCCCCCTGGCACACACCCTCGATGTATAGATAGCTTTCGCTAGGTAGTACGTATAAATCTTGCTGTTGAATCAGAATACGGATTTCATCATTGTTATTGAGCGACGAACTGGCGTACGGATTATACCCATGAATTTCAACGCGCGTGATACTGTTGTCGTATACAGGTTCAGAAGTTATGTTTAGAACGTCGACCATTTTAGAGCACTGAGGGTCCTAACGATCGTAGAAATTTTATATTATTATTTTTTAACACTGAGGTGCGCGAACAGTTGGGTCTAGAATATTCTTCTTCTTCAAGTCCTCTGCCCTCAACACTTTTAACATTACTAATCGAATCCCCCCCCCCCCCCCCCCTTGGGTATTTGTATGCACGTGGATGATTATGATCATTATTACAATTATTACCCTTGAAAATCAACAGATTAGACTATTTTTTTCCCGGTTTGATATGCAAGCGTATCGTCACTTCTTCACCGCGAAAATCAACCAACTTGTTATTCTGATCCACGATCTTCAGAGTGATATTGTGTGTGTGACGTGTACTGATCGGGAGGTGAATGACGCTTGAGGGTGATTACATTATTTTATATCCAGGAGGTACGTTGGGAAAGGATTCGTGGATAGTGTGATCAGCTTGCTCATTGCTCCACGCATTAGTAGTTACGTTACATTGTACTCGCAATATATTCACATGCACTATGTCGACAGAGAAATCAGATTCGTGCGAACTATTGGCTTCCAGAACACGTCTCTTGAATCCCAACATTCTTCCGATACTGCGCGGTTTTGAAAAATCAATCATATATTTACAGCGTATCTCACTCTTCATAGTATTGTTATTCGGCAGCAGTTCGAAGAACGGATCGTTCGGATCAGCTTTGTGAGGTCTGTTTTCAGCCATCCCGGTGTTCTTCACCATTTCTTTATTGATATATTCGTTGATGCTGTCGATCTCGTACGATTCGGTGTTGTTGTAATGTAGTGTGTTGTTCGAGGTTGAGATATTGGGGATTGAGTTATAGGTTCGGAAATTGATGAGACCCAACGTGTACGATGAGTCATCTTTCAAGGTTATCGGGGGGAAATAATCTACGCTGAGAGTCGAAGATTTGCCAGTGAGAGTTAATCTCAGAGACATCGTCGCAACGCTACTGATACGCAGCTACTTCGGTACAAGAGTTTTCTAGCAAAAATTTTAAACATAATTGATCGCATACATCGCTATCGTAACATTGCAGCTGATTGTGGTTGTATGAGATGCGTGCCCCACCCCTTCTCAAGTAATTAATCATCTCTACGGGAGGGCGTAAATTTCCGAAGCTATCAGAGTATTTAGCTCGACTATTGCATTTGACATAGGCTACCCAATGTGTTCCAGTTCTATTCTCATCGTCCAGATTTACAACACCGCTCTCGTGATGCCAAGGATAGTCGGGTAGATTCGATCTGCTGACCACATCGCAAAAATGTGGAACGTATCTAGCTCCCAAACGACGCAGTTGCACGCTCGACATAGCACCGTTATAAATTTTTGTTTTATTTTTTCGTCAAGGCGGCTCCCGATCCTCGCTGGTAGGGCGCCAGACGTAAACCTTTACCAGCCATCTCGATCGCCCGATTATGCCGCTCACTTTCCGCTGATCGTTTACGTGCTGCCGACGCATCGTTAACAGCTTTAGCTATACCAGCAGCACCACCTGCTAGGCTACCGGCTGCCAAGAGACCCGCAAATAGGGGGATAAGGAATGGGAGGATCCCCCCACGTTGAGCCGGCGGTGTAATTATTCTAGGTTTTCTAGGTTCAACTGCCTTCTTTTTCTTGGTGTCGTCAACAGCTTTCCTGGAAGATTTTTTCTTCTTCAATCCCGCACCGAAAGCTATTTTAGATTTTATTATAGCCGCGACCGCCGCCACCGCCACCCGCTCCCCCAAAGACGCGTTGCGCGCCCACATCCGCTCGACCGCGTGTCGCGCCAAAACTTTGTCCGCGCGGTGTCTTGCGGTCAATTCTTTATCCCTCGAGTACGCTATATCGTGTTCGCGGCACACGGCGTCCAGCGGATTAATACCGAGATCGCCGCGGGCCGAACGTCCTCGAGATGCGTCCCGGGGCCGCAGAACTGATATCCCGGTATATGGAGTTCTACGGGTAATGCGTTAATCGCACGATTCAGCGAACCCCTACCACGTTTTTCATCAGACATCAAATCGTTCAAGTCGAGGATCGTAACGACACTTAACTTTGCACGATTCGAATCAATCTATAAATACTACGACGACCGATGAATCTTTTTAGTAGAGATGAAATTTGCGAAACAATCGGTCACCATTCAAATCGTCAACCTCGATCGTAGAATGGAATCGGAGGCCGAGCGGAGGCATGGATCGCTGCTACCCGACACATTTAGATGTATAATTTGCGCTTCATCCAACTGCGGTGAAACTAATTTAATTATAAACCTCCTCGAGAGTCCCAACGGATTGAGATTTGAGAATGTCTACGTATTCTCGAAATCTATTCATTAGCCTGAATACAAGTACTTGGCAAAATTGCTGCATCTCGTACCCGAAGTTAAATATCACACGTTTTCTAACAGCGGTGAAGTGACTCCGCTGAACGAGACTTTACCCAATTCGGTGTGCATCCTCGACGATATAGCCTGCGACAGAGAAGAGACCATTCGAGAGTATTTTTCTACAGGTATACATTCTGGGGTCGATTGTTTCTATGTGTCTCAGACCTATGCTCAAATCCCTGAACATCTGATTCGCGACAATACTAACTTCATTATTCTCTTCAAGCAAGATCACATGAATCTGAAACACATTTATAACGATCACGTAAACACCGACATGACTTTTGAACAGTTTCGAGAATTATGCTCCCACTGCTGGAAATCAAAGTACGGCTGTGTCGTGATAGACAAGGATAGTCCTATGAAGACTGGGAGGTATCGCAAGAGGTTTGACCAATTTCTAGTCCTACCGCAGAATCAGTTGAACTCTAGTTAGACTCGGGACAACATCGCGATGGCTGATGAGAAGAATCGTTCAGCAAAAAAGATCAAACGAGACATTGCGCGCTGCAGCGATGCAATTAGAAAAAATTATATCGCCCTGAAGACTGATCGCCTCAAAGCTGACGAGCAGTTGGAACGAAGTTTTAAAAGCTATTGTAGAACCGTTGAAGACCCTGGTCGAGCAAGCTGCTTCCAACAACGCTTCCATGGAAAGAAAATTCGAGGAGGAAGCGAAACAGGAGCTGTTCGAAGATCGTGAGAACGTTGACCCGGACCAAATTGATCTGAACACACCGACTACTTCTACACCACTCGCACGACCTCAGACAAAATACGGTAAAAAACGTAGACAGTCTCCGTTGGATGAGAATAGCACCAAAGGAGTAGCAAGTTCACCGAAACGAGGTCGTCAAAATATGTCTCTGAATGATAACGTTTTTTTCCTGGCCGACGAATTTGTCGGTGAACCTGCGCCTTCCGCACCCACGGTTGATGATTTGGTGCACACGCCTGAAAGTCGACGCAAAATGACTGATTATTCACAGGAGAATTTTGGACCGATAGTTGGCAGGTACCTGCAGAAGTTGGTAACTGACTCCAAAAACAAAATGGATACAGTATACGGCGTTCGACATGAAAACGGAGCCTGGATGTTGGGAGATGCTCCGTTTACAGTAGACAACGATAACATCAACATAAAAGGCGTTACCTATAAGGGAACTCCTGGACTCTACGAATTGATATTCATGAATATCCCCAATGATCGTATATACGACGATAACGACTTGGCGACCTATAAAGATATTTCATTCAGAACTCGGGTATATAATAGTATATTGTGTACCAAGGGCATGAAGTGGGCTTTTTCAGACCGAGTGTGGAGTTTGCGGTATGAGTCGGAGGCGAGGTAGCACGAGCCGAAGACGAGTAATGCAACCACACAAGGTCAAAAAGCCTACTTAGCCCTTGGTGCACACCATATTTTTTGCGACAGCACGATTTTCGCGTTTTTTCTTCATTATTCATAATTTTCTCGCAAATATTGAAAAATATTTTAGCCGGCGTTTTCAGGTGATTAGCGCCCGCTTATGCTCGAGTAGCGGGCGCTTATATAATAAAAACGCCCGCTGCTCGACGTAGCGTGCGGGAATATAATAGAAACGCCCGCTGCTCGACGTTACGGGCGCTAATATAATAAAAACGCCCGCTGGTCTGAAAATTGTCACTTTAGGCCCGCTTAATGGGTCAAATAAACGCAAGAATCGTGCATGTGTTACAAAAACGTAATTCCTCACCTCGACAGCAGGTGAAAGGTAACAAGGGTTACAAGTATGAATAAATCTCCCGACTCATTTCAGTAACTTATCGAGGAGGTACAGGCTCGCTAGGATCGGGCCTTCTCCCCATCGGTATGGATGTAACCGACAACAGTGTGGACTACGTTTATTGGCATGATCCGGATGAGCTGGTTTAACGACTACAGCTACTGATCGCATCAAAATCTGCTGGCCATACCGGTCACGACAACGAAATTACAACTATTCTCGAAGAATTGCGCGAGGAAAATATCATTAAATAGGAGCTCAAACTCGAGTGTCGATCAGTATCAATATGCCTGTCGACAAATTTGGACGACAGTCTCCACCCAAAAAACGTAAGATCAGGGAACGTTACGAACCAACGTTGCCGCGCGCCGATCGACAGGAAATAAACTTTCACACAATTTCCAAACTGTGTGTGAGCCGTAAAAGGGGGGATCTCACGTTCAACGCCCAGCGCTCCAACATCTGCAATCTCAAAGATCCCGAGGACGCAGGTGACGCAGCTAATAAGCATTACGTAGATCAGAAAACTAGATCGCTAACAGTGGAAGTCGCTCGTCTCACCTTGATGCTGACCGATCTAGTGGGTGTAGCTAAGATTACAGTTGCCGAGGAAACACTACCATGAGTACTGAGAAAAAACAGTTGGTCAGAGAGCTTCACGCCCCCGCCAGACGTAACTTTTTCCGCAGAAAAGTGATCGTTCGAGGTTCTGACGATTTGTGGCAGGCTGATCTTGTCGATATGCAGATGTATGCAAAATTCAACAAGGGTATGAAGTATATCCTAACTGTCATCGCCGTGCTGGCAAGTACGCTTGGGCGAGACCGTTGAAGACCAAGAGCGCTAAAGATGTTGCGGACACCTTTGAATCTATTCTCAAAGAACGTCGTATCCCTCAAAACCTGCAGACGGACAACGGAAAAGAATTCTACAACGCTGTGTTCAAGAATTTAGTTGCTAAACATAAGATTAATCATTATTCAACGTATAGCGTGATGAAAGCCTCGGTAGTCGAGCGTTGGAACAGAACTCTGAAGAATGACATGTGGAAAAATTTTACGCTCGACGGATCTTACCAGTGGCTCGATATACTGCCAAGACTGGTCGCTAATTATAATGCGCGAAAACATCGAACAATTAGTATGTCACCGAAAAAAGTCACACCCAAGATCGCTGAAACGCTTCTGTCGACGGTTTATGGCAGTATAAAATCTGTTCGAGCTGCTAAATTCAAATCAAACGATTACGTGCGTATCAGTAAATATAAAAGTGCGTTCGCAAAGGGTTATACACCCAATTGGACTACCGAGCTTTTCAAAAGCGTAGAAATTAAGAATACGCATCCTCGAACCTATATTCTAGAAGATTCTAAGGGAGCACTTGTGATGGGGGGATTTTATGAATACGAATTAAAGCTAACTAAATATCCCGATGTTTATTTGGTTGAAAAAGTTTTAAAAACTAGAGGTTCGAAGGTTTTAGTCAAATGGTTGGGTATGGATGTTTCACATAATTAATGGATCGATAAGAATAACGTTTTATAAACACCTATATTGTATTGACACACACATATATACAATTTCGACCAATAAATGTATTAACTACTGTTTTCGACTACTCAGCTTTGTTTTTTTCATTCAAAACTGTTAATTATCGTTGGTCTTGACGCTGTTAGTGAAAAGTCTTCGGTATAAAGGCAGCTGATTATTACACGTTCTGTGGTAACGTTCCAGCTGATCGTTGGAACTCGATATATATCGCTCAATCTCTGAGAGATCAATTCTCATGGAGTTACATTGTCGGATATGACTCCGCTCGAAAAACGTTCGCACTTGGATATCGTCTCGCGCTTCCTCACATGCCAACACATCATCTCAAAAATTGGTCAGATGTTTATATTTTTTCGCCATCAGTTGATGACGTTAGTGTTGTAATCATACATAAGCTATCGACGACGGTTGAGTTCCGCTGCAGGGACTCATACTGCAGATCGCAGGTACGAGTAAGTTGTTTTAGGGTGGCTTGCGTTCGTATAGCCGCTTGAATAGCTCGTTCTAACGTCGTTAGTCGATTTTCACAGTCGCGCTGAGTTTCACGGAGCTCCTGCAGTACATTCCCCGCCGACCATTTTCTCATTCGGCACTGGTCATATCGGGTCAGAGCTGTAAGTTTTAAATCGATTAGACGAGTTGAACAATTATCCATGGATGAAAAAAAATGATTGGTAAATAAGTTGGGCAAAACTAACCCCCCACATCAACAGTTTCGGAAATTTGTGCAGTTACTGTACAGCAGAAGAACAATGTCGGAAGTAACTGGGTAACAGCCATCTCGAAATTTTTAGGTCCGTCTACTGCTTTTGCTGAGGTGCATCGTCGTTGTATACCCCTGTTGCATCTAATACGCAAAATTTTCTGGCACCCAACAATGTTGCACTCGATGCAGTTTTGAAAATAGATTTTGGCATGCGATTAGTGCAACAGTTATACAATGTTGTCCGTGGATATATTTAAATTAATTTATGATGCCCCCAAGGTAGCGTGTCGGTCGAATTTGGCAGGAGGAATCGTTTATCGTCGTGAGCGCTAAGAGCTATCTTCTTCTGAGTCATGGAATAAACCTTGTGCAATCTAGATTGTATTGTATGCTGTTTGCGAGTCGTGGTAGAGAAACTTTTTAAACATTCGATATAATCGTTAAAAGTTACAGATTCCTTCATAACGGCGTATTTCACTCCTTGAGCTTTTTTCACTTCCGAGTCAGTCATTCGCAAGGAATACATCTTAGACCTCAGTCCGACAAATTCTAGCAGTATTTTACCGGTACTTTCATCCTTCATCAACCCGGGCACCTTCTTGTTTGCTCGCGGAATATTATATTCATTGTTCATTGGATAATCGCTGGTATCGAATCTGTTAATGTATTCTCTAATCGTAGAATATTAATCGTCACATTGTATCGAATATATTAGACTATCCGTATCGGTATACAGCAATTTACATGCTTCGGGAAATTTGTTTATCATATAGTCGTAATGAAACTCATACAAACAGGTTTTGGAGATGTCTAATATAGACATTCCGACATAGATCGGTTTATCCATCACCACCTTCAGCTTCTGCAGCTGAATCGCGATAAAATTATCGCTGAAGATTTTTCGTCGGTGAAAGTTAGTCGCCGAGATCAGAGCATTAGCTCCGGATCGCCCCCACCATTTAGTCACTAACTTTATATTAACACGGTTTCGAACATTCTCCATGGTTTTACCGAACACGGGATTATTCATCAATTTGAATAGATTTTTCGCGAAATCGTTTTGCGCCTGAGTTCTCAGCTCAGTGTTGAAATCGATATAGGGTTTAAGCCGTGCCGATTGTCGGAATTGTAAGATCCGATAAATCTTAGTAATATTAACGCCATGACTGAGCGCTTGCTGGAGAAGCGTGTGATGAGCTACGTATCGCTCTTTCTTCTTGAAAGTAGTCATCAATTTAACGTTCTTACATCCGCTCGAGTTTTCAGGATGTGGACAGAACGGTAGATCTTTGTGCAGGTCGTGCAATTCTGTTGGATATACGATATCCACTTCTAAAATGTATCCTACCTCGGAAGTTTCGCGCACAGCTTTTACATCGAAAGAATCTATATCATCCGTCCAGCAAAAATTTCCATGAGGTAGAAATTTTGACATAGCCCAACCGTACAAATTATTAACGTCGTAGTACATTAGATAAGTTTCTAGCGCAGCCTCATCGTAATCTTTCATATAGCGGTTGTTTGCTCTACCGTATCGATTACAGCATTGACTCAACCCGCCTCGTATACCTCTTTCCGCAAACAAAACCATATCTTTATCCGTCAATAGCTCTAATCGGATGTCGGTGAGTTTTAGCATAGCGTCCCAAGCCAACCCAGGAATTGTGAAATAATGGGCGGGATCTAAATCGTAGTTGCGTAAACAGCTTTGTCTAAAATTTTCGAACACATCCGCCAACAGTAATACGTCGGTTTTTAAATATAGATCGCTGTACTCGCCTAGCGTGCCTATTCCAAAGTTTTGTCAGACAGTTTTGGCATGAGTATAATCCGCATCCGAGATATGATCGTCCGTGAGCTTATTATAAAATTGTTCTATCGATGGGAGCGATGTTTCAGCCAATTTGTCCACGTCGCTGACATAATCGTACAGAAAAACACCTTTTCTTGTTAGCAAATCGAATTTATTTCCTGCCAGTTGCGCGAAGGATTTACGCGTGATGCTCAGACCCTCTTTACCTGGATATTGAACTAAACTAGCTGAACTACAGCTCATAAACCGGAACGAGTCTAGAAAACGTAGCTGGACTCTAGTATTGTCGACACGCTTGGTAAACGATATATATTTTCGAGGGGTTAACCACTCTCGAAGTCAGGTGTACGCCTCGCTGAGAATCAGTTGAAGTCAGTTGAAATCAATTGAAGTCAGTTGAAGTCACTTCAAGTCACTTAAAGTCAGTTGAAGTCAGTTGAAGTTAGTTGAAGTCAGCTGAAGTCAGCTGGAGTCAGTTGAAGTCAGCTGAAGTCAGTTGAAGTCAGTTGAAGTCAGTTAAAAAGTCAGCAGAAGTCAGCAGAAGTCAGTTGAAAAGTCAGTTGAAGTCAGCTGACGTCAGCGGACATAGAAGAAAGATGTTGACGACACCAAGAAAAAGAAGGCAGTTAAACCTAGAAAACCTAGAATAATAACACCGCCGACTCAACGTGGGGGGATCCTCCCATTCCTTATCCCCCTATTTGCGGGTCTCTTGGCAGCCGGTAGCCTAGCAGGTGGTGCTGCTGGTATAGCTAAAGCTGTTAACGATGCGTCGGCAGCACGTAAACGATCAGCGGAAAGTGAGCGGCATAATCGGGCGATCGAGATGGCTGGTAAAGGTTTACGTCTGGCGCCCTACCAGCGAGGATCGGGAGCCGCCTTGACGAAAAAATAAAACAAAAATTTATAACGGTGCTATGTCGAGCGTGCAACTGCGTCGTTTGGGAGCTAGATACGTTCCACATTTTTGCGATGTGGTCAGCAGATCGAATCTACCCGACTATCCTTGGCATCACGAGAGCGGTGTTGTAAATCTGGACGATGAGAATAGAACTGGAACACATTGGGTAGCCTATGTCAAATGCAATAGTCGAGCTAAATACTCTGATAGCTTCGGAAATTTACGCCCTCCCGTAGAGATGATTAATTACTTGAGAAGGGGTGGGGCACGCATCTCATACAACCACAATCAGCTGCAATGTTACGATAGCGATGTATGCGATCAATTATGTTTAAAATTTTTGCTAGAAAACTCTTGTACCGAAGTAGCTGCGTATCAGTAGCGTTGCGACGATGTCTCTGAGATTAACTCTCACTGGCAAATCTTCGACTCTCAGCGTAGATTATTTCCCCCCGATAACCTTGAAAGATGACTCATCGTACACGTTGGGTCTCATCAATTTCCGAACCTATAACTCAATCCCCAATATCTCAACCTCGAACAACACACTACATTACAACAACACCGAATCGTACGAGATCGACAGCATCAACGAATATATCAATAAAGAAATGGTGAAGAACACCGGGATGGCTGAAAACAGACCTCACAAAGCTGATCCGAACGATCCGTTCTTCGAACTGCTGCCGAATAACAATACTATGAAGAGTGAGATACGCTGTAAATATATGATTGATTTTTCAAAACCGCGCAGTATCGGAAGAATGTTGGGATTCAAGAGACGTGTTCTGGAAGCCAATAGTTCGCACGAATCTGATTTCTCTGTCGACATAGTGCATGTGAATATATTGCGAGTACAATGTAACGTAACTACTAATGCGTGGAGCAATGAGCAAGCTGATCACACTATCCACGAATCCTTTCCCAACGTACCTCCTGGATATAAAATAATGTAATCACCCTCAAGCGTCATTCACCTCCCGATCAGTACACGTCACACACACAATATCACTCTGAAGATCGTGGATCAGAATAACAAGTTGGTTGATTTTCGCGGTGAAGAAGTGACGATACGCTTGCATATCAAACCGGGAAAAAAATAGTCTAATCTGTTGATTTTCAAGGGTAATAATTGTAATAATGATCATAATCATCCACGTGCATACAAATACCCAAGGGGGGGGGGGGGGGGGGGGATTCGATTAGTAATGTTAAAAGTGTTGAGGGCAGAGGACTTGAAGAAGAAGAATATTCTAGACCCAACTGTTCGCGCACCTCAGTGTTAAAAAATAATAATATAAAATTTCTACGATCGTTAGGACCCTCAGTGCTCTAAAATGGTCGACGTTCTAAACATAACTTCTGAACCTGTATACGACAACAGTATCACGCGCGTTGAAATTCATGGGTATAATCCGTACGCCAGTTCGTCGCTCAATAACAATGATGAAATCCGTATTCTGATTCAACAGCAAGATTTATACGTACTACCTAGCGAAAGCTATCTATACATCGAGGGTGTGTGCCAGGGGGCTATGGACGTGACCAACTTCAATCTATGCAATAATTTTGCAACTTCGTTATTCGATGAAAGTCGTTATGAATTGAACGGTGTTGAGATAGATCAGTGAAAGAATTTGGGTATCACTACAACGTTGAAAAATTATCTATCTCTCAACGCGGACAAGAGTCGAGCTCTGGACGCTGCCGGATGGCATTTGGCTGGCATGACAAGGACTAAAACTGATCCCAACGTGGACTGCTGCATCCCGTTGAATATATTATTAGGCTTCTGTGGAGATTATCAACGCGTTGTGATGAATGCTCGACACGAGTTGATATTGATCCGTTCGCGGACTGATAAAAACATTTATGAAAGCAGTGAGGAGAGGAATAATCTAGGATTCAAATTGTTGAAACTGCAGTGGAGAATGCCACATATCAACGTTGAGGATTTGCAGAAACTCTCTCTACTGAGCGTTCTCGAGAGCGGTAGATCTCTGAGTCTAGGTTTCAGATCTTGGGATTTATACGAATATCCGGTGCTCCAGACTACGGATAAACATACTTGGGCAATCAAAACATCTACGTATACGGAAAAACCTCGGTATATCATACTGGCTTTGCAATCCGATCGTAAGAACAATGTCGCAAGAGACGTCAGCAAATTTGATCACTGCGATCTTACCGATATTAAGCTGTATTTGAACTCTGAGTCCTATCCGTACGACAACCTGAACCTCAATTTCAGTAAGAATCAGTTTGCATTGCTCGATGATATGTATTATAAATTTCCCTCGTCTTATTATAACGGCGAGCGGTATCCACCGCTAAATGCGACAGACTTTAAAAATTATGCACCGATCGCCGTTATAGATTGTTCCAGACAAAATGAGTCGATTAAAAGCGCGTCGGTCGATATACGCTTGGAGTTTCAATGTAAGACCAACGTGCCAGCCAACACCTCCGCTTACTGTCTCATTATCCACGACAAGATATTCGAGTATAACTCATTAAGCAACGGTGTACGTAAGATCATGTAAATTAAAAAATTGATTACATGCCAGCAAGCTGCAACTTTGTAGTTTGACCTATATAGCTCCCACACTTTTGGCTCACGATGTTCGTCATTCGAATATATAAGAGCTCGATGCAGTTTGAAAATGTATTCAGTCGCTTGCAATGGTCTCGTTTGTCGATTTGCAAGGCTTCAAAGATTCTCAAAACAAATTGATCATCAAGGAGTTTGCCTGCTTGGCTCAGAACGGTCAACTATTCCATCACATTTTCGAACCGCCCTACCAGTTTCAACAATTGCCTGAGAAATATCGTAAGCAGGTGAATTGGCTCACCGGAACTGATCATGGGTTTAAATGGACCGATGGTGACGTTCCATACGAAGATCGGGTGGAGCTAATTACTGAAGCCGTCGATGATAAAGGAAATCGGTCGCACTGTCGAGGCTTTGAGAAAAAAATTTGGCTCGATGAGCTAACTGGGAGACATCCCGACCAATTTGTTAATGTGGAGAATGGGGAGTGGGAATCTGAACCATCCCAGATATTCAGCACACCCAGTATGCACTGTCCTATTCATGGGGTGGGATGGCGGTACAAATGTGCTGTACGGCAAGTGTATTCATTATACAACTTGTGGGGGGAGAGGATGGATGAATCGGCGGAGGATTCCGAATTGTTGTATCAAATAAATAAATGGTATATGTATCTATGTATGTGTGTATTTAATCTTATCCACCCCCTCCTCTCTGAAGATTACAGTTTATTCAAGAACAACGAATATTACAATCATATGACGGAATAACTTCTAGTTATAAGATTACAGTTTATTTAAGAAGAAGATAGCTATTGCAGATATATATGTGGGAATAAGCGTATCTAGAATAACTTCTAGTTTTTTGAAACAAATTATAGAAACATACATATAGAATAGTTATATGTATGTATGATTAGGGGTACATGGTAGACAACATTCCGACTGCTAATGCCAAGAGTTCGGTGTCGATTGTCGCTGCTTTGTTATATGATGGATAATTGATAATTAACTCCTCGATCTGCTCATCGTCGGAGATATAGCGATTGGTGTTGCGTTCCTCCGCTTCGAGCACTTCTCTAAACATTTTAATTTTCTCCTCTACAACGGGGAGCTGCTCGAGTAGACTGTCGTGGTACGCTCTGATATAACTTTGCAGCGAGCACAACTTGATAAACTTACTCTTCATAAAGATGATGTTTTTAGTGCCTGAGCCGATTTTTAGTGACGGTCTCCCATACATGGGACTGATTTCCATTCGCACACCTTGAAACTGATCGAGGGGATATGAGCTGTTGGGGATGACAGAGCTTAGCTACCTCTCAATATTCTCAGTCTGAGCCATCAGCCGGTTGAACAGTTCGAGGCTCATGAGTATGAAATTTCCAAAGTTATCCGTGAGTCGAATATTTGCCACGCATGGGTTCGTACCGTTGGATCTGATAGCTACATCGACGCTTCCGGCACCAGATGTTGTCAGCGAATACCGGCGGGTCAGAAGACGAATCTGGGGATGTGCCATCGATTCGTCCGAATCAAAGTCAGCGGGTGCGGATCTTTTATTCGGTGATGAAGTTGCTGTAGCTGTAACATTGGACGTGGGAAATAATTTTTTTGAAAACAAATGAATTTTATGAGTTGAGTTTGAACGTACCTTGACTGGGAAATAGATTGGGAGCACGACGAGATGGCATCGGCTCGATGAAATCAAAGTCTTGGCTCTGCGATGTCATTGTAGCTGTAACATTATACGCGGTGATATATGGGTCATTCTCAGTTAAGAAGTAAATTCGACGTCCACGGTGGAAAATCACCTTTTAAAAAAAAATTTATTGAAAAGAATGTAATTATCTCTTAAAACTCGAGCTCATGTAAGTGGTCACTCAAAGTCATTTCTTAATTTTTTTTAATTCAGTCACAATTTCATCTCGAAGTCGGAAAATATCTCTCCCCTGGCCTGTCCCCGGGCCGATTCTGTTTGTGTATTAGTAATTTAAAGTACATAGAAATCAAATATATTATTTGAATTATATATTTCAACAAAATAAATTAAATAAATTATCGTAATCAAGCAAGTAAAATTGCGTGATATTTTTTTTTTCTTAAAAAAAATTACGTTTACGTTTGTCCCCCGAATTTTGCGTCTCTCCCCTGGCATGTTTATCTTCCTGTAAAATTGGCATTTGTGTACTGACTCGCGGGAATTGAAGACCTCAAACGAACGTCATTGAGTTTATAGTTTGTAATCAGCGCCACTCGAACTAGGTGCGCAGTCATTTTGTCATTTATTTCATTACTGACACTCTGTAGATGCAGTTGAGAACGAGTGAATGAAGTCTCTCCCCTGGTCAGTTTTATCTTAAAAATATTCATCTAAAAATTTTAATTCATCTGTATATTTACTTCTTGTTATGTATAGATTCTAAGTTTTCTTGGTTAATCACATACAATAAATACATTTGTCATTATTCTTGTTTTTCTTACTAAAAATTATCTACCCTGTTTGTATTTCCCCTGTCTTTAGACCAATCATTTTACGTTTTCAAATGACACTAATTATGGAAAGCATGAAAAAAATACTACGATGTAGCGATAGACGCGAATAATATACCGTACCGTCTGTGGCATTTAGTTTTCACGCGTTTTTTCAAAAAAATTAAAAACCCGCAAAAAACTCGAAAAAAACACGTTTCTGTACATTTCGCGTCGAAAGCTGCTTAAACTAAGGCAGATGGACCATAGTTTGGCTGGACCTTTTTTGTAGAGCGTTCAATTCTCTACAAAGAAGTCCACGAGGACATATATCTATAGTTGATATCCGATGCGTTTGAGGTGATCCAAAACGCACCTACGAGACGACGCTTTTCCGTCGACTAACAGCAACATGGCAGCCGTTGCCATGGCCATGGCCCGTCAGTCGACGGAAAAGTTTCGTTTTGTAGGTGCGTTTTGTATCGCCTCATACGCACTGGATATCGACTATAGAGATATGCCGTCACGGACTTTTTTGCAGAGAATTCAACGCTGTACAAAAAAGGTCCAGTCAACCTATGGTCTATCTGCCTTCGTTTAAGGGGGGACAGTACTGAAAATTTGTAAAAAAACATTTTTTCATTTTTTCCACTACTGAAAATGGTTCAATCATAAATCGCCTCCAGCAGTTTTTAGATATTGGTAGTATGTGTATTTGAAAAAAATATGAACCTCCTGCGATGAAAGTGTATGCGCAAGGAACCTTTCGCAGTGGTTCAAAGGAAATCTTCTGCGAAAGGTTCCTTGCGCATACACTCTCATCGCAGAAGGTTTATATTTTTTTCCAATATACATATTACTAATATCTAACAACTGCTGGGGGCGATTTTGGATTGAAGCATTTTGAGTAGTGGAAAAATAAAATATATTTTTTTTCTTTAATTTTCAGTACTGTCCCCCCTTAAGCAGCGTTCGACGCAAAATGTACAGAAACGTGTACTAATCTCTCCCCTGGATTAAGTATCTTCCTTGGCTTCTTATAAAACAAAATAAAATTAACAAATTGACTGACCGCCTTGCAGACACGTTTAGAATGATTGTTTTGATCGAAACATTATAAAATCGAATTAAATTGAATTAAGCGATTTACCTCTTAACTGAGAATGACCCATATTTTTTCGAAAACAATAAAATAAATTCTATCAGCAAGGTTTAAACCTACCTTGGGTAGAAAATAGGCTAAAGTTCGGTATGACGTTGAGTTTACTGTAGCACTTGTTGACTGGGTATGATGCTTGCTATGATCCGAACAGCTCTCTATATATGTTTTAGACTTTCGTTTGAGCACCCTAGCCGTGTGAGATGCAATTATTCGATGAAAATGTTAGTTACAGATATTGCACTTGGCGCGACAGTTCAACATAATACAATGTATTTGCAACGTTCAACGAGCTGCGTAATTATAGATATAATAATTTTGCAGCGACCGTATGAACCCTCTCACGATACAATATAATAATTTTTACCGACTTTATACGCAAATCGCAATTATCATCGGAGGTTAACACGCTTAATAAGTATGAGGGGTGATTGTATCTCACATATATTGTATGAGAATGTGTGAAGTTGGCACGCATGTGCCTAGTAATGCGTATAGCTTGGTTACGCTTGCATGCGATATCTCCCTGATACGCGAGTACAATATTCTAATAGTTCAACGATCTAATTAACCGCTAGATCACCTTCTTAGTTGCATACGGTGACCAATTGGTGTAATTAGCGACCTCCGGTTTATGATAGGTGAATAAATAATGAGGCTAATTATCAATGCAATCACGATAATTAAGTTAATTACTAATAATTGCTATAATGAGGCTAATTATTGATGTCATCATGCGATATTGGCATTTTCAAATGCGTGTGAGCTCATTAAGTATGCGTGTGTCCATGTGCACTAATACTATTTGCTCCAGAAGTAGCGAAGTACTACTACACGGAAAACCGTTTGGTAGAACCGTTCTCCTTTGCCATATTCTCCGGTCATCGGGTGCACCAAATTCACAGAGAACGGTTGTCTCCTGTCGTAAGGTAGAAAGGTTTTCCCATTTTGGGAGAACATCTCTACTCGAGTGGTAGGGATAACTGTCGCGCTACACTTTGGGCGAACCGTTGTCTCTCAGCGTAGAACAGTTCTCTTTTCTCGAAACCGGTTACTAATGTTTAATGCTTACGCGTTCTCTCCCCGCTATGGTCAACCGTTCTTCCAAAATGGCCAACCCGCTCAACGAATTCAGAGTTCAACTATTCTCTCGCAGTTGGTAGACCCGCTCTGCCACACAGTTTTCCGTGTACTAACGCTAATTAGACTCCACGAGGAGAACTTACAACTAACTAACAATCTAATATTTAACGCTGGGTGAGCCTGCGTCTCTTGACAACAAATAGAATAACGAAATTGATCAGAAGAACTAGTATTTACAAGATTTTATCAATATTCGCGGCTGCGAATCGCCGCCAAGTACCCGTAGGCCGGCGCACCAGCCCCGAATCGTTTACCCGAGCAAGCTCTTGTTCTTGTAAAAAAACTGTCATATCTTTCGAACGGCTAAATATTTTTTAACAAAATTTGAAAAGGCGTAAGACCCACTCCACCTAACATCGCTTCCAAAAGTTGAACGACATCAACTTGGTGGTTTCTGAGATATTGACCGTCGAAGTTGATCGAAAAACACAATGTTCTTCTTCTTCTTCTTCTTTTTCTGCTTCTTCTTCTTCGCAGAACGTTCTTCTTCGGACCACAATATCTGTCGAACCGTTGCACTTATGAACTTGCAATTTGGAGGAGGTGTTCTTGACACTGAAATCTCAACCCCTATTGTTTTTTTTAGCAACAATCGATCACGCATACTAAAGTTATCAACAAATATCATTTGTTTTATACATGCACATAGAGGGAAAATAAATCTCGGGTATAGACGGTCAGATGAGATCAAATTATTTATTTGACGTTGCGTTACGTCAAATAAATAATTTGATCTTATCTGACCGTCTATACCAGAGATTTATTTTCCCTCTATATAATCTCCACGGTCAAGAATACTTCTACGTATATACACATAGATACATATAATAATATGTGTCTCGGAACCACGATATCTACCGAAAATCATTATTATTATTATTATTATCACTATTATTACTATTATCATCATTATCACCAATATTACTATTATTACCATTATTACTATTATTACTTTCATTATTATTATCATTATTATCATTATTATCATTATTATTATCATTATCATTATCATTTCATCTTTAAAAAAAAATTTCTCCCATTTAATTTATCATGAAGTACATTAACACAGCATTGCAGATCTTACTAGTGTTTTCAGAATCTATCATATTGCCAAACAGCCGTCGTTCGAGATAGATTTCCTGGATGGTCGAACGTACTGCTATCGCTATTATAGACATAACTATTACGTTATCATCATTTCAACATTATTGATGTATGAACATCTTAATGATTGGGTCATCCGCTACATAGTTTTCGGTGTCTAAGTCCTCCGCTCATAGTTTTCGATATCCAGGTATTCCGCTCCATATTTTCTCGGTGACCAGGTCCTCCGTATCGTACTTTCCGGTGTCCGAGTCCTCCGCTCCGTAGTGTTCACTGTCCAGATTCTCTGGATTGGACACTTTCTTACGACACCTTTATTTCCTGATCCGATGCACGGATCGATTCCAAAGGACCCCGCACAAATCTTATGGAAATTGGATCCCGGTCAAATTTGTGATCATGATGACTTTTGATCAGGATGACCTGAAGCACAACATACTACAATTTTGGACAATTTGACCGGGATCCAATTTCCATAAGATTTGTGCGGGGTCCTTTGGAACGGAAATTGACTCTATCGATATCTTGCTCCCTATTGGTTGTTCAACAAATTAGATCACCAAACTAAAAAATTGACCCCGATCAATATACGAAGTCATTGATATAAAGACATTAATCAGCATTGTTATTAGTATTTTTTGATCCGTTTCGTCTACGACTCGTATTGCAAATTTATGCTCGGCGTTAAAAGACATTCTTTGCCTCCTAGGTACACAATATATTATTTTTTTTCTATCGTATGGATATTACCTGCTCAAACGTTAACTTTTAGGGAAAGATAAATCCTACCAAATGGTCGAATTCAGCAAAACTTCAAGTGGTCCAGGTGGTTCAAGTGGTTCAAAATAACATGACTATTGCAATTATGGTCTGTTTTCATATTGGGCCTGGTTATTTCACGTGGGAGTTTCATAACCAGACAATCGAAGAACATTTCCCGTATTCTATGTTTGGACTACATCCTAATATGTGGCGCCGTTTGAATAGAATGAGTTCACGGGTAGCGTAAACTATGATTCGTACAAGCTATCGTGTGATTCTCAGAAGGAGATTTCTTAATCTTATAAAGTATCTCGTGCGTGTTGTGCGAACCCGAAAATACATAATGTTATTTTATGACAAATGACTGAGACCTGACCTCCATATATATAATACATCAAAATCATTTTAGCGCTGACCCGTTTCTAGTATATACAAAAAGTAATGAAATACCCGGCAAAAACATTGTCAATGTCGAAAGTTACCGCCAAGTACAAAAATGGTTTCACCAGCCAAAAACTCAGAAACATCATATTCTCTACCAGCGACAGATCACAAACGTCATTTCTTTACACAAAATCACACAAAAACCTTGTACGTGGAATCAGGCAACAAAGCCAAGCACTTTCGCAGTTATTTTCATTTTTCAAATTATGTTTCGCGAATGCTAGTATGATGGAAATCAATGGAAAACCAATAGAAAATCATTGTTCACCTTTGACAAAATAGCATATTGGCGATGGAAAATATCGCCTCAGGAAGTTATCTCGTATGATGATATAAACTTTGTGGGCATAAATTGTTCGGAAAATTATCAATTACGAAAATGTGAAGTACGATCAACAATGAGAGTGTCTTCAAATGTAAAATGTACATACAGTATATATTCGTTACTGTTTTACGAAAAAACTGATGCGTATCGATGTATATTCACTGTGAGTAGAACAAAAAGGAAGACGTACATTAGTGTACCGATAATGGGTATGTTCAGGATGTTTTACGGCTATGGCATGTTTGTATCATGGCGTTATAAGCGTAGGCGAACGTTGGTGAATGATAGATGCACAATGAAATCGAACCCTTCTCAAGACTTGAATTCAAATTTAAATTTATAAAACTACCGTTTTCCACACTGCGTGCGCAAAGTTCGATTTTCCGCACGCTTCGCGTGCATACAATTCAACTCAACGCGCGTTGTGTTGGAAAATAAAGTTCGATACACGTGCGAAAGATGATTCTCGACTCGTGTGATTGTCAACCCTGCCTCACTCGGGCGAAAAACTTCAGACTCGTCCGAGAATCAAGACTTTCGCACTAGTATCGAAAAATACTATCACAGACTTATTGGTTCTCGCTATGGACACGCTCTAGGTATCTTTAACTCAACATTAATTTCAACGACTTATTCACTCGTTTCTAACATTCATTTCTGCACTACCTCTTGTGAAAAACACGCTTTTTATTAAGCTTTTCAAGCACTAGTGCATTGGAGGAGTTGACTCATTTATAAATCTGGAAAAAACAAAAAATCAATAGGATGGAGTACACAGGCACATAGAGGTACTTTATGATGAGTGTGAAAGTGTTGTATGATCCGAAAACGAGGTCCTTTCGCGTCCTTGTCATACAAATGACTATTATTTCCTAGTTTCATTTTACAATGATGAATATTATCAATTCAAACGATGTTCAAAGAGTCTTTGAACATGCTTTCAACAGTTTTGTGGGTGTGATCGTCGCAGAGTGACTGAAACGAATGAATGAGAATGAGTGACTCGAACGCGCTAAGACGCATGAGGGCGTCAGACTTCGTCGACGATTGTCTGCGATTTCTGAATCTTCGATGCGCGTGTATGCAATAGCTTGTATGCACGGTTAACTAACGTGTATTAACGAAGTAGCAGAGCACGAGTAGGTATGATTATCACTTTGACTGCGAAGTATTTCGTAATCGACAAGACCGCAGGCGCTTGACGTCAAATACCACGGGGCGCATAGGGTCGTATACCACGTGGCCGGAGGAAAGTATGCTTGAGCGAACGACTCGAACGCGCTTAGACGGATGAGGGTCAGACTTCGTTGACGATCGTCTCCGATTTTAAAATCTTCGATGCGCTTCTATGCAATAGGTTTTCCTGTAATCTCTAATTGCAGTCGATTGTAGTTTCTCGCGGCTTGAAAGCGCGTTGAGGTGTTGACATTTATTACACACGACATCAGTATTGCTACATTGTCGTATTAATGTGATTTGAAATATATTTTGTAATTTTGGCTGGCACCGACTCCAAAAATAATAATAATTGTATATTATTGACGCAATTATTTTTTACTTTTTAGTGCAATTTTTTTTGTTAGTTCTTTTTTTTTTTTGAAGTCGGTTTTTTTTTTGTGAAAAATCTTTTTTTTAGTGCAATTTTTTTTGTTAGTTCTTTTTTTTCTTTTTGAAATTTTTTGGTGCAATTTTGTTTGTTAGTTCTTTTTTTTGTTTGAAGTCGGTTTTTTTTTTTTGTAAAAACCTTTTTTTCAATGAGAATTTTGGTTATGTTTCATGTCGGGCGGGCTTTGCCCCCCCGAACCCCCTCACGAGGGCCTTGCCCCTCGACCCCACGAGGGGCTTCGCCCCTCGACCCCGCCGGGAAGCGCAGTGGTCTGTTAAAAGTCGGCTTTTCGGAGATCTTTGGTGGTTAGCTTCTGCGAAACTTTTTCATGCATTTGTTATAAAAAAAAACAGTGTTCGATACCCGAGCGGAATGAGGCGTTTACGGGAGTACGAAGTTTTCAGCACGAACCGTAGTCGAGGCGAAAGCGGAGCTCGGCGCCGTAGTTATAAAACATAACCAAAATTCTCATTGAAAAAAAAAAAGATGACAATTTTATTGACGCAAAACTTCTCTATTATCCCTCTCTACAGGTATAGTAGAGTACTTATACAAAAATCTAAATAATAATTATTAAATAGTGAAAATAGTACATTTGATTTGAGAACGATCAAAACATCGCTAATAATTTTTTCCATCAGTTATTTCAATTTAGAAACCAAATCACTTAACCAATTTTGTTGAAATTTATATGGGACCAATCTGAAACTATATCCTTTCGAATGGTGAACGAATTTTGAGAATCAGTTGATAAATGACGGAGTTATGAGGTAACAAACATAAAAAAAAAAAAAAAATACAGCCGAATTGAGAAGCTCCTCCTCTTTTGAAGTCGGTTAAAAAGACTGCGATTGATAATTTTCAGAACAATCTATGCCCACCAAGTTTATATCATCATACGAGATAACTTCCTTAGGCAATATTTTCCATCGCCAATATACTATTTTGTCAAAGGTGAACAATGATTTTCTATTGGTTTTCCATTGATTTCCATCATACTAGCATTCGGGAAACATAATTTGAATAATGAAAATAACTGCGAAAGTGCTTGGCTTTGTTGCCTGATTTCACGTACAAGGTTTTTGTATTATTTTGTGTAAAGAAATGACGTTTGTAATCTGTCGCTGGTAGAAAGTATGATGTTTCTGAGTTTTTGGCTAGTCAAACTATTTTTGTACTTGGCGATAACTTTCGACATTTACAATGTTTTTGCCGGGTTTGAAACTAACTTAACCTAACTCTGGGAATAACGCAATTATTCTTCAATAGAATTTATTTAATAGAAACCCCAAAATAAAAACTCGTAATCTCAATAACAATGCTCTTGGCTGAGCCTCACGCTACGTCTCTTTCCGCAGGAGGAAAAGAGAGCGACAGTGACTAACTACGACTATCTCTGCCACACTCATGTACGACAGGTATCGAACTCGATCAAACTACAAAATTCTCTATAATTCGCTATAAAATAAATACCCGAACGACAAACTCTAATACATGGGGACACTGGTAACGGCCTACCCTTCAGAAATCGGTTTAATTTGATTTCAAGAATATCAATCAGCCTCGTGGCTGCTCAATGGCAATATGGCTGACGGCCGTTGCCGAATTCAAAGTAGCATGGGTACGAATGGCTAACGCTCACCGTCTTCCAGCCACCTACGGAACAGGATGAGCTCTCGACCGAAATCCATAGCCGCCTCGTGATCAATTCCTCGAGGGATGTATTCCACCAAACACACTCTTACACAAACCGAAAGCTGGCTATTTACGCCCACGAGGCTCGAACGCAAAATCTCAGCCACTTCTCAAATTACAAGGCAACCGAAAAAAAGCAATACACGAGTGTTCGCTACAATAGCCTAACGCAGAGTGAGTAGACCGCGTGGCGCCGGCAATCAGCGCCCTCGTGTTGCGGCCAAGTATGGATTTGTGAATCGACCGAAGGATCCCTGAACATGGCGACCTGTTGTCGCTACGCGCGCAATTCGAAGTTCGCCACGGTGTTTGAAGCTCGTTAGATTAGAGGCGCACGGGTTGCAGGCTCTTCTGGGTGGCGGGAATCTCTTCCACCACCGATATTCTACGTTGCAGAATACCCTTGGCACTCCCCCGTGTCCTTGAGTATAATCGCTGGAGGTAGCATGGCCACTACTATCCTCCCGAGCTTTTAGGTGGCGTTTGTCGAGTAGGATCCCAACAGTCGATAATTGGACATCGTGCGTTGGACGTGGCGTGTCTGTGTCAAAGTCTTTAGCCGTCGGCTGGGCCTCGTCTCCCACATGTTAGAGAAAAGTCGTAAAACAAAACAAAAGAATACATAATATGCTCGATAGTTTTTAGTCGGTCACGGTCGCCTCTCGGAATTTCTGTCAAACCTCGGGGTTTCGTTGAACATTCATACTTCTTCAGTCACTTCGCTAAGGTCGTTTAAGGGGTAAGGAGCCTGTCGTGACATGCAATGTTACAAGGTTTACAAGGTCATTTGGAGGTCAACATTGTTTTTTTTCCAATAGGAACATGTATTTTTTTTTACAAATTGGCAACTTACACAAAAAAAATGAAACACTTTCATCCCAACTTTTTTTTTTCATACGACATCAATTCTTCAAGATATCTAAAACTTAATAGAATAGGTATAAGGATGATCATGGGCAAATGAAATATTTGTAGAAGGGAAATTTGATTTGAAAAAAGGCTCGGGAAAAATAGTGAGCCACGGGGACACCATCGATGAACATTGAACATTATTGTATAACTCACAAGACTAGATTGAATGTCAACAGATACAAAAGTAGATAATCTCGAATTGTGACCCCGCGGAATGAAAATAATAGTATATTACATACCTAGGGCAGTAAAATAAGGAAGGTCCCAGATCACATGTAATTGTCGTCCGAGGCGAAGCCGAGATCGACAAACATGTGATCTGGGGCTTTCTCATTTACTGCCCGAGGAGTGTATACGATTTTTCGCATCGACGGAGCCGAAAAACGGCAACTTCGTTCCGCGCAGCGGGACGAAAGTTGTCGCTTTCGGCCCGGAGGTGAGAAAAGGCATAAGCAGACCAGTACATTAGCCTGCTAGGTCGCACGATCTTCCTAACACCTATTTTGTTGGTTTTAAGATATCTTGGAAAATTGATGTCGTATAGAAAAAAATCGCGATGAAAGTGTGTAATTTTTTTGTGTAAGTTGCCACACTGCAAACAAAATTACATGTTCCCCTTGAAAAAACAATGTTGACCTCCAAATGACCTTGTAAATCTTCACCAAATGGAGAGTACGATAGCACAGTGTCTTGCCCCCTTCAAGTCAAGAAATTTTCGTTCCAAACATCTTTCTCCAAAATGGGTGGTTCTCAAGATATCCTGCTGTGCCAACTTAAATGGACCTTCCCTCTTGTGGATTATTGCAGCTTAGTCTACAACGATTTGTCGGGAGAACTCAATATGGTCTTCCAGCGTCTTATAAATCAGGCCATAAGTAAGGCTACCAGACGTACTGGATTAGGCGGGACAGTCCTGGATTTGAGCTAAGTGTCCTGGATTTTTTCACACCCCGAATTCATACTGCATTTATAAGAATTGTCCTGCATTGTCCTTGATTATGTGCGAGTTCGTTTCAACTTGTTTTTAAACATATAAAATAGCCGGATATCTTGAAGAAAATCCACAGTTCGGAAAAGTTCGCGCCGCAAACTGAGTAACAATATCTTAACTGATACGTATACTATAGATATATTATTCAATCATTTGACTGTTTAATTTTTTTCGAGATTTTTCTTGTTTAATGTTTGCAATACCTACATATAAGATTAATAGTCCAAGAGCTGGTGACAAAAAACGGTAAGAGTTTAGTAATGGCTCATATTTCGATATGAAGTAGTATTGAGGGTGTACATGAGTCAGCACCCACTCGCAAAGTCAGGTAGTGGAACACCTGGCGGCTGCGCACTTTGAAGTATTGTTGCAATTCGAATACCAAGCTATTGCGACACCTCATATCCGGTATAGCAGGGCAACGACTCTATCGTATGGCGAAATACATAGCAATGTGCAGACGCAGCACCAAAAGAGTCGTTAAAGGGCAGGCAGACGACGCGCCCGTCGTCAGAACATCGCGACCAGAAGCAAGACACATTATATAGAGATCAGTCCGAAATTAGTAAAGCCTTTGTAAAACTTCATATATTAAATAAACTTGAATTACTTTGTACGACTGAGTTCCAACTCTTGATTCGACAACGAACCTTTAAATAAATTGTAGTTGTGTGAAAGATCTCAGGATCCCGATTACAACAACTGGTGGCAGCGGCGGGGATCGTCGAATCGTACAAATAAATCAAGTGTCAAGTATCGAGCAAGTAAATTAAAAGAATAGTGATAGTGGCACCGGAAGCTGGCATCATTGAAGAAATCACCGTGAAATCACATGTCAAAGGAAAGAATAGAACGTTCAGCATTCGTAGACTCTCCGACAAAACCTGAGTTACAAGGAGAAGTAAGCTTTAGAGATAATTCACCGTTGTTTGGCGTACTACCTCCCAGCCAGAGGCACGCGGAAAGGAGCGAATGCCATTGAACAGAGACTTGGTGGAAAAACGCATTGCAGAAGGTAAAACCGCGTGGATTCAAGAATCACGAAGAGATCATCTTCTCCAAACCTGTGAGAATCTTGGCATAAACGTAAGCAAAGCAAATACAGTTGACGAACTTCGTGCGGCATTACGCGAATTTGTTGAAAGTAAGACTCGGGAGCAAGTACCACCACAACAGAATCAGAACACAGCAGCGAATCAACCTCCAATCAATATGGCCGAAGATACCCCCACCGTGAGACAAGTGCTGAAGGACATTGAGATCTTCGATAGCAGTGACCGAGAAAATGTTTGTGATTTTATTCGCTCTTGCAAGTATGCACGTGAGATAATACGACCTGCAGATACGGGAAATCTATTGAAAGCTGTTCTGAGCACCCGAATCAAAGGTACCGTGGCACGAGCTTTAGAATACAAATCAATTGACATCTGGAACGCACTGGAGGAAGAGCTGAAGTCGATGAGCATCGATACACGGACGTTAGCTTCGTTACAAGTGGAATTCAGTAGCTGTAGACAACGTCAGAACGAGGACGCGAGGTCATATGGAACACGAGTCGAGAAACTAACTGCACAGGTCATCGAAGTAACAATGAAGGAAGCCGCAGAAGAGGATTCGAAATCGACGCTGGAACGCCAGGTCAGAAAACAAGCTGTCGATATCTTCATCAGAGGCTTGAACGACAAGCTGAGGATATTGGTCAAGAGCCGACGGTGTGAAAATATTAGAGAAGCCATATCACTCGCGATAGAAGAAGAACGAGATTTAGGCCACGACGCTGAAACTAGCAGCCGAAGCTAGCAGCCGAACCGCGCGATACAGCGCCGCACGCTTGCATCGGTGCCCCGTGTTCGTAATCGCGATAAGGAACCAATTTCGTCGTTTGCAAGTTCTATGGAAACAGGGGAAGTCAATAATTTTTGCAATACCTACTTCTTGTAACAAAATATGTGAACTATGAATTGTTGAACAATAAACGTTCCCGTACACAACGGATGCGGAGCAGAATACACCGCTTTTCGGCCGATATGTACAGGGAATTTTTGATAACTGAGGAAAAAATCTGAGTACGTAGTATTGGGTTAGACGGATTGAGAAAGTATCAATTTTTGAGGGAGCGCGATTGTTAACCATTTGTTAATTAATTATTTATACGGAATATTCTCGATATCTCGGCTGATTAGGACAGAGAATTTTTTCAAATTTCCAAAAACTATCGGAGAGGATGCTACTCGATATAATTCATCCAGAGAATGTAGATTTCTGAAGGAGCGCGATTATTAACCATTTAATAATCAATTATTTCAGATTTTCGTTTTTTGTTTACAAAAATTTTGTTGAAGAAATTTTTTTTTTTGCAAATTTAAAAAAAATTTTTCGTGATACTGTTACGTCGCAACTCCGTTTCCCCAACATCCACCCGATCCGTCACTTCCTTTCGCCTGATCATCAAATTACCTGATCCTCGCTTTCCGCCAGAATCACGCGAGTTGCACACGGACACCGGATGTGCAACTCGCCCAAAAACCCCTCTCAAAACCGAGTCTACCTTTTCCACTCTTCATCTCCACTACTCACTACCAATTCCAATCTAAAACCACTCACTTCGTAACTACTTATTCCCATTTCACACTACCTATCTCGTAACCTAATAAGCGACCAACCAACTCTCAGTACCAACTATTAGAACCACCGACTATACGGATTATCTAAATAAATCTATTTCACTTTAATAAACATCAGTCTACGTCAATCTACACCAACTTCCACCAACTTCCACCACCGATCTCCACTGTGACATAACAAATTGGTGGCAGCGGAACCCCTCGTTTACCGGTCTATTATAGTGCAAAAATCGTCTACCACTTAAAACCGGTTATCCTTGGATGTAAAAACGAGGTACGAACTCATAGAACTCAACAAAGCTACAATCCTAGCGAAACTCCTGATTTACGTCACAGCTGGTAAAAGCAGAAACCTCTCTTCTTGAAGTGAAAATTACAACTTCTCAAGGACTATGTATCTATCGCCCAAATCAGTGAATCAAACACAAGACGTATAGACGGTTTGAAACGTGAACAGTTCTATAGTTATCGAGTTACACTGATATCGTGCACATCTTAAAATTTCCTCTTACCGTTCGTTCTGCACCCTTGTTTCGATAATCTGCGAATCTCTACAAAGAAAATAATCTACGAATCTCTACAAAGAAAGTAATCTACGAATCTACTAATCTACGAATCTCTACGAAGAAAATAATCTACGAATCTCTACGAAGAAATAATCCACGAATCTACGAAGGCTCAGCGAAGTGACGACTCTGCGACCCCTGGACACGTCTCACCCTGCGCAGACCCATTCCGGATTCATCATATTCCTGAACTGCAAGCTGGGGATGCAGCTAAGCGGATCAACGTTTGTAGTGCTCACCATTCTGTAAGTCTTAGATGGGTTATTATAAGCGTAGGAATTATAGTAAAAATGTCTCAAGGTGAAGAGTCTAACGCTGGGAACACTAACTGCCCGTATCTGTCACTGCAAGCGGTGATAAGTCTAATACCAAATTTCAATGGCACTAACATGCCAGTAAATTCATTTATTCGAAAAGTCGAAAGTATTAAACAATCAATTCAGGCGCGAGATTTGCCACTATTTACAAATCTCGTATTCCTGAAAATAGAAGGCGCCGCAGAAAAGTATATACAAAAAACGAGTTTAACATCGCTGGATGACCTATTGAAAGACTTAAAGCGGGCATATAAGCCGAAGGAGTTATAACCGGACGTACAGGCGCAAATCACGCGAGCAGTGCAGAACCGGGGCGAGAGTGTATTAGAATACGGCATGCGGATGGAAAGACTCGTCGAGACGGCATTAGAAATCTCCGGAAATTCAGATAATCCGGAGCTCGTCGTAATGACAAATAAATTCATAAAAGATCTAGCTGGTCGATCATTCATGAAAGATTTGAGAGACGAGCTCGAAATAAAAGTAACTTACGAAAAGCCGGGGACATTACGCGAAGCTATAGATCTAGCAATACGATTTGAAAAGTTCGTAGACGGAAGAAAAACCTTAAGACCGTCTCACGAGGTCAACCTGATGCCAGACTATGTAAGCAAACATTATCCAAAACGCAATTCGAGACCAGAGTCTCAAGATAGACCCTACTGTAATTATTGTAAAAGGTCAGGCCATACCATTGACATCTGTGGACCCAGAGAACGTGCCGGCAAGTACTGCACGTTTTGCAAAATAATTGGTCACACATTTGATGAATGGCGCGTGCGGAAACAACAGAATCAAAGAAATCCCCCATCCAACATTCCCAGTATCAATCCTCAGAATATACAATACAATCAACGCGAACAGAACAACCGCGGACCAGGTAACGCGCAACCATATAACCGACAATGGAATGATAATCCACGCGGACGACCGGACAACCGATTCAATGGCAGCAATCGTAACTATAATAGCCGAAATTATGGACAGCACGTATCCAATCAGCAAAGAAACGCGCAGATAAATGTTGCGGTAGGCGGTAACGCAGTACAAACTAATGACGATTTAAACGAGCAGCGGGAATTTCGCACGGACGCCGCGACATCCCGAGTCGACGAAGAGCGTCCGGGCATGATGGAGGATCACTTCTCGGTTCACCAGTAATTGTCATTGAATCAAAGCAAATTCGGGGAAAAACTGCCTCACTTTTAGTAGATACGGGTGCGAATATTAACGTAATTAAAGTCGGAGTCATCTCACTAGACACTCGTTTCACACCAACGGACACGCGAAACATTTGGGGAATAGGTGAAGGATTTGTAAAAACTTTAGGAAGTATCGATCTGGAATTTTTCGGAACACGGCATGAGTTCCATTTGGTAGATAATTCATTCCCGATTAAAGAAGACGGAATTTTAAGCGCAGGCTTTTTACGATCTGAAAATATGACTATATGTTTTGAAACCAATCAAATGTTCTCACAAAACACAGGTAGAATTTCGTTATCTTATCGAAATCACGGTGCTAATGTCGACACTTGTCGAGTATTAACAACGTCCTCTCTGCACACGCCCAAGACTCAGGTATCAACTCCGCAACTCATGAACGAAACCACTACATTCCTTCTTGACACTGGAGCCGATATAAACATAATAAAGCGCGGCGCGATAAAAGATGATACACGTATGCGACCCGACAAAATCAAAATAATAGGCATTACAGATGACACAACAGAGACTCTGGGAGCAATGGATGTCCAAGTCGGGAACAATACCCACGAGTTTCATATAGTAGATGATTCATTTCCCATCAAAGAGGCAGGGATATTAGGCATGACATTTTTACGTAACGAAGACGCTACAATTTCTTTTCCAACGAATACAGTGACCTCTGCCAACAACAGAATACTAAGAATTTTTAATGAGGATATCATATCAATTCCTGCCCGAACTGCGGTAGTAATAGCGTTGAAAGTAACAAAATTGTCACCAAAAACAGGAATAATTAACAAATTAGACTTAGGCCCAAATATCCTACTAGGCAATGCTCTCGTGACGAATAGACGAGGTTTGGCATATGCTTATGCCATAAATTGCAGCGAAACAGCTGTAGACATAGGACGACCTGTAGTAACTCTAGAAGAGGTAGACGAACCTGCAGCAACCACAGATTCACACATAGCTCACAGCGAAGCAAATCGGGTTACACGTGACCATCGCGGCACTAACATTGATAAAAACGTACAGACACTTCAAACCTCAACTAATCATGATGCGAGACGCCTGGACACCCTTAGTGAAAACCTAAGACTAGATCACCTAAACGAAGAGGAAAAACAGTCAATAATCGATCTCACAACTGAATATAATCACCTATTTTTCTTACCGGGTGATAAACTAGGGCACACCCAAGTAGTCAGTCACACTATACCAACTACAGATGACATACCAATACACACGAAACAATACCGACACCCACAGGTTCACAAAGACGAAATTGAAAAACAAGTGACTAAACTCCTCGATCAGGGCATTATCCGACATTCCACGTCTCCTTACAATTCACCTGTCTGGGTCGTACCGAAAAAACCAGACGCACAAGGTAATAAAAAATGGCGCATGGTAATTGATTTCCGTAAATTGAATGAAAAAACCATGGGAGATGCATACCCCCTACCAAACATCATAGACATTCTGGACCAACTAGGATCCGCGAAATATTTCACAACACTCGATTTAGCCTCGGGGTTTCACCAAATACCTATGCATCCCGATCACACACTTAAAACAGCCTTTTCAACACCGCATGGACACTTTGAGTACGCCCGAATGCCTTTTGGCCAGAAAAACGCGCCCTCCACTTTCCAACGCCTTATGGACCAGGTGCTCACAGGATTGCAAGGCAACGAGATTTTCGTATATTTAGATGACATAGTTATTTACGCAAGGTCATTGGAAGAACACGCGGTAAGATTCAGAAAGTTAATGGAAAGGCTATCAAACGCAGGACTAACCCTTCAACCAGAAAAATGTGAGTTCCTACGAACGGAGGTAGCATATCTAGGCCATATCATTGCTCAGGATGGAGTGAAACCAAATCCTGATAAAATAGTAGCCATCAAGAATTACCCGATCCCTAGGAATGCTAAACAAATCAAACAATTCCTGGGACTAATCGGATACTATCGTAGGTTCATCCCTAATCTATCTAGAATCGCGAAACCTATAAATAACCTGTTAAAGAAAAATATTTCTTTTATTTGGACATCCGAACACCAAGCGGCATTTGAAACCTTACGGGACAGTCTTTGCAAGGAACCCATTTTACAATATCCGAATTTTACAAAACCCTTCGTACTGACAACGGACGCATCAAATTTTGCCATCGGTGCGGTCCTTAGCCAAGGTAAAGTTGGTGAGGACTTACCAATAGCCTATGCATCAAGAGCCCTTCAAAAGGCGGAGATTAATTACTCAACAACTCACAAAGAACTATTAGCTATCATTGCCACTGTAAAACATTTCACACCATATTTATACGGAAGGCAATTTACACTCGTAACAGACCATAAACCGCTACTGTGGTTAAGTAACACCAAGGACCCGACATCGCGTCTACTGCGATGGAGATTAATACTTGACGAATATACGTACACTGTAGTTTACAAAAAAGGAAGAACAAATGCAAACGCAGACGCACTATCAAGGAACCCTCCTCCCGAGGTAATCCAAGCCTTACCCATAGACGGCAAACGCCTTCGGTCAGAGTCAGGTACCGCGGAAACCGAAATAAATAAACGCAGAAAAATAGCACATCAATTCCCACGGCGTCCTAGACAAGATACCGACAATTCGACAAATCCCGCACTAATCAAAATGCCAAAGACACAGGGAACATCAATGGGACTTCCCTCACAGGAAATCCTGTGGTCATCAGAAGACTCGGATACAGAAATAACTCACGGTAGAAAACATGAAACAATAAAACCGCTCGGACGATCCCGAATGACTGAATCCTCAGGTAACCCCGCACGACGAAAGAAATTGACGAAACAACTAGACTACCTTGACTCGACAGATGAGTCGGACGTGGAAACTATTCCAGTTAAAGTGAGACTACCTAAACGAAAAAGACACACGGACTCGTCTACTATCCGAACACAAAGAAAGAACCGAGTGAAAACCGATTTTACCAACCAGAACAGTTGTACTGACAATCAGACTGAAGACCAATCAAATAAGACTGCAACAACCTCGGTATATGAACGTAAAATAATATATAGGAAATTGTCCAAGTCAAACAGCGAATCTACTACAGACTCTACACAAGACCCGCACAACGCAGAAATAGATAAGAAACGCGGAGTCAAGTTACAAGATTCAACTCGCGAGCCGCAAGCCGGTACATCTACTAACAAATCCCCAGGTTCCACACCATCGTACAGGCAGTTCCTTAAAGACTTAGATTTCCTTCCCCTGACACAGAATAGGAATATCAGAGAAATAGACGGAGATCTACTAAAGCAAAAAGACAATTTAGCCCACTGTATCTCAGCTGACTGTAAAACGTCACGAAACATCGCGGCCCAGATGGTTAGGAACGGATTCATACAGCGCAAAAGGTTGCAATCAATGAATCCACAAGTAACAGACATCATTATAGTTCAGTACCCCCGACGCACAATTCACAATTTAGTTACAAAAGAAAGACACTTCGACAAACCAACAAACGAAATAATGTACAACACATTAGTGAAGTTGAAGACAGCGTTAATTAGGGATAAAAAGAAATCACTCTCGATACCGAAATTCGGTTGCGGTTTACATAAGCTTGACTGGGATATGGTGAGCCGTATGATTCACTATGTATTCAAGGATTCCGACATCAAAATCAACATCTGCAAAATTAATAACCCAATGACACACGAATTACCTTACGAACGAATCAGAGATGAATCATGTAAACCCGCGACAAAAAGCTTTACCCGATCTCCTACGGGACCTCCGATCGCTCCGATATCAGACACTCCCTCAGCTATCCTCACATCGACAGATAACGATTCGGATACACTAGCACCACGAGTACACAAACGTAACCCTGTATCGAAATTGGACATACAAAACCCCACAGACTATAAGGGAATCTCAAACTCTGAAAATGAATTAATAGAGTCATCGGCAGAAGACCCGACGGTCTCAGACAGTACAGATAATACCAGTACCACCGATTACGAAAGTACATATCAAAGAACTAAGCAGTCCCCCAAATCAGTCGGTATACAAGAAATCGCCGATGACATATTTAGAGCACCCGTAACATATTCATTAGTGCACTGTGCAGCACAGGACTATGTAATGGAAAAAGGACTGGGAAAACAATTTAAACTAAGATTCGGTCGAATAGATAGATTGAGAAGCTCTAATACGCAGGTAGGCGGAGTAGGAGCCCTAAGTCATGAAGATAGATTCGTGTTTTATTTAATAACAAGGGAGAAAGACGGAGATAAGACAACTTACGAGACATTAGAAGCATGTTTTAAAACGCTACGAAGCATTTGCGGGGACGAACATATATATAACCTAGCAATGACGAAATTAGACACCGAAGTAGACAACTTAGACTGGAATAGAGTCAAAGAGATGATAAAGAAAATATTCATAGCTCCTTTTATGATTCAGGTGTACGAACAAAGACCGCAGTGCGCCCCGTCCCCCCCACAGCAGCAAAACAAAGATACGCTTAGCTTCGATGAATTTATAGACAACATAAATAATATAATACCAACGGCTAACGTGACGGAATCCAAAGACGGAATATTCATGAAAAGCGCAAATATTGCCCACTGCGTACCAGTTGACTGCGCGTGGAACGACGAGCTGACAAAACAACTAATAGACAGAGACATGTTACGAAAAGAGACGTTCACTATCAACAATCTCAGCAAACGCGGAATAGCTTTATCAAAATTCAGAAACAAGTACATTATGACTCTCGTAGTCAAAAGCCAACACTCAGACAGAATAGACGTAAAAGATCTCTATGATACTCTAATCAGACTAAAACAGCTGTTGCACACGTATAAAATTGAAGCATTTTCTTTTCCCAAAACAAACCCAGGATTAGAAGTCCTCCAATGGAATATCGTCAAGAAACTATTTTATTACATTTTCGGAGACACGAATGTAAGAATCACACTTTGTGCAAATGAAACTATTATACCCGACGTATCGGTACGCGGGGAGATCATTGAAGAATATCACGAATCACTGCTAGGTGGCCACCAAGGTGTAACGAAAATTTACAACAAAATTAGGGAAAGGTACTACCGGTCGAATCTAAAGACTCAAATTCAAAATTTCATTAAATCCTGCGACAGTTGCCAAAGGAAAAAGTTAGTTCGAGTCAAAACACGACTGCCCATGATAATTACGGATACTCCGGCAGATGCGTTTGATAAAGTTGCGCTCGACATAGTAGGACCACTTCCCGTGACGGAATCAAATAACCAATACTTATTGACAATTCAATGCAACCTAACAAAATTTCTAGATGCTATTCCCCTCCCGAACGCGACTGCCCAGACAGTCGGCACGGCATTTACAAAAGAATACATTACACGTTACGGAGCATCGCGAATAATACTAACAGATCAAGGCCAAAATTTCATGAGTACAACGATTAAACAGATTTGCAAATTATTTAAAATTAAACAAGTAAGGACTACCGCATACCGACCGCAATCCAACGGCTCCCTCGAACGTAGCCATCTTGTACTCATCGAACACATTAAACATTACACAAGGACAGGCAAAGACTGGTACAAATACGTACGTTTCGCAATTTTCTGTTATAACACCGCGATACACGAAGGTACGAATTTCACACCGCACCAACTAATTTTTGGTAAAGAAGCTCGACTACCATCGGACCTACGAGCAACCGTCGCGATCACAAACTCATACAACACATTTATCCTCGACCTACTAACAAATCTAACCGAAATTCGTAAAAGAGCAGCACAAAATTTGAAAGACGCAAAATCAAAATCAAAGGCATATTATGATGAGAGAATCAATGAACACCTCTTTGAGGCCGGACAGAAAGTATTTTTAATAAATGAGAATCGCACAAAATTCGAAGACCAATTTAAAGGCCCGTATGTAATTAAGAGAATAATTGACGGAATAAACGCTGAAATCTACTTGACACCTAGTAAAACTAAAATTGTCCACCTCAACAAACTGAAACTAGCACATATACGGGACGATAACGATTAACGTTGAGTAGACACATAAAATATTTAAACCGCAAACTCTATCCATAGAACGCACTGAGACACATCCCCTGGAAATCAAGGAAATTACAGATTGTTTCTAAGTAAATCCAAAACAAGTCAATGGTATTGCCTGAATATAATGAATAAACGATACGTATGTCAGCATTGTTTAGTGTTAGAAAGTGGATCTAAACAGATCTATAGATGATAAGCTATGAAATTAGGATAATGATATACTATGGAATAAGAAGTAGATAAAAATTGGGAAATAAAAAAATAAAAAAATAAAAATAATAAATAAAAAAAAATAAAAAATGTATGAAATATATAAAGCATAGTAAAAAGAAGGGAATAGAATTAGTAGAATTATATCTAACGTAACTATATAGTAAAAAGGGAGTAGAATTAGTAGAATTACAACACTCTTCACTATTAATATTACCTTTATACGCATTGTTATCTCATTACATTACGCTTGAGCATTATGTTATATTTCTCCTAGACCATAAGCTCACTCTATCTCACTACCAATATTATCAAGATGCAACCATAAATTTAAAAATAATACATATCCTGCCATAGTCAACACATAATACATATATGTACCATCGGACTAAAATAAAGGTTTATACCACATTGCTTGGTCCACTATCATACATCATACCGAATAAGAATGCAATATGTTATACTGACTATTCACACGATCATACCTAGTACTAAGTTTATTACATTCAAAACTATGTACAATCACACATATTTCTTTATGTTACGCATATGGTAACATAGGTATTGCACCCCTATGTTCCCTCTAATGGGGGGGGTGTTACGTCGCAACTCCGTTTCCCCAACATCCACCCGATCCGTCACTTCCTTTCGCCTGATCATCAAATTACCTGATCCTCGCTTTCCGCCAGAATCACGCGAGTTGCACACGGACACCGGATGTGCAACTCGCCCAAAAACCCCTCTCAAAACCGAGTCTACCTTTTCCACTCTTCATCTCCACTACTCACTACCAATTCCAATCTAAAACCACTCACTTCGTAACTACTTATTCCCATTTCACACTACCTATCTCGTAACCTAATAAGCGACCAACCAACTCTCAGTACCAACTATTAGAACCACCGACTATACGGATTATCTAAATAAATCTATTTCACTTCAATAAACATCAGTCTACGTCAATTTACACCAACTTCCACCAACTTCCACCACCGATCTCCACTGTGACATAACAATACAATTTTTATAAAAAAAAAACGAAAATCTGAAATTTTCGATTTTTTTTTTCAAATTTTCGGAAAATGTAAAATTTCTTGGGAAAACAATTTTTAATGAAAAAAAAAAAAAAAAAAAATCGAAAATTTTTCAAGAATTTTTTTGCTGAGGTGCCCTTTTTGCGCCCCTCTCCCCTATATCGAGCGCAGGGTCAATTCTCCCCACCAGTGACGGTAGTCCCGAATGGCGTGGCCTACGTGCGCAGTAGCAGATCACTCAGCACTGCTAAACGCAACAATTTAGCTTGTTCTTCGCCCATAGTACATGCAAAAAGTTACAGGAATCCCACTTGCCATTTGGTTCAATATAGCAAAAGAAACAGACCGTCTCTCTAGCGGAAATACTTCCATACAGACCACAGCATCTCTGGTTGCTCAGATGTCCAACTAGTTTCACTTTTTGATTATATTTCTGGTCTGACTGCTAGGATCTTCAATAGGGGTATAGGAACTTTCTTTCGTCTTTGTGAAAAATTCACAAGACGGCATGCGTATCACCGCTGAACTGATAGCAAAAGCTATCAGTCTGAAATTACTTCACAAAGATGTAGAAAATGAATTAGAATATTGGCGGGCGCAGTCCTACAAACAAAAAAATTCTGCGTGGGTGCGACTATGTGGCACTATTATGTCAGGATATTTCGAAAAAACAGTACAGGCACATGCGCGCAAGTGTTATTATACGTTTTTATGACAGCTTCCTGCGATCAGGCAAATCCTTCTTGACATGGAAAATATTAACAATGTCTCTATAGCCGAGAAACTTGTCCCAGAAGTAGATTTCATGTCAGTCAATGATAGCGATAATACTCTCTGCAGTACTGAGAGTACGATATTATCGTCGACAAATAGCATCCATTCCATAGCATCCAAACAGTCTCCATTCGAGTATGAGCAGATTACCAAATTGCCGATTCATGTCACACCGGTACCAGACGAGCTCGATTTTATTCCGCAAGAATCATCATTTTCTCCGAATAATAGCAACCATGCTGATGATATTTCGATTTCTGAAAAAGCGTTACCTACAAAAGACATCGTGATTATAGATGATACGTCAAAAGATTATAGAGTTATCGTAGTTCCTGCATCGTTCTGGGATAAGTACTGGAATGAAACGAATACACTCCGCAAGGGTTGGACAGATGAGTTCAATGACCATTTCGAAAGTATTCTTCCTCACTGCATTCTTTCTTTCCAATGGCATACATGCCGGGGTAGTGCTGGGCGTCGGAGTAACAGTTACTTCAATGCTGTAGCTAAATGCGAAAATAGTACATGTACAAGCTTTACGTTTTCTGTTGATAAGCCGATAAAAGCACCGCATGGACCAGTACCAGTACGTGTAGCCGTAAACGGCCAAATACAACACAATATGAATGAAGCGCACCGACGCTTCATCAGAGGAGATAAGAGGAGTACAATAGCCAAAGATTTGGAGGGTTGCGGCCCAAGTCGCCAGAAATTGAAAATGTTAACGAGCTCCAACGAAGAACAATTGGAATGGGGTAATCTCAATCATGCTCCTAGCTCTGCGATCCTGCAGAAAATCTCAAGCGGGAATAATTTAAAACATGACCTAGATCGCGATATTTTGAGTTTTATGCTTTAGCTTATTGAACAATGCAAATTGTCGTGGCCTAGTGATAATTGTCCAGGATACATTCAAAGTTATTCTTTGGAACCTTTTCACGTAGTACTATTTACTGAAAAGCAGCTACAGATTTTACTGTCACTTGACAAGGGCAAGGTATTTTGTCATCTCGATTCAACAGGGTCTATCGTTGACCATCCACCCGGTACATTTAAGCAGGTTTATTATTACGCGCTTATCATACCTGGTAATGACAAACTCGGGCCTTTTCCAATAGCTGAGTTCATATCGTCCATGCACAGCATTACGTATATAACTTTCTTTTTGTCATTTTCGAGTGCATCTTTGCAAAAGGTCACAGCTCGGCATCCAATGATTGACAAGATCGAAACCGATTTCAGTCTTGCATTAATTCAATCTGTGTTGAGGAGCTTCAACAACATCTCGCTTATAGAATATCTTAATCACATCTATTGCGAGATCACGGCTGATAAGTGTCCGATAACTTCACAAATCACGGTTGTCCACATTTGTTCGTCGCATTTTATACACACAATTTTGAGAAAGGCGAAAGTTGTTTTCAAATGTGATGATCAATGTCGTGTTGCCGCGCGCGCCATGTCACAAATGATACATTGTGAAAGTCTCTTCCGAGCCGTGACGATTTTCAGATGGATTGTAAAAATTTTCGCGTGCCAGATTGAAGTTGAAGACTTTGATGAATGTATGAAAGAAATAAAATCCTTTAACGACATCGAAGGCGTAGATGACGAACAGCACGAAAGTCGTGCCCGCGATGAAATTGAATTTAACGATGACGAAAATGTTGACATTTCAGAGTCCTTACGCGAAAGATCGCCGTTTTTCCGCGTATTCCGTGACGTTTACGCATCGACATTGACCAATAAATTAACAGTCCGCAATTCCAAAGAAAATCAATATTTGCCAATTAAAATCAATTATTGTCCAGAGTTCGTGTTGTATGTCATGAACTATCTAATGCCGTATTTTCCACTGTGGTCGGCAATTGTAATAAAGAAGTTCCGCATTCTTCGCGATTCCAATGCTCCGGTAGAGAATTGATTTAAGATTATCAAACATCACATGTTCGACAACAAGTTGAAGATGCCCGCACCACGATTCATAAAAAGTTTGGAATCGCTTCTCCTGGGTCGAATTCGCGAACGACAGTACTCGCTCGAAACAACGAGGCAACGGAAGCCAAAAAATGTTAACAGTTTCGAATTGAAAGAAGACGAGCTTACTGCAGAAGAGTTTTGGTTGAAGAAACAGCGCTCAAAATCCAACTTTTTCTTCAAATCTCCCAAGTTTTTACACAGAGTGGATGCTAAGTTAGTCACGTCGAGGACAGAACTCATCGATTCACTCGGCCAAGAAAATGAGCGTCGTGAATCAATTAGTCAGTGTGAACCCGCTTCCCGGATTAGATTAGAAACGACAACTGGCAGTATTGAACAATCACTCTCAAGCCAAAGCAGTACAAGCCCATCGGACGATAAACGTGCAGAGAGATTATTTGCGGAGGACCTATCATATCCAGACAATTTTCCGAACATCAGGAGAATCATAGGTGGCCTTTGCCTGGACCACCACGCATTTGGAACTTTGTTGCCCGACCAATGGCTTGATGATAACATCATTAACGGGTTCTTCATACTTCTACGAGAGATTGGACGCAAAAGAGGATTGTCGACGATATGCTTCGAGACACTATTCACAGAAAAATTGATGTAAGGTAGGTTGAGTCAAGGTTTCCGAAACTGGGCGAAGTCACACAAACTTTGGAATTACAAATTGTGGTTTGTACCTATCTACTACCGGAACCATTGGACACTCTTAGTTGTCAATTTTGACCACAAAATATTTTTATACCTTGATTCTTTGCACAGGCTCCCACCACGGCAATTACTCGATCAGACAACTGCATTCATAAATTCTCAATTGGAGAGCGTACATAAAGACATTAAGTGGGCAGAATGGACTATGTACTCTCCAATTGATACCCCGACGCAGATTTCTGATAGAGGTCTGGGGGGAAATTGTGGAGTGCATGTATGCGTCTGGGGCTACCTTATATCGTCTGGTGCCAATGTACGCTTCACCGAAAAAGAAATACCTTCAGCAAGAAAGGGAATCGCACGTATGCTGGAAAAGTCAGTTTATGTCGAAGCAGTGGAGAAGAATAGTATATTATGCAACATGGGCGTAAATGACGGTTTTACGCCCGCGTTTCATACGCTATTTTTTGCAATAGTGTGCGTAAAATTTGTATAGTGATTGACAAGTATATGAAAATGAGTATTCTTGACCTCCGTATATATTATGTAGGATGAGTTATTGGAAATGTAGGTCAGTAAATTGTCAAAAGTGTTGACGTTTCGGCCCGGGTGTGGGCCCTCCTCAGAACAGTTTTATTACAGAATCTGCCAAGTGGAAAAAGAAAAATTCAAATTGACCGTTACAGCAGGGATATATTCGCAGAATGATATTAATTAACTCACCTTAAATTAAACTTAAAGCTATAAGTGATGTGAAACAAACTATGGCCAATGGTGTCAGGCGTTTAAAAGGCCAGAGCGATTCTAATCTCCCAATTCTCCATTGAAATAAACTAGAATAACATAAGTATGTCAGAAATTAAAAGGCAGTCAGAAATTAAAAGCTGTTGACAAGTCACAGGTAGGAAGACTGTCGCATGAAAGTGAGCATAGAATAAACCAAATATTGATAGGTGAAATAATAGATACAAAGGCCGAGCCGTAAGTAGAGTCAAGGACGGTCGGTAAAGACTAATTACCACATCTCACACAGTTAGACACGATTACGTTTAGTGATCGCCGGAGTGTAGATGGTGCTAAGATGCTCTATATCCTGTCGGAGATTGACAGAGTTAGGATCGCCCGCTATATTGCACTATAGTGGGTGCAATATAGCGGGCGATCCTAACTCTGTCAATCTCCGACAGGATATAGAGCATCTTAGCACCATCTACACTCCGGCGATCACTAAACGTAATCGTGTCTAACTGTGTGAGATGTGGTAATTAGTCTTTACCGACCGTCCTTGACTCTACTTACGGCTCGGCCTTTGTATCTATTATTTCACCTATCAATATTTGGTTTATTCTATGCTCACTTTCATGCGACAGTCTTCCTACCTGTGACTTGTCAACAGCTTTTAATTTCTGACTGCCTTTTAATTTCTGACATACTTATGTTATTCTAGTTTATTTCAATGGAGAATTGGGAGATTAGAATCGCTCTGGCCTTTTAAACGCCTGACACCATTGGCCATAGTTTGTTTCACATCACTTATAGCTTTAAGTTTAATTTAAGGTGAGTTAATTAATATCATTCTGCGAATATATCCCTGCTGTAACGGTCAATTTGAATTTTTCTTTTTCCACTTGGCAGATTCTGTAATAAAACTGTTCTGAGGAGGGCCCACACCCGGGCCGAAACGTCAACACTTTTGACAATTTACTGACCTACATTTCCAATAACTCATCCTACATAATATATACGGAGGTCAAGAATACTCATTTTCATACACTTTGGAATAAATCTTGGGAAACATGGGCTTCTTCCATGATGTGTCGCTCTCACACGGCAGAAGAGTATCTAACGACCTTAGACTCTGGACGTCGACGGCACTGAAGTTATCGAAGCTGAAGAATCACCGAATCTTCCTCATTCGATGCAAGAAATTGGAGATTTTGCCTTCACATTTGAGGTTCCCAAAGCTAGTCTCTAACAATTTTAATTTTAATTTGTCTAAGTCAAGAACTAAATTTAAACACGTTACAACGAGATTTCAATCTTTCATGTTGAATCTAGAAATCAGTGATGCACATGCATCTATCATTTCATCTGAAAAACTTTTAACACGCCTAAAAGACTCTCTCACAACTATTCTGTCACCGAGCATGGTCCACAAGTTCTTTGAAACTCAGTCTCGCAAACTGGACGCTCTGTTTGATAAACACAGATCAGCTAATATCAAAAAATTAGCTAGACTCATCTCGCAGAAAGAGAAAAACAGTAAACCTCCACTTAACTCTGATAAGAAGTGGCTGGTTAACCTTAGCGATGTACAAATACCAAACAATGTAGCCGAAGTCGTTGAACTAGGCCCCAAATTCGGGCTGCCGTTTAAGAATGATAGGATCCCGACAAACAAGCTGATAGCACATTTTGAGTCTAACATATTGCACATACCCCAGGAGTTCAGAAATGAAGCGAGGCTAGAATTCACTAATGAATTGAAGAAGTTTCGGAACAAACCTGCTTTGCCGAGCACTTTGAAACATTTTGACAAAAAAATAGCTGAAACTATAGCCTTCCGCAAATCCCACCCTGACTTGATGTTTGTCAAAGCAGACAAAGGCAATACTACGGTAGCGATCCCTAGATCTTTGTACATCCAAAAGATGAATGAGCAGCTTAACGATAATAATACTTAAAAAATTGTCAAACACGATCTCACTTACACGTTACAACAGTCTGTCAGCCAATTAACTAATTCCTGGGTCAAACGGAAGTTTATTAGCGATAAGGTTAAGGCCTCTATATCGAAAAGCGATTGTGTCCCCCCGAGAGCATACGGCTTACCAAAGATCCATAAAGCGAATGTTCCCTTTAGGATCATCGTTTCCTTTATCAATAGTCCTACCTACCACCTAGCTGGAATCTTAAACTCTTGGATAAGCAGAAATGTGACGCCCCCCCGATCTCGTGTTAAAGATAGTTTTTGCTTCGTTAATTCCATCCAAGATATGGTGTTACCACCAAACTACGTTTTAATTTCTCTCGATGTGATCTCTCTTTTCACGAATGTACCACTTGATCTGGCAATTGGCTGCATCAAAAAACGATGGGGGGAACTTCACACTAACATCCCTGTACCACAGGTTGAGCTAATCAAGGCACTTAACATCTGTTTCAAGGCAGCCATTTTCAAATATGATGACAAGATCTTTGCCCAGCAGTTTGGTCTTCCTATGGGATCCCCTCTTTCGCCAATTTTGTCTGATCTAGTCATGGATGACCTTGAACAATCCTGTATCGGTAGTCTGGACTTCGATCTCCCTTTCTATTTTAGGTATGTTGATGATATACTCACTGCAGTCCCTTCTGATAAAGTTGACACCATTCTCAACACATTCAACGAATTCCACCCTAGACTGCAGTTCACTTTAGAAAAATAAGTAGATGGCAAAATCAGTTTTCTTGATGTGCTTGTTATCAAAGACAATCAGTCAATTAAGACGGATTGGTTCCACAAGCAGACCTGGTCACAAAGATACCTCAATTTCCATTCTCATCATGCTAGATCTTACAAAATTGGCACAATTCTTAACTTAGTAGACAGAGGGATTAGATTATCCAGCGCGGAATTTCATCAAAAAAACCTTGACCTTATCTTTAATGTACTGCGTTCGAACGGCTATCCACCTCTCCTGTTGAAGAAACACATACATAAAAAACACGGCCTGATTGTGAGTTCTTCCGTCGACAACAACAATTACAGGTCTGTAGGTGACATTAACGTACATCTTAAAAAGTTTATAGCGATCCCATATGTCGCGGGTCTATTTGAATCTTTGAACAGAATTTTCAACAAATACGACATCCAATTTGTAGGAAAAAATGCACACGATCTGAGTTCTGTTTTTGACTCCGGGAAGGATTCCCTACCGTTGGATAGACGTTCGAACGTAATATACGAGATCCCTTGTAAAGACTGTAACCAAGTATACATCGGACAGACAAGCAGACAGTTACACACTAGGATTAAGGAACACAAAAGGAATATTTTAGACAGCTCCGATAGGTACACAGCCTTGACGAGACATATAGTTGACAAAGACCATTGTTTCAATTATGACCAGGCCCGAATACTTGATGAAGACCCTGTGTATCACAGGAGATTATTAATCGAAATGTGCAATATAGCGGGCGATCCTAACTCTGTCAATCTCCGACAGGATATAGAGCATCTTAGCACCATCTACACTCCGGCGATCACTAAACGTAATCGTGTCTAACTGTGTGAGATGTGGTAATTAGTCTTTACCGACCGTCCTTGACTCTACTTACGGCTCGGCCTTTGTATCTATTATTTCACCTATCAATATTTGGTTTATTCTATGCTCACTTTCATGCGACAGTCTTCCTACCTGTGACTTGTCAACAGCTTTTAATTTCTGACTGCCTTTTAATTTCTGACATACTTATGTTATTCTAGTTTATTTCAATGGAGAATTGGGAGATTAGAATCGCTCTGGCCTTTTAAACGCCTGACACCATTGGCCATAGTTTGTTTCACATCACTTATAGCTTTAAGTTTAATTTAAGGTGAGTTAATTAATATCATTCTGCGAATATATCCCTGCTGTAACGGTCAATTTGAATTTTTCTTTTTCCACTTGGCAGATTCTGTAATAAAACTGTTCTGAGGAGGGCCCACACCCGGGCCGAAACGTCAACACTTTTGACAATTTACTGACCTACATTTCCAATAACTCATCCTACATTGACAAGTATAGTTCGAGGTTTGCAGCTGAATGTAAATTGATAACCTTTTAACCGAATCAACCATCGACATTGATGTCTTGGTTTCACTATTTTTTATCACGAATGCGTCACAAACCTCTGAGGGGGGTCCAGGGGCGCAGCCCCTGGTGGGGTCCGGGGCGAAGCCCCGGTGAGGCCCAGGGGCGAAGCCCCGGAAGGGGGTTTGGGGGGCGGAGCCCCCCAACTACTAGAAAAAATAATTTTCATTTGACACAATAAAAGTAGTAAACGTATCAAAAATCCGGAAAGAATGAACAACTGATGGATATGAAAAAAAAAACAGATATATATGAAACACGAATGTGAATATATGTTAATGAATATTTAGTTAAATGTGATATTTGAAAATATGATTACATTTATTTGGAATAAACAAGCATTAATTCGAACGAAAATCCGTAGATAATCACATTTTTCGATTTGATATTAGAGTATCCAAAAATATACCATAATCAATACGAAAATAAGAGTAACATTAAACATAATTTAACGTATAGCACAAGTAAATTATTCTATCTCGACTGTTTCTTTAGTAACTGTTGTAATGGTAGTTTTTTTCAATTTTTGATTTTGTTTCTTATCAGAGTCTTCATCAATCGCATCTGTCAATTGTCTTCCAATTTTCCTCTTGTTACCCACTGAATTTTCGATATAACCTTCGGCTACTTGCGTGGATTTCCAACCACCATGTCGTTTCAACGTCGTGATGCTGGCTCCTGAATCTGCGAGCAAAGTGGCCGAAGAACGCCGAAAACTGTGTCCCGTGTACAGTTCAGGATTGTCTGGATTCAACCATGTGGCAATTTTCTTCGGAATACCACCGATCAAATTCTTCCCAATTGGTTGATTATAGCACTTGCCGTCGCGGTAAGAGATGAACAGTTTTGTTGTCGTCACATGCTTCGGTCTTAACAGCATGTAATCAGCGACGACCTTGTGGTATTTACCTTCCAGCGTGAAAGTTCTTGGTAAATGAGTTTTTGTTTCTGGTATTGTAGCAATGAGATAGGCATCGTGCAATTTGATACGATCTACAGTCAAACCATGGAGTTCTTGACCTCTGCACGCTCCATGTACGCCAAGAACAAGAGCAGCCTACGGAGTAATTGAATCTTCATTCACCATAAATAGATGTTTTATTTTTTCATACATAAAAATTCAAAGACTTACCTTTGAAGCCAAAAATATTTTGTCAGGAGCTTCTTCCAAGAATTTCTTGATTTCAGCCGGTGAAAAAACTTTAGCTTTTTTCGGTGCGTATCCGGTGTGCAATTTTTTCAAGTAAGCTTGTAATTTATTGTAGCCGCTGATATCCATGTCATTTTTTATTTTCATCATCGTTTTCAACATCGAATATTTCGACCATAGACTCGAAGATACATACTTTTTTGAAAGTTCGTGAAAATATGCCAAAAACACTTTTTCGTCGAAAGAGTTTGTTTTTTTATTTTTCATCCACTCACGAAAATCATTATAACATGCACGGTAAATAATCTTCGATTTATCGGGAAGCGATTTGTTCACCGCATCTTCAGCTGCTGCTAAAATATCGTCAGGAATGGAGTCACTATCACTCATTTTGTAGACGATTATATATGGAAAAACCGAGCGCGTATTATATTTCCGATACTCAAAGCTGCAGCCAGTTACGTATAACAGCCGATTTCATTACAAAAAACTGACGATTAATCGCCGGTTACTAAGCGCTTGTTATTGACGTCGAGCGACCGCCAACTACGATTGACACCTTCTACTGTTACTAGATTTTTTAAATCATTTCATAACAATAGAAGGCGCTAATCGTAGTTGGCGCAAACCGAATTTTTCATTTTACGACCACAAGTCGTAAAATCAAATTTTACGCCCACTGCAACGGATAGTAGCATTTTACTCCCCGATATCGAGGTGTAAAATCGAATTTTACGCACACTATTGCAAAAAAATAATAGAATACGAGAAATGGTGGCAGACGATGATGGCTGCACGCCGTTGCGTACCAGAATCACTCTTCGAGGCCTTAGGGCTCCTCCATGTGGATTCGATAGCACGTTCGAATACTGTGCGTCTTTGTGAGCCAACATCTGTGATCCTTTCAAACCGATCCGTACATTTCTCAACTGACGATGATATTATGATATTGAAACAAGCGGTTAACAAATGGTTAACAACTGCGCTCACTGAAAAATCGACATTTTCTGGATAGCGAAAATTTCAACAAATTCTTTTCGTCCATAAGCCGATATATTGAGAACTGAAAACTATTAAAAGATAATAAAATAGTATATTTAATAGATATATTCTAAGAAACATAGGAAAAAGACGGGATGACCGAAAAAAATAAAAAAATAAAAAACAAAAAAAAATTGAAAAAAAAAATTAAAAAAAGTACAAAAATTGAAGAAAAAAAGACAAAAAGAGGCCAGTATCCGAAACGTCCGCGTCGTTGGTCTTGGGTAAAGCTAATATCGGGTTTATGGGTTGACGTAAGCAATACGCGTGTTGTTCATTTCGACGGCAGTATGGAAGAACGTGCTATCTCAAATTATGCTCGAAAAACGTGCTATCTCAAATTGTGCTAGAAGAACGTACTATCTCCAATTGTGCTTGGAAAACGTGCTATCTCAAATTATGCTGGAAAAACGTGCTATCTCGAATTGTGCTTGAAGAACGTGCTATCTCAAATTATGCTGAAAGAACGTGCTATCTCAAATTGTGCTAGAAGAACGTGCTATCTCAAATTGTGTATGAAGAACGTGCAATCTCGATAGGGGAATAAAATTCCGTTGATACGGCACTGGTATTTGGGGTGCCTGGAGTATAAAAAGCACTGATTCTTATTAAATCAATCAATTGTTTCAATTTTTGTCACGTATTTAGTTCGTATAATATCGGGATAGAGAATTGAAGATAAGTTCACATAAACATTTTTATTTTCATTTCCGATGTATGTTATTCACATCGGAATTTCAGAACGGTCATCAAAAACCTGAGGCAAGATAATTATATAATTTTCATCTCATGAAATAAAAAATGTTTATGTGAACTTATCTTCAATTCTCTATCCCGATATTATAAGAACTGAATACGTGGGAAAAATTGAAACAATTGATTGATACATTAAAAATCAGTGCTTTTTATACTCCAGGCCCCCCAAATACCAGTGCCGTATCAACGGAATTTTATTCCCCCATCGAGATTGCACGTTCTACATACACAATTTGAGATAGCACGTTCTTCTAGCACAATTTGAGATAGCACGTTCTTTCAGCATAATTTGAGATAGCACGTTCTTCAAACACAATTCGAGATAGCACGTTCTTCCAGCATAATTTGAGATAGCACGTTTTTCAAGCACAATTGGAGATAGTACGTTCTTCTAGCACAATTTGAGATAGCACGTTTTTCGAGCATAATTTGAGATAGCACGTTCTTCCATACTGCCGTCGATTTGATCGGCAACTCTTCGCATGACAACACGAAATTCAACTGTGTATTCAGAGAGCCGCCTTTACAATAACAATGAACATATTAACTGTTCAACACCCCTAAAAGCATACGTGTGATTCCTACTTTTATAGACGGTGTTTGAATGCTTACTTCTTCAAATGAACAATTTAACTTTTCCAGTCAGAGTGCCGACTCGAATCGTGTTCTATGTTCAATATTGGTGATTTTGTTCAAAATGTTTCCAGCATGCGTTGAACAATTCATGCTTACGGGTATAAGTAGGGGGAGGTAGCCCTATTCCTTGCTGGCCTTTCGCCTGTGGCTGCCAACCCTATGGCCGCAAGTTTTAGTGTCATGAGAATATCCCGTATAAATAATTAATTGATAAATGGTTAACGATCGCGCTCCTTCAAAAATCTACATTCTCTGGTTGAGTTTTATCGCGTAAAATCCTCTCCGATAGTTTTTGAAAATTTAAAAAAATTCTCTGTCCCCATCAGCCGAGATATCGAGAATATCCCGTATAAATAATTAATTAATAAATGGTTAACAATCGCGCTCCGTCAAAAATCTACATTCTCTGGATGAATTATATCGAGTAGCATCCTCTCCGATAGTTTTTGGAAATTTAGAAAAATTCTCTGTCCCCATCAGCCGAGATATCGAGAATATCCCGTATAAATAATTGATTAATAAATGGTTAACAATCGCGCTTCTTCAAAAATCTACATTCTCTGGATGAGTTTTATCGAGTAGAGTCCTCTCCGATAGTTTTTGGAAATTTAAAAAAATTCTCTGTCCCCATTTGCCGAGATATCAAAAATATCCCGTATAAATAATTGATTAATAGATGGTTAACAATCGCGCTCCTTCAAAAATCTACATTCTCTGGATGAATTATATCGAGTAGCATCCTCTCCGATAGTTTTTGGAAATTTGAAAAAATTCTCTGTCCTCATCAGCCGAGATATCGAGAATATTCCGTATAAATAATTAATTAACAAATGGTCAACAATCGCGCTCTCTCAAAAATTGATACTTTCTTAATCCGCCTAACCCAATACTACGTACTCAGATTTTTTCCTCAGTTATCAAAAATTCCCTGTACATATCGGCCGAAAAGCGATGTATTCTGCTCCGCATATGTTGTGTACGGGAACGTTTATTGTTTAACAATTCATAGTTCACATATTTTGTTACAAGAAATAGGTATTGCAAAAATTATTGACTTCCCCTGTTTCCATAGAACTTGCAAACGACGAAATTGGTTCCTCATCGCGATTACGAACACGGGGCCCCGATGCAAGCGTGCGGCCCTGTATCGCGCGGTTCGGCTGCTAGCTTCGGCTGCTAGTTTCAGCGTCGTATTTAGGCCCCATTCTTGGATCGGATCGGGAACACAATCAACCACGCAACAGCAGAGAAGGCAACAGAGGAAATAATTGCTACAACTGTGGGAAGACAGGACACCTAGCACGAGATTGTCGCTCAGCAAAGACGAGATCCAGTTACCCTCAACGATTGCCGACACCAAGTAACTACGTAAGAAAAATTCAGGTAATTCGTCATTTCTGTAGGAAACCAGGGCACGTCATACGAGACTGCAGAACTAGAATAGCAGAAAAAAATCGGCAAAGATACGAAAGGAATCGGGGACCTCCTAGAAGGGAAGAACGGGTCCAGCCAGGTCATTTCAGAGACGCCAGCAAGCAAAACGAAGAGACTCCGGGAAACGAGGAGCAGGCGCGGCGGACAGGCAACCGTATCGCGTCGTACCAGTAAATTGCCTAATAAATGGATCAAGACAGAAGAATCACGCAATGATCGAGGCAGATGAATTCAAGACGAGACACGGAACTATGCTATCAGATTCAGGAGCTGAGGTAAGCCTAGTAAAAGTCAGAAAAATTGACGGAGAAGTGATGGCTGAAGACGGTGTGATCACGCTTAGAGGAATAGGCGGAACACCGGTTACGACCTTGTGTAAGGTCACGTTGAATATAAGGGTTGGTGATAGGCACATATCGCACCTTTTTCACGCAGTTAAAGATGATTTTGCACTAGAAGCAGACGGTCTCTTAGGAGGCGACTTCCTCGAGAAGCATGACGTCGAGCTTAGATCTGGGAAATACGCAAGATTGTATGGAACGACATGGAATTTAGGAGCTACAGGAGCTCACATATCGCTCGAACGGAGAAGCGAGAAGATAATCCGTGCGAAGACACGCGACGACGCGGAAGGCATCGTCGAAGAAATCGAGTTACAGCCTGGAGTATACCTAGGGAGTTGCATCACCAATGCAGTCGACGGTGAGTGCAAAGTCAGCATTTTGAATACAAACGATTATAATGTAGAACTGGAACAGCCGTGTGTACAAATTGTAGCACTAGGCCAAGAGCACACAGATATGAAGCAAGTATATGCATGCCGGACGATGACACCGAGTAACGCGAGCCGAATGCAACAGCTGAGAGACAACCTACGTACGAGTCATCTGAATCGAGAAGAAAAAGAGAGCTTGTTAGATATTTGTGAAAGATTTCATGATGTATTTCACTTAGAAGGAGACTATCTGGGTTACACGAACGCAGTTAGTCACAGAATGACAACGAGTCCAGATAATATCGCACCAATAAATGTAAGACCTTATAGACTTCCAGAGAAACACAAGCAGGAGATGAACGAGCAGGTAGATAAAATGCTTGCCGACGGGATAGTCAGACAAAGCAAAAGTCAATGGAACGCACCACTGCTAGTGGTACCGAAGAAGGCAGACGCATCAGGAAAAACAAAGACGAGAGTCGTAGTTGACTTTCGTAAGGTGAACGAGGTTACTGTAGGAGACTCCTTTCCACTGCCTAATATCACGGAAATATTGGACCAGTTGGGTAAGGCAAAATATTTCTCTACATTAGATCTAGCATCAGGATTTCACCAAATTCCAATGGAAGAAGAGGATAAGTGCAAGACGGCATTTTCCACTTCACACGGTCATTACGAATACAATCGCATGCCTTTTGGACTGAAGAACGCACCCGCTACATTTCAACGGTTGATGAATACTGTACTTTCAGCAATACAAGGCCTTAGATGTTATGTCTATCTCGACGATATTGTCATACATGCTCCTAGTTTGCAGGAACATAACAAACGACTGGAAGAGGTACTGAAACGCTTACGACAAAATTCATTGAAACTACAACCCGACAAGTGTGAATTTCTGAGGAAAGAAGTCAACTTTCTGGGACACGTCATCACTAGAGACGGAATAAAGGCAGATCCAGAGAAGATCCGAGCAGTAGAAGAATTTCCAATTCCAAAGAGTGTGAAAGATGTTCAAGGATTTCTGGGTTTGGCCGGATACTACAGACGATTTATACAGAATTTCTCGAGTTTAGCAAAACCGCTAACACATTTGCTGAAGAAAGAGGTAAAATTTGGATGGACTTCGAGGGAACAAGAAGCTTTTGAAAATTTGAAGAAGACATTGACGACAGCACCAATTCTACAGTATCCAGATTTCGAGCAACCGTTCATCGTGAAGACAGACGCATCCGACAAAGCCATCGGAGCAGTCTTGTCGCAAGGCATAATAGGAAGTGACTTGCCAGTAGCATACGCAAGTAGATCTCTAAATTGAGCAGAACGAAATTACAGCACCACAGAAAAAGAATTATTGGCCATAGTCTGGGCAGTTAATCATTTCAGACCGTATGTATATGGTACCAGATTTAAGATTGTTACAGATCACAAACCACTCACATGGTTATTCGGAGTCAAAGATCCAGGATCACGACTCATGAGATGGCGACTGAAGCTGCACGGAGAGAAAAAAATAGGCATTTTTCCTATTTTCACACAGGAATTATTTCTATGTTACCAAAGAGATATTTAATATGTCAATATAGCAATTATAACTGTGTAAAAAAAGGAAAAATACCTATTTTTTGTAGGATTATTTTCTCTAAAAAATAGCGATTCCTTCTATGTTTACATTGGAATATTTCCTATAATACCATGGCAGTGATTCCAATGTTAACATATTTACATTGGAATATTTCCTATAATACCATGGCAGTGATTCCAATGTTAACATAGTGGATCTTCCATTAAAAACATAGGAATTATACCTATGTTAAACATAGCAAAAATTAGTATGTATCAAAGAAATTATTTCTATAATAACATAGCTATTATACCTATGTTTGACATAGGTATAATTCTCATGTTAACATATGAATAATTTCTATAAAAACATTGGAACAATACGTATGTGTAACACAGGTGTAATATCTATGTTAACATAATAATAATTCCTATAATAAATATCTATATGATCATTTTATAATTATAAAACTATTGTTGACAGATTTTTAAGAACATAGTTTCTACTTCTATATCATAATAGTGATCATTCCTATAACAACATAGCGATTGTACCCATGTTTTACATAGGGATCATTCCTACATATGATAGTGATTAATGCCATTTTAACATTGGAATTATACCTATGTTGAACTTAGGTACAATCACTATGTTGATGTGGGAATAGTTCCAATGAAAACATAGCTATTTTTCCTATGTTACATTGGTATTTTCATTAAATTGCAAAGGAAAAATCACTATGTTAACATTGACATAATTACTGTGTTACATCGAAATTTTGACTATGTTACATGGGAATAAATAATATGTCTTATAGGAATTATTCCTATGTTGGCTTAGTAAACTTTCCTAGGCTAACATTGAAAATATGCCTGTGTGAAAATAGGAAAAATACCTATTTTTTTTTTTCCGTGTGGAAGAATACGACTACGAGATCGAGTACAAGGCAGGCAAGGCTAACACTAACGCAGATGCCTTGAGTCGCATGTACGGAGCACCAGAAGTCAGCAGAAAGAAGAGGATGAATCGAACAACCGAGAACAAGAATATTCGGCGAAAGATCGGAACAGGATCATCTATGAGTATCACGACACGCCATTAGGAGCTCATCAAGGAGTCAACCGAACGATTGAACGAATTCGATTGAAGCACGATTGGCCAGGATTACGGAAGGACGTCGAAGAACACATCTCGAGATGCAAGAATTGCCAGAAGAACAAACTTAGCAAGAAGACGAAGGCACCAATTGTCATTACCGACACTCCAAATCAACCGGTTGAGAAATGTGTATTGGATATCGTAGGACCACTGACAGAAACCGAACAAGGAAACAAGTATATCCTAACGTTTCAAGATTGTCTAACCAAGTACAGTAAGGCAATACCCATTCCGAATCAAGAAGCTAACACTGTAGCCTAGGAATTTGCGACCAGGATCGTATGCGAACACGGAATACCACAGAGAATACTCACCGATCAAGGTACGAACTTTTTGAGTAACGTTTTCAAAAATACCTGTAAACTGTTAAAGATCGACAAGATTCAAACGACGGCCCATCATCCTGAATCCAATGGAGCCTTAGAGCGTTCACATAGGACGTTAGCTGAATATCTGAGACACTGCATAAACGAAGAACAGAGCAACTGGGACGAATGGTTACCATATGCTATGTTTGCATATAACACGACACCCCACACTGCAACGAGATTTACGCCATTCGAGCTGGTGTATGGGCACCCAGCTGAACTACCAACATCGCTGAAGAAGGATCCAGAAACAACGTACACCTATGACGACTACGCACGAGAACTACGAAAGAGATTGCGAGCCAGCAATCTCATAGCCAAAGAAAATCTGCAACAAGCCAAGGAGAATAGACCAACCAATAGAGAAAAAAGAGAGGCTATCCTCACACTTAAATATAGCAGCAAATGACCTTTACTAGCTTTTGAAATATAGCACGTAGATGAAAAGCCCGGTGTTGTCCCCAGCAAAATCGCTTTGTGGAATTTTTTAAACAACAAAAACTATCAAAAATGGTCATTTTTCTGGTTTTTCACAAATATCTCAACAAGTAATGGGGGAATCGTTAAAATGTCAATAGGACTTTTGTAGGGAATTGAAAAACCTACAAAATGGTTTTTTGTGCAGCCGGATCGGTGCATTTTCCACTGAGAAAATCTGGAAAAACCTGTGAAAATTGAGCATTTTTCGGAAATTCATAACTTTGACAAATTTGAAGCTGGACAAACGATCTTGGGGGGAAATGATAGATCATAATATATAGTTTAACTGTACGCAAGATGGTTTCTGTCCGGTGTATAGTTTTTGTACAATCGCGTTATAAACAATTTGAGGGCTTATCTTGTAAAATGCGCGAATTTAAGGGAAATTGTCGTATTCAAATTTTTTAAACGGCATCTGAAAGTAGAGTTCAAAATCTTCAATTTGTATATTTTGGATTTTCACCTGAGATGTGGGAAATGTGTTTAAAACGTCCCTGAAAGTTGCTCCAAACGCTCGAAAGTGCGCTTGAGGCAAAGTCGGGTACCGGTAGTGGGGGAACGAGCCCCTAGCGCGGCGGATTGCTAATATACTCTACTCCGCTGGCTCGTTCCCCCACTACCGGTACCCGACTCTGCCTCAAGCGCACTTTCGAGCGTTTGGAGCAACTTTCAGGGAAGTTTTAAACACATTTCCCACATCTCAGGTGAAAATCCAAAATATACAAATTGAAGATTTTGAACTCTACTTTCAGATGCCGTTTAAAATATTCGAATACGACAATTTCCCTCAAATTCGCGCATTTTACAAGATAAGCCCTCAAATTGTTTATAACGCGATTGTGCAAAAACTATACACCGGACAGAAACCATCTTGCGTACAGTTAAACTACATATTATTATCTATCATTTCCCCCCAAGATCGTTTGTCCAGCTTTAAATTTGTCAAAGTTATGAATTTCCGAAAAATGCTCAATTTTCACAGGTTTTTCCAGATTTTCTCAGTGGAAAATGCACCGATCCGGCTGCACAAAAAAACATTTTGTAGGTTTTTCAATTCCCTACAAAAGTCCCATTGACATTTTAACAATTCCCCCATTACTTGTTGAGATATTTGTAAAAAACCAGAAAAATGACCATTTTTGACAGTTTTTGTTGTTGAAAAAATTCCACAAAGCGATTTTGCTGGGGACAACACCGGGCTTTTTATCTACGTGCTATATTTCAAAAGCTGGTGAAGGTCATTTGCTGCTATATTTAAGTGTGAGGAGAAATCTCTATTGGTTGGTCTAGAAGTCAAAAATCGAGTACGACCGACGAACCAAACAAAAAGGGTTCAAGGTTGGAGACAAGGTACTCATGTACGACGAGACTGTACGCAGAGGACGATCGAAGAAGCTATTATCTCAATGGATTGGTCCTTATACAATCTTAGAGGTAAATTCAGAAGTAAATTGTACCATAAAGGTAAAGAAGAAAACTCTTAGAGTACATGTAAATCGTTTTAAAGCATTTTATCGAATAAGAGCTAATCATTTTGTAACATTCTCATCAAATAATATGTCAGGAAAAATTAATTATACTAACCTAAATTAAGAAACGATTATATAAAACATTGTAAACGGGATACATAATGTGAACCACTAACCTAGATATAGCATAATAGGCAAGCGTACAGACGCAAGCCAGCAGATTTAACTGATTTCAGGAAAAAAATCCTAAGGGCTTTTCTTCCAAGGGGGAAGGGATGTTGCAATTCGAATACCAAGCTATTGCGACACCTCATATCCGGTATAGCAGGGAAACGACTCTATCGTATGGCGAAATACATAGCAATGTGCAGACGCAGCACCAAAAGAGTCGTTAAACGGCAGGCAGACGACGCGCCCGTCGTCAGAACATCGCGACCAGAAGCAAGACACATTATATAGAGATTAGTCCGAAATTAGTCAAGCCTTTGTAAAACTTCATGTATTAAATAAACTCAAATTACTTTGTACGACTGAGTTCCAACTCTTAATTCGACAACGAACCTTTAAATAAATTGTAGTTATATGAAAGATCTCAGGATCCCGATTACAACAGTATGTCAAATCATTACATGCACTATAAGTGTTTAGTAATAGTTGAAAATTGGCAGTGAACTTGTTGATGGTACGAAAAAACGTGGGGCAGTGGTCAGACCGCGCAGTTGCGGACCGCGGTGAGTCAGCCTGTCGCGTAAGTGGTCGCGGTAGTGATATCGGTATAAGAGTTTAGTAATGGCTGAAAATTTGTTGATTGCTTACTTATATATAATTGAACAAAAAAACAGTCAGACCTGAATTTAGTGGAACAGAGGCAGTCAGCAGTCGCTCGAAGTACGTATATCGAGCGCGCGCGGCTGCTCGCAGCGCGCGATTATATATTAATAATTCAAGTTCTTTTTTTATTAAATAAAATAATGTTATCAAGAATTATTAAACTATAATCATTATGGTTTGTATACACGTCATTCAATGAAAATGAAGGTAAAATTGAATTGTGAATCTTTACTTGTTGAAGTGATTATGTTAATTTAAATAAATTTGGTTTTCGTGTACTTTGCAGATATTTTTTGTTATAATACTTCAGAATTATTTTTTTATAGATTCTGAGTCTGAGTCTGATGAAAGAAACATCTACGAAATCAATATGGACACAGATCAATCCGATGATGAAAGTGATGGCGCTTCGGAGTGAAAATTTGACATTTTACATTGACGTTATTAAAATAGATAGCATTTATTCTTATAAAGTATAGTAAAACGAGAACGGTTTCGCGGTTATAATATTTATTACTGCCCAGCATAGTAAAAATCGTCAAAAATGTACTAAAAAGTTTTGAAAAATTTAATATTTTTTACCAAACTGGTCCAAACGTTTACGTTTTACTATATTTTATAAGAATAAATGCTATATTTTTTTCTCCGTGATGTATTCATAATTTATTTAATATATATAATAATTATTATTTATTTAAATCTTACTTTATATTTCATTTAATTCACAAATATAAATGTTTTTTACGTCATATTTAATAATTGTATGATATAATTGTTTCAAAACAGTAAAGTTGGATATAAGGTTTTCATGATCAAGATTACAAGAATGGCAATAATTATATAGCGTAAGAAAACAATCATGTAGGTTTAAACTAAAAGAAATCTCTTTTGGTGGTGAATTTGTAGGTTGTAAACACAAAAATGTCTAGGCCATTGAGCTGAACTAAATAAATAATAATTTTATAAGCTATATGCATTCACATGATCAACTTTATATCAGAATATAAATGTGAGGGGTTTATTTATTACAGTTGAATTACGTATATACAAACCATATTGATTATAGTATAATAATTTTTGATAAAATTATTTCATTTAATAAAAAAAGAACTTGAATTATTAATATATAATCGCGCGCTGCGAGCAGCCGCGCGCGCTCGATATTCGTACTTCGAGCGACTGCTGACTGCCTCTGTTCCACTAAATTCAGGTCTGACTGTTTTTTTCTTCAATTATATATAATAAGTAGGCAATCAACAAATTTTCAGCCATTACTAAACTCTTATACCGATATCACTACCGCGACCACTTACGCGACGGGCTGACTCGCCGCGGTCCGCAACTACGCGGTCTGACCACTGCCCCACGTTTTTTCGTACCATAAACAAGTTCACTGCCAATTTTCAACTATTACTAAACACTTATAGTGCATGTAATGATTTGACATACTTCAAAGTGCGCAGCCGCCAGTTGTTCCACTACCTGACTTTGCGAGTGGGTGCTGACTCATGTACACCCTCAATACTACTTCATATCGAAATATGAGCCATTACTAAACTGTTACCGGTTTTTGTCACCAGCTCTTGGACTATAAGGAATTGAGAATTCTAGTCTAAGACAGGTACTGTGAATATACTACAAACTTATGTAAAATATTATATTTATCTATTATTGTAACGGTACTTTTATCGTATTGAATGAAAAAAATTAATACTGAATGATTATGTCCATGCATCACTCAGGGGGGGGGGGGGGGGGGGTAGGGTAATGGTGGTGTCCTGCATTGCACTCGTTCAGATCTGGTAGCCTTAGCCATAAGGTATATATTTAACTTACGTTGGGATGAGCATATCACCCCCTATCGTAGGCGGCTCGGCTGGCTGACGGTGCGCTCCAGGCGGCTCTATTTCTTGGGTATCTCCACTTTCAACGTTAACAAGGGCGTCGCGCCTGCCTACTTGGCTGAATTGTTCCGTCGCACTGCTCCATCAGGTCACCGCTCGCTGCGTCCAGGTACGCTAAGCTTCTTTGCCACTCCTGTGCATCGCACTGTCGCTCTGCGTAACTCTTTTCAGCTAGCTGCGATCTATTTTTGGCACTCACTTCCCACGGAAGTGACCTCCTCTCCTTCGATAGGTGTGTTCAAGTCCAAGTTGTTTGCACACCTTCTAGCAATTGATACCGGTTCTTTCTAGCTACAGCGTTGCACTGCGGCGCCGGTTCGGCCTTTCCACCATTCTGCGTAGGTGCATTGGCCTGTCTCCCGCGGCTCTAGCCCCTGCTCTAACCTCATGGTTTTCCTTATAATATGTTTATTTTTGATTATTTTTATTTATCTGTAACTAATTTTTGAGTACCTATGTAAATATTTGTAATTAATTAATTTATTTTATTTCCATATCTTGCACAGTTGCTATTTTCCCCCCGTAATCGCATCTGTTCTATGCCTCGACTATTATTCACACCACCTTTTACTTACTATTCACCTACTTACGCATGCGGTCTCTAGTTGCGTGTACTACCTATATTTTTACGTTTAAGCATTGTCTTATTGCTACCTTATTCTGTTGTTTATGCCAGTCGTCGCTTCCTGCGGCTCTAGCCTATGCGCTAACTTTTACATTGTATATTGCTACCAATTCTCTTATTTATGCCTACTACCTCGCCATACTTTGTGTCGGCTCCGCCACTTGCCTCTCAGCACTCCGTTATATCACTATTGTCAATCTTTCGCCCCCAGGTTTCCCAGGGCATGATAAAATCAATCAATCAATCAATCAATCAATCACCCTGTATATTCGTTGATAACATGAGAGCGCTTCACAAACTCCGGATTTCATTTTTTGGCATAGTTATTGAGAAGTCACTTTTTGACGCTTATTTTCGATCCGTAAGGTAGCACTTTATACGGCTGATTTCAGAACTGCCCAGGGCCGGCGACTTTTGTGTGGTGAGTGTGGAGAACTCTACACCCTAAATGCTCAGGGTGTGGAAATTCCACACCCTGGAAGTCAACTTTGATATTCAAATTTTTCAAACAGAATAAAAATCCTGCGAAAATAATTATAGTGTGGCGACCATACCTACTCACATAAATTATAGACAACAACACGGACAAAACAAAATTTCAGAATCTCGAATTATCGACGACCCTTAGCATCTGGAAAATGTCATACCATCTCAGGCAAAGTAACGGGACGCGACGTATGCTTTGATAAACAGAACAGACAGTTCAACTCCGACCAGCGACTGAAAAAGACAGCCTCTACAGGGTGTCCCAGAACCAAGTGCAATAAATGATAGGGGTAATAGAGGGGGTCGAGTCGAGTAAATTGACCTGAAGAACATGTGGTTTCCGAATCTGCGTTCGCAAGATACGACCGGTTGAAAAATTGCGTTAAGCGCCGGCATGTAGGCAACCGCGGACACAGCAGGCAGCGATCAGCAGTCTTTTTGATAAGTGCGCTCGATTTCTGATGCGAGTCGTAACACTTTTGAATTCGAAAATTCAAACAAAGATACCTTTAATTTCAATTTTTTTTTTTTTTTGCGCAATCTCAATGCCGAAAGTGTTTTTGTTTGAAATTTTCGAATTCTAAAGTGTTGTGACTCGCATCAGAAATCGAGCGCGATGATCAAAAAGACTGCTAACTGCCTGCTGTGTCCATGGTTGCGGCGCCCAACGTGATTTTTTAATCGGTCATATCTCGCTAACGCGGATACGGAGACCACATGTTCTTTACGTCAATTTACTCAGCTCAACCCCCTCTATTACCCCTATCATTTATTGCACTTGGTTCTGGCACACCCTGTATACGCTCTCGAAATAAATTGGTTGCGATTCCCGAACTCAAAACTAAAATATCATCTATATTCTCCCTAAGGGGCGGTGGGGGGGGGGGGGGGGGAGATCTACTCGATTTTTACCGATCGGTCTATTTCTCGAATTCATCCGAAACGGGGCTATCGACTTGTCCTTCTGGCAGCCGATGTTTGACGAGTAATCAGTTCGAACTGGTACGTTTGATCGAATGAAATCAGAACTTTTGTTCCTTTCAATTGCCGCTCCCAACCGTGAAAATCGCAGAAATTACTACAAAATCATGGAATAGGTTTTGCCGCTTCATCGATGTCAAGAACAAAGATCTCTTTGGATGGTTGTGTTCGGAATCCCATATAGAATCGGGCTACGGAGGCCGATTTTGCATTTTTGATGGGAAGGCTGTGAGATAAGTCAAAAGAAATCGCACGCCGACACTTTTCAATGCCAAAAAAAAAAAAATTCCGATTTCATCCGATTAAACGTACCAGTTCGAACTCATCACTTGTCAAACATCGGCTGCCGAAAGGACAAGTCGATTGATAGCCCCGTTTCGGATGAATTCAAGAAATAGACCGATCGGTAAAAATCGAGTAGATCCCTCCCCCGTTAGGGAAAATATAGATGATATTTTAGTTGCGAGTTCGGAAATCGCAACTAATTTATTTCGAGAGCGTATAGAGGCTGTGTTTTCCAGTCGCTGGTCGAAGTTGAACTGTCTGTTCTGTTTAGCAAAGCATACGTTTCGTCCCGTTACTTTGCCTAAGATGGTATGACATTTTCCAGATGCTAAGGGTCGTCGATAATTCGAGATTCGGAAATTCCGTTTTGTCCGTGTTGTAGTCTATAATTTATGTGAGTCGGTATGGTCGCCACGCTATAATTGTTATCGCGGGATTTTTATTCTGTTTGAAAAATTCGAATATCAAAAATGAATTCCAGGATGTGGAATTTCCTCACCCTTAGCATTTGGGGTGTGGAGTTCTCCACACTCACCACACAAAAGTCGCCGGCCCTGTTTGTACTGGATTAGTAATCAATATCCAACACACAGATCCGAAACAATTTTTAGAAGATGCTAAATATCTGGTGATCATTCGCATTGAAAATGCACTACGAAAACACACCTGTATCAAAGTAAATACTTCAAACAAAATGCTTTAACACAGCGAATAGGCAGCTTCTTTCAACAACACATCTGGAGAAATGGTATTCTAACCATGTTGTCGCACCCATAATAACCCAGATAGAAGAATTTCAGGAGAGGGATAGTGGCTGGGTACTGAGTAGACTGATTAATTTAGAAGTCAATGTGAATAAATGTGTACCTCTAATTGGATCGAGTTTTGTTGAATTACCTCGTGCGGTTAAAGTTCGAAGAACAGTGATAAATGTTCGTTCGCGAGACGATGCATGCTTCGCCTGGGCAATCCTTTCAGCTTTACATCCTACAGCGATTAATCCGAGTCAACCAAGTTCGTATCCACATTTCTCAGGGATATTAAATTTAACCGGAATTTCATTTCCCATGACAATCAAACAAATACCAAAGTTTGAGAAAATGAATAAAATGTCCGTCAATGTTTTTATTCTAAATAAGAAACGTTATAGTGGTGTCTTCGAAATCAAGCCATTGCAATTACCTGATGACAAAAAGGCGACCCACATTAATTTGCTCATGGTTCAAAACAGTGAAGGCAAATCACACTTTTGCTGGATCAAACATCTCTCTAGATTGCTATCGGAACAGATTTCAAAACATCATGGTGAAAAATTCATATGTGATAGGTGTTTACATGTCGATACTGCCATTCTAATACGTCGTATCCCACATTTGTAAAATTGTTCAGGAGGCCATGAAAACGCTTCACTCTTACCATTGAAAAGATAGGACTTGACGGATTGGAATATTTATTTAAAAATAGTAAATCAACGATTTGACCGCTAAAACTTGAACATAAGCTACATAACATTATTATCATTCAATTTTTTCAAAAAAGTCAATTTCTGAAATTTTGTGGGATACGACGTATTAGAATGGCAGTATCGATGTGTTTTATAGTGAGGTACGGTTAAGTAAACACAGCGTTGATTGCACTAAATTGAATGACTGTGCAATACAGCTTACGGATGAAGAAACTAAGTGGTCGCAGTTCAAAAATCATGTACGGAAGGAGGTTGTGCCATTGATAGTGTACGCAGACTTTGAATGTCTGCTTAATGAACTACCAACTGAAGGGCTGACTAATGGGCAGTCCCATGCATATCAAAAGCATGAAGCATTCAGTGTTGGATATCATTTTCATTGTTCATTCGATACTTCACGATCAAGGTACGCATCATATCGAGGCGCCAACCCGTCAGAATTGTTGGTTAAGGAACTACAAACAATTGCAATCGACCTGGAAACAACCTATCAAAATCCAGTTAAAATGAATAAATCAACTCAAACAGAAAATTCGGAGTATAGGAACGCAGCAATCTGTCACATCTGTGGGGGTCCAATTACTGATACAAGGTTACGCGTTCGCGATCATTGTCATTATACTGGTAGATATAGAGGTCCCGCGCATAACGCGTGTAATTTGAATTATCAAGACGATCGGATTATTCCAATCGTATTCCACAATATGACTGGCTACGATGCAAATTTCATTATAACAGAACTCATGATAACATTCGAAGAAAAAGTAACAGCATTGGCGCTCAATAAAGAAAAGTGTATTTCATTTACAAAGGAGTTCAAGGAGGGCAGTAGTTTCAAGTTGAGATTTATCGACTCATTCAAATTTTTCAATTCCAGCTGAGACGAACTTAGTTCATATTTGGGGATCGAAGAATTGAAAATATTAGGAGAAAATTTCAATGACATTAGTTCAGCTCAATTCAAACTCTTGACGCGAAAAGGTGTGTTCCCCTATGATTACTTGAACTCACTTGATAGGCTAGATGATACTACTCTACCACTGCGGGAAGAATTTTATAACGGATTAACAAATACCAATATTTCAGGAGAGGATTATTTACACGCTATTATTGTTCGGGAATCATTCAGCATAAAGACGTTGGGCGAATACAGCGATTCGTATTTGAAAACAGATGTTTTGCTCCTGGCAGACGTATTTGAAAGTTTCAGAAAAAGTTGCATGAGGACGTATGATTTGGAACCTGCATACTATTTCACTCTTTCGGGGCTGACGTGGGATGGAATGCTCAAGTATACGAAAATTAGTTCACAGTTGTTGACTGATATAGATATGTTATTATTTGTAGAACGAGGTATACGAGGTGGTTTGAGTCAGTGTTCAAATAGGTATGCATGCGCTAATAATCGATATATGAAGTGTTACGACGTTAATGCACCTCAAAAATATTTAATGTACTTCGATGTAAATAATTTATATGGTTGAGCAATGTCTCAGCCTCTGCCTACCAGTGAATTTCAATGGCGTGCAGATGTATCACAATTTGATGTGCTACTGATTCCCGATGACGCTTCAATAGGATATATCCTGGAAGTTGATTTAGAATATCCTGAGGAAATGCATGATCATCATAAAGATTTGCCATTCTGTCCCACCCATAGCAACGCTCCAAATACAAAAGATGTTGAGCTGCGTGCAACTTTGCATCATAAAACACGATCTATCATTTACTACAGAAATCTCAAACAGTGTTCGAACGATGGTTTGAAATTATGTAAAATACATCGAATTTTACAGTTTGAACAGTCGGCTTGGCTAGGTTCATATATTGCTCTGAACACAAGTTTGCGCACACGTGCCAAGAATAATTTTGGAAAGAATTTGTTCAAATTGATGAATAATGCAGTATTTGGTAAAACAATGGAAAATGTGCGCAATCATGTGGACATAAAGTTGATCAGTGAGTGGGATGGACGATATGGGGCAAAATCTTTGATCGCAAAACCAAATTTCCATCGGCGCATAATATTTTCTGAAAATTTCGTTGCAATAGAACTGCGTAGGTTGGAGGTGGAAATCTTCAAACCAGTGTATGTGGGGATGTGCATATTAGATTTATCTCAAACCTGCCTATACGCGTTTCATCATGAATATATGAGACCTCAATTTCAAAATGAATGTAGGCTACTGTATACTGACACAGACAGTTCAATATATGGAATAAAATGTGACGATATTTATGAAATAATGAAGCGTGATATTGAAACATTGGACACAAGTGATTATAGTCCGAGTAATCTGTATAATATTCCACTTAGAAATAGAAAAGTTCCAGGACTAATGAAAGATGAAAATAATGGTGATATAATGACTGAGTTTGTCGGTTTGAGATCTAAAATGTATTCAATTAGAATTGATGAAAAAGAGGTTAAAAAGGCCAAGGGAATAAAAAATTGTGTTGTACAGACAGGAATAACGTTTGCGGATTATCTGAATTGTTGAAATACAAACCTTGACTTGAACAAGCAGCAGCAATCCATACGTTCAAAGTTGCATAAGGTATATTCAGTATGTGAGACAAAAATAGCCTTGAGCTCCACCAATACCAAACGTTATGTAATTCCCAATTCCACTGACACGTTGCCGTGGGTTATATAGTATAAGGAGTGAGTTGGAAAGTGATTCAGAAAAAGGTTGCAGCAGTTGATTGATTTTTTTTTGGTATTTATTGAATGTTAAAATATATTTGTATTGCAATTATAAAGCATTGTTCTTATTTATCCATGAATTGTGTGATGAATCAAACCCTAACCATTCACCATAAACCTGATTCCCCCTCTAACGTAAGATTTTTTCCACTAAATGTACACTAAATGTAATGGATTCTGAGCCGGATGTGTTCGACAATCGAAGAAACAGCCAATCGGCGCTCTGGATTTTTGTAGTCCAGAGCGCTGATTGGCTGTTCCTTCTATCTAGATTACACATCCGGCTCAGAATCCATTACGTTTAGTGTACATCGGGATATTTAGCTATTTTTAATTCATGTTCATAAAATCCCCCCATAATAGGCTGTCCACGAGAATCTTCGAGGGAATACGTCGCGGGACTCGTAACTCGCACTTTAATGATTTTGAATACTTCCGTGGACCAATTAGGTGTGAATCCCGGAGAAAATACAGTTTTGTATTTACTGACTTGTACAAAGTCACCGATTTTGAATTTTGCAGGCCCCGCTATTTTGATGTTACTGTATACGGTTGTAAGAAGTTTCTGGGCAATCGTTGGTGTAACTTTTTGCGGAGACATTCTAATTGTTCTGTGCACGCGTTTATCATAGTCGGCAACCAACCGGTGAAGCATATTCACCCATTCGTAGGATCCGTTAGCGGTAAAGGCCATCCACATTGCGTTTTTCAGGGTTCTGTTCCAACGTTCAACTACGGATGCCTTCATAACGCTGTACGTTGAGTAGTGATGAATTCCATTTTTAGATAAGAGAGACTCAAATGATGCGTTATAAAATTCTTTACCATTATCAGTTTGAAGATTTTTCGGTTTTCGTGAGTCTGATATGATTATAGTAAATGCTGCACACACGTGCTTCGCGCTCTTACTTTTAAGTGGAATAGCCCACGCATACTTGGATAGAACGTCAATTACTGTAAGTATGTACTCGAATCCCTTGTTAACTTTTGCATACGGTTGCATGTCAACAAGATCTGCCTGCCACAAATCGTCGTATCCATGTGTGATAACCCTTCGACGGGGATAATTACGTCGCGCTGGCGCATGCAGCTCTTTTGCTAGCTGCAGTTTTTCTTCACTCATTTTAATTACGAGCTTTGAGATGCGCAACGAGTAACTGAATTCGAGTTGTCAGATCAGCATGCAACAAGTCGACATGTTTCTCATTTACAGCATCGAATGGCTGCGCGGGAGTCTTCATTTTGTGTCAAAACTTATTCTCAAGATCAAAGTCGTTCACGAGACCCACCCGTTTAATGGTTGGTAACGAATCAATATAATATATTGTTTGCGCTCCTGCCCTATCAACGTATGATTTTGTCGCAACGTCGTACCCAAGACTTGGATCACCCACACGAGTTAGTCTTTTACCTGCAAAATTATAATGTCCATCAGATGTAAGATTTTTCCTATCGACAAATCCTTCATTCACTGCATCGAATTGATTGTCAGGATTTCCAACATTTGTGAGACGTTTATTTCTGAAATTCCACGTTGCATTAGGCTCGAGTTGTAAAACATTTTTGCAAACTTCATCGACATATTTTTTGTTAACAGCATCGTTTTCAGCCACTGGTGTATGCACTTGTTTTATTCGTTTGTTTCTTAAATTATGAAGCCCCCCATCATGAGGAGTTGAAAAATTAGTGTTGACGTATTCCTTCGTCACGACGTCGGTCGACTCGGTAGGAGTCGCAAAATTTGTTAACCTTTTACCGCGGGAGTCAAAATTTCCATTCACTTGAAAAATATTGCTGCACCCATTCGCGGCGGATGTGCTCAATCTGGGGATACGTTTGTAAAGATGTTTTCCGAATTTATCAACAGACATTTCTACACTGACGAGTAATAGTGTAGCTGCACCTATATATGAATAATATTTGCCTCGCGAAGTTCCTCTATGATGGACATTATTTCATTGTCATGACCTGTGTGGCCAGCATTCCTGGACGCAACTAGAAGTCTCAATCTCTCAACAAGTTTGTTCGGGTTGTCCCAATGGACATCATCTACAGGATTATTTGTAACGACCATTCTGTTCGGAACCAAACCATGAACAGACGATTTGCTACGAGCCGTAGTGTTGAATAATTTCGCGATTATATATTTCCATTTGTAACTTTTATTTCCATTCATCTGTCCGCGTTCAGTATATCCGCGCTTGTGTGCGTTAGTTGCATGTATAATATGCTTTTGTATTCTATGAGATCAATATCCGTAAAGTCTGCTTCTTCAGGAATTCGTTTAAAAATCAGCTGCATCAATCCCGTGGATCCCTTGTACCTGATATTATTGATTATGATATTATCATTTCTATCCACTTCGATAGGGGAATCACCGAGCAACCAGAATCCATCCGCGAAACGAACCCCATACGTTGTATCATATTCGTGTTTCGTGTCAAGAATCAATCCCTTGAAATACGGCTCAGTCAATTCACCGAAGATCTTATTAATATATTGGACAGCCTCATCTCGACCCTCAGGGGTTTCTAGAATTGATCGCAAAGTGGTTTCAGGTGATGGCTCAGGGTATGACTGAGCTACGGGCTCTAAGTTCAGAAAAACGGAGTCGTTTCTTGGCTGTGAAAAGTCTATTTCCATCGAAGCGGATGCATTCTCAGTAGTACCCCGGCGAATAGCGATCGGGGTGCTCGACGGTTTGAAACGGATAGTTCGGTTCAGCTTCGTGTCATCCTCATAGTCCAGTTCAAGTTTCCGTTTCACCTGCACCATTGGTTTTCGTTCGACCCACCTATTGATGTTGCTACCCTCGGCTAGGATCTGTAGAGGGGCCACGATTGGTGCTAGGTTTTTTCCAGGGCTTCACCAGCCTCCGACTGATTAACTTTCAGCGCTCGGTATTTTGCACGAATCGCTTTACTCGATCGCGAAATTGCTTTTTCAATTTTTTCATCATTAACTTTTGTGGAATCATTTTTATTCTTCATGCCTCCGACAAGCGCTGCAGACTCGTTTACCAATTCAGACATGGTGACGCTTAGGAAGTTGAAGGGTAACTGAAAGATTCGGCATGGCAAACAACGCATTCATCGAACCCTCGTCGGTAACGACCCACCTGAAGGGGGTCGTCCTTAACAATTACAAGAAACCCAAATTTTTTGAACCAACATAGTGCACAAAGTTTTTGAAATACATCGTATGCCATATCGTTGTTGACATGATCATCATACACGTGACGTAGATTCAAACTGTCTTGCTGCAATAGGATGAGAACATTCGCGTTGTCTCGAATCAGGTGTTTGGGGACTCGCGCATATGGTTGACACGAATAGAAACAGTCAACTTGAGCACGTCTTTCCATGGAAAAATATTCCCGAACTACGTCTTGCTTGTCACAGGCCACGTCATCAAATATAAACACTGAGTTGGGTAATGATTCGGTAGGGGGGATTACATCGCAATTGTTTGAGAATGGGAAAAATCTAATTTCTTCGATATTCGTTAGAAGTTTTTCCAGATATCGATATTTGGGTTGTTGCAACGATTTTGAATAGATGTAAACATTTTCAAAGCGAACTCCATTACAACTTTTTAGCAGACTTATCACAACATTTGTCACCCACAATCGGAAGGCCCGCAAATTATTGCTCTGATTGTATTCGATAGTAGGGGACCGTGCCGCTGGGGGGTATCGACCTCCGTTTTATTGTCAAGATTTACCACCCGAATGGAGTACGGCTGCTTGATAAAATGCATCGTTTGCTTGTGATTAAAATATGGCTCGGTGGAGGGTATTTATATGATACGCAGCCATTATTTTTTCTTAGTTTTGAAATGTATGTGGACATTGATGTATCGTCGGATCAATTCTTTACCACCGAACTACTGAAATATATACCTACTATCGGGCCGTAAAGTCGTCGCACTTGGGTTCGACACATTATATTCAAGTGAAAAAAAATCGGACAGTTTCCGGATATGAATCATTTGCAAGCTTGTCCTATTCCCCATTAGATCAACCATAGACCATTGTTGTATAACAATCGGAAGGGAAGTTATCGTTCAATGTATGTAAAAAGACGTAGTTTTCACACATTGTTTTTCGTAGCTTAACTTCAACTCATCGCCATTCTTCTAAAATGTCCGCAAAGAATATTCAAAAATCATGCGCAATCTTTGAAGCCTCCTGAATGCAACGCTCTCTGAATCCTGAAGAAATTTCTAAAATCATGGTCACGGAAGTGGAAAATAGCCCAAATGGTGATCTCGGAGACGGGTAACAACAGAAGGGTCATCGATGGCTCAAAATTCAGAGAAAAATTATGGCAAGCAATTGCCATTGAGATTTAATATGTTCGATGTGTTGTTAAACAGTTATGGCAAACGCGCACCGGATATGAATACTTTGCAATAACTGTTGAACAACAGATCGAACATATTGAATTGCTTGCCATAATTTTTTTCTGAATTTTCAGCAATCGATGAACCTTCTGTTGTCACCCGTCTCCGAGATCACCACTTGGGCTATTTTCCACTGCCGTGACCATAAGTTTAGAAATTTCTCTAGAATTCAAAGAGCGTTGCATTCAGGAGGCTTCAAAGATTGCGCATGATTTTCTAAACATTTTTTCCGGCCACTTTGGAAGAATGGCGATGAGTTGAAGTTAAGCTACGAAAAACAATGTGTAGAAACTACGTTCATTTTACATACTGTAACGAGCAGTTTTCTATCGGGGGAAAGAAACAACAGATCCACTATCTCGCACAAAGCGTCCCAACGTCACGAAAGTTACCTAGAAAAACGAAAAGGGTTGGGCGCCAGGCACGAAACCGTGCCGAGGTAACAGAAACTGAAAAGAAAAAAACTAGAGACGGTATTGGCCGGCTAGGCCAGGGTAGAGGAGAACGTGGGGGCGACGAAATAAACATTCCGAAACACGATATTTAGTAGTCAGAAAATAAGCGTAGATTTATTATCTTTCCGGCAGCGGAAGAGTACAGTCGTACGGAATATATAAAAAAAATAAAAGAAACCTCTATTAACAATCAAGTTAGAAATATTAGACAGTAACGATACTCAATATTTTGGGAGTTAGCTTAGTTTATACGATACGCAACTTAAGCGGGCGTGATAGCCGCGGCTCATTCACCCATACGCAACGGAACCTATTTTAATAATGAAGTAAGTAACGAATCAAGCAAATTAAAGAAAAAGTGGAAATTATAAGTGTAATTCAGTAAATAAAAAGAAAATAGAGAAGAAAAAAAACTTTAGCTCCGGCGAAACGCGGCAGGCTTGAACCTGCGACGCGTAGTTTGACAGGACGGCAGAATGTACAGCTGATCCGGAGCTAGGCGTCAGGCTCGCCGTACAGTACGGCCGACGCTCGAGACGAGACGGCGGGAGGGGCAGGGAACTCACAGACGACACACTAAGCCGTTGCTAGAGCAGCTGAGGCGATGCGCACACCGATGCGCCGTCACTACTACTCTAGCCGGTCGACACACACACTCTGATGGCTCACTCGTAGTTAGACCGGCCGTATGCCGGTATCTCGTACGCAAGGAGTGAGCCTACTATGACTAAGGCTGGATTATCCAGATTCAACGCAATAATATAAAACGCTTAACAAAGTTAACTAGATACAGAAAGATTCAGAAATTCAAATGTTCGCAGGTAACCCATAGGCAAAGAGGAAACAGGAAATAATTACAGATAGTAATACAGGAAAAAGCAATTAGCAAAGAAATAATATTAGGAATTACGCTAGGAGCAGCTGATAAAGTTGAGGCTACGTAAGTTATCCGACACCCTATGGTAGAAATACTGATGACCCCGACAACCCGTCAACAATAGGTATCGACTGAGAGAAGTCTCGCAGAACTAGGGAATAACCAAATAATATTGAACAATTATATTCAATAGAGAAAATCAGAGAGACGGGTGGTCGTAGCCTAAGCGAAAAGCCTACCTTTATCTGGCTCGGTACGGTACGGCAGGATCTCCACACACGCACCCACACACTATAGATAATGGCCGTGACACATAAGACGCAGGCACCAAGAAGCCGGCACTCACTTATTAGCCAAGGTTTTTGAGCACTAAAGCAGTAATTAAACAATATGGCACTAAGATAAACTTGCGAGACAAGCTAAACTATGAGATAGCCACGATTTTAGGTACAGCAAAGCAAATAGAGGTAGGTTACAAGCAAAAGAAGGCAAAGCGCAAAATTAACGTAATAACTCCAAAAATGGCGATAAGCTAGAAGAAAGCGGATGCTGATCATTCCGGAAATATGGTCGAATCTTGACATGTTTAGATGGCGCCTTCGGAGTGGGATAGGTAGCCTTTCCATACACGCCGGGTTCGCTGTACCGACACCTGTCAGATAGTCGATGACCGTTGCGGGAGGTACGGGGACGGGAGGCAGCATCAGGCCGGGAGGTGCAGCCCTCTCCCGATCGGCAGGCAGATTTCGGCTCGTGAGTAGTGTCGATACAGATACTACCGTCGTGACTTCACGGGCGTACCTCCCCTTACGGCACTACCTCGACGTCACTCGACGATCTCGGCGTGTGAGGTATACCTGTGAACGTACAAGAATCTTACGGCAGACAATAACTTAAGGGGGTATCCACACCTTTGAATGGGTTAAAATTCTGAAAAAGATATTAATGTTTTACAGCGAATTTGAGAGTCTGATCAAATCCAAAAAAATCATCAAGTTTGGGGAGGGTTTGACCCTCATTATCGATACCTAACATTCAATATTACTTTGAGTCCAATAGTAGTTACGCTCCATATAGAAAAATACCAAATTACTCGGTTGTCGTAAAGAATCAGGAGTATCGTTGGACCAATTCTGGAGTTTTTGGTCTTCAAGTGTTCAGAAGAGGTGCCTCTATCAGATGAACAGACAACTTTTTGATATCGCAAAAATTGCCTGACTCGCTTAGTTTTTACTGAGATTTTACTGATTCTTCAATTTTTTTTCTATATTTTTTCTATTATCTCAACCAAAAATAGTGATATCAAAAAATTGTCAGTTCATCTGATAGAGGTTTGGATTCTACAAATTTGAAGACCACAAACTCCAGAATCGGTCCAACGATGCTCCTGATTCTTTACGACAACCGGTCAAAATATTCATTCTCCAGAAATCAACTTTCAAACTTTTTTATTTCAATTTTTTTTTTATTTCCTATTTTTCCCAGAGAGGAAAATCTAGTTACAGGAAATCAAGTTTTAAGATTTTGCTTATGATTAATATGCTGGATCCGCAGCTGCTCTCGTATCGATGAGTTATGAGTCGAGTCGAGTCTAGACACATGTGCCAGGCGGAGGTTTGTAGTGAGTTTTGACCCGTTCTGTACAACAACAGTGTCGGTTAGGTGTCCGATGAGGCTGTTAGACAAATAATGAATTGCTTTAGAAAAAATCTAATCAAAATTGTTCAAAACATAAAAATTCTGTAAAATTTTTTATCTTCAATATTTTTGAGATTCAGAAGATGCTAGCACAATTTTTGTCAATACTAAGAAAATTCTTTCATCTTTCATCAATCATACCTTTTTTCTTATAATATTTATTAATTCTTGCAATTAATATATGTATTATAGAAATACCCATCTTTTTGGAAATCCAAATGTGTAGTCTCCTGGCATCGATTTCAAACGCACTTTTTGATGGATCATCTTCTTTCGATTCCGAAGTATCATCTCAGATATATATACCTACACTATGTTTATCCGATAATGGAAATTACTATTGGTTTGAATTCGTACTGAGAGCACGACAATATTTACAAACAAGTGGACACCTAACCTCGAAAAAACGTAGATAGCAGCCATGTGTTCTGTCAATGATCACAATTTAAAAGAATATTGAAAATTCAATATGTGTAAGAATGATAATTACAAACGATTAAAAGATCACGAAATCAAATTCAAAATCGAAATATACCAAAACCTCATAAAAGTAAGCAGTGGTGTTGGCGGTGTTGTACAATACTTATGGCACCAATCTGAGGGTTCGCGCGCGCTTTTTCGCAATTTGGCACTGCCATGGCTGTAACTTCTTAAATTCTCTAGATATCTTGACACCGATTTATTTGCAGGTAGAGTAGGTCACTAGCATTCCAAATAAATTATAAAAAAAAATCGATTTTTTGAAAATTCAAAGGTGTAGATACCCCCTTAAACTAAATAATGGACCTTTTGCCTTGGGGTCGGTGAAAAGAATAGACGCACACAACACTGAACAGATATTCGGTCGCTCCGCGGGGAGGAAGGAGCTGGTCAGTGGCGGGTCTAAATCCACCACGTTACAATACATTGAACGATAACTCCCCTCCTGATTTTCGTACAAGAATTGTCTATTCCTGATCTAACGGGGAATAGGACAAGCTCGAAAATGATCTATATCGGAAGACTGTGCGATTTTTCTCGACTTGGATATAGTGTGTCACAGTCGAGTGCCCCGACTTTACGGCCCGATAGTAAAGTTATATTGTTGCAGTACTACGGCGATCTGATCCCAAAACTATGGAATCAACTTCCCGAACATATAAAAACGGATCCAGACATCGCCCAGTATCGCGTGTGTCTGAAACTTTATGATAAAGGTATTGATCATATTGACGGGCCCGCGCGCCGGATAAGAAAGTGCAGTCAATGCCAAGAGTGCGATCCCTGGGGCAAGGTCTGTTGAATAGCGTCATTAATTCACTGCCTGTCGAATTACACATACCAGGCTATCAGTATTGCGGACCCGGCACCCATCTAGCCAGGCGTCGTGCTCGAGGTGACGCGGGCATCAACCCGTTGGACAAGTTGTGTCGCGAGCACGATATAACCTATTCGCAAAGTAAAGATTTCGAAACACGACATAACGCTGACAGAAAACTAGCGGAACAGGCATCACGACGAGTCGAGGCTGGAGACGCAGCATTGCTTGAAAAAGCTGCTGCGTGGGCAGTTTCACGCGCTATGAAGGTTAAATTAAAGATGGGTGCTGGGCTGAAACGTGGTAAGGCAAGAAAAAAATTTCAGGTCGAGAGTTCCCAAAAAAGAATAAGAAAAAAAATGTTTCACAACCTCGACGGAAGAGGGTGAAGCGCGTCAAACCTCGAATTTTGCCGCCGGGAAAGCGTGGAGGATTCTCACCATTTTTGGTTCCATTACTTGCGGGATTGTCAGCTGTAGGCAACTTAGCGGGGGGAGCCGCAGGCATTGCGAAATCTGTCGATCAGGCATCTCACGCGCGGAAACTGTTATCTGAGACTGAACGACATAATCGTGATATGGAGCAGCATGGTCGGGGGTTATATCTGAGTCCCTATAAAAAGGGTGGTGGGATGGGAAAATGTCGAGGAAAAAAAAAAAAAACTCAGAAATGAGATGATTATTCTACCTGACGGTCCGACAACTAACATCGAGCTACTCGCGGATGCGAAACGTATGCGTATTCCATATTTCAAAGGCGTGTTTATGCGATCTGAACTATTTCAAAATACAAATCGCATCCAAGCTAATGAGTGTGGAATAATTAACCTGGATACTTTGCACGGACCTGGCACACATTGGGTTCCATATGTGAAACGTGGAAGTAAAATGAAATATTATGATAGCTCTGGAAATCTGCCCCCGCCCAAAGAATTTATTCAATATTTTGGAAACAATGTGCAAATTGAATACAACCACAAACAATATCAAAATTATAATTCTGCGATATGTGGCCAGCTTTGCTTATATTTTTCACGTGAAAATGCATAGATTACATTGTCAGTTCACTGTTTGTATTTAGAACGATAATACATAGATTACATTGACATTTGAACTTCAGTATGCGTGCGACCGCGATATGTCTCTGACGCTCACGCTTTCGGGGTCAGCATCTGTTCTAAGTGCAAGCTACTTGCCACCTATTGTCCTACGTGAAAATGTTGAATACGTACTGGGATTAGTAAATTTTGGAACATTTAACTCAGTACCTGATGTTGACAGAACAAACAATACATTTTATTATGATGGTGACAAAAAGATTACTATTCCAGAAGGATCCTATGAGATTAATGATTTGAATAGGTATTTATCTGGGAAGCTAGTTGACGATTCCGAATCTTCCCCCGCGATAGTACTTCGCCCAAACAACAATACATTGAAATGTGAGTTGAAGTGCGAGTATGACATTGACTTTAGTAAGGAAAATAATTTCGGCTCATTACTAGGTTTTACAAAATGGAAGCTTGGAGCTAACGTTTGGCACGAATCCGATTTGCCAGTCAACATTTTGAGAGTTAATACTATACGACTTGAGTGTAACATCACCGCTGGAGCATATAGCAACGCTCGACCAGTGCACACGATTCATGAATTCTCTGCAAACGTCCCCCCGAGGTATAAAATCTCGGAGTCACCTTACCACGTCATTTACTTACCTCTCAGCTCTCGCGTAATAGACAACATAACAGTCCGCGTTGTGGATAAAGACGGTAACCTAGTCAACTTTCAGGGAGAAGAGATAAAGATTCATTTGCACGTGAAAGAACGGTGATTCCTTTATCATATTGATCTATGAAAGCGTGCACAAATATCCCGTGCCCGCACAGCCATCACTGAGTATTCAAAGTTTGGTCAAACAAACAACACCATACGCAGTCCGCCAATTGCTAACACCGGATAACGCCGAATTTCTAAAATCATTAGGATTTTGTGTAAAAGATAGAAATGGCAAGTATGTTAAACATTAATGCTCGACCGGTATTTGATAACAGTATAACTCGGGTTGAAGTTCATGCTCATGCCCCTTATGCAAGTACATCATATCAAAATAACGACGACATACGAATTCCAATTCAACAGCAGGATTTGTATACGCTGCCTTGCAACAGTTTTTTACACCTCGAGGGTACATTACTGAGTTCAGTAGCGGACGCATCCGGTGTCCATCAGCCGGTAAAAAATGTCAAACTTGTCAACAATGCGATGGCTTTTCTCTTCGATGCAATTTGGTATGAATTGAATGGAATTGAAATTGATCGATGCAAAAATGTTGGAATTACCACTACTATGAAAAATTATTTATCATTTAGTACTAATGCTGGCAAAGCCTTAGAGGTTGCAAATTGGGCAGTACCGGGAAATTTAGTTAAATTGGATAACGGGTATTTCAATTATTGCATATCACTCAGCATTCTGCTCGGGTTTTGCGAAGATTATAAACGAATTATCACCAATGCACGTCATGAGCTGATTTCAATTCGATCAAGGACTGACTCGAATGCTATTTTTATCGGCAACACCAATACAGCGGTAACTTTGAAGATTAATAAATTACAATGGCGTATGCCACGTATAACTGTCGAAGACTTGCAAAAATTGGAGCTTTTGCATCTTCTTGAAAGTGGTACATCGATTCAAATGAGTTTTCGTTCATGGGATCTGTACGAGTATCCAGTGCTTCAAGGAACTACTCATCATACCTGGTCCGTGAAAACCGCCGTTCAACTTGAGAAACCTCGGTATGTGGTATTGGCGTTGCAGACTGGACGTAGAAATATACTTACCCAAGATCCCAGCGTACTTAACCATTGCCAATTGACAAACATTCGCCTATACCTTTATTCAGAATCATATCCCTACGATAATTTAGATTTAGATTTTAATCGGAAACGGTATGCCTTGCTTTATGATATGTACGTTAAATTTAAGGCATCGTACTATGGCGCGACTGAGGCGCCGGAACCATTGCTTGATTTAGATACATTCAAAAGACATGCTCCTATCGCGGTAATAGATTGTTCGCGTCAGAATGAATCTCTCAAAAGTGCAAGCGTAGATATAGGTCTCGAGTTTCAGTGCAACGCTAACGTGCCTGCAAACACAACCGCATATTGCTTAATTTTTCATGATAAAATTATTGAATACAGCCCGCTAACGAACGTGGTTCGAAAGATGGTTTGAATAAAAAATTGAAGTCGTCGGGGTGAGATCACGAGCCTTGGTAAAAGTCATCGGGGTGGGATCAGAAGCTTCTATAAATGCTGGGGAGTCCGAGTATTTTGCATAAAGGTATACGTGAACATGGGGCCCACATTTGTCGATGTTCAGGGGTTTGCGGGGCTCAACGACATGTTTATTATGAAAGAAATTGCAGTTCTACAAAACGAATTTGATTTGCAACATTTTATCTTCAAGCCCCCATATACCTGGTCAATTTTATCCAAGGACCACTAACGTTTGGCGATTCAGAGTCAAATCAATCATGGATTCAGCTGAAACGACGGAAATATACCTCACTCGGAACTACTTTATCTCGTGCGACCTCATCTCGAAAATTCTCCATCAGTTTTAGTTACAACCAAGTCGGTTAAATGAATTTCAAAACGATTGTTTAATGTTAGTGCAGCCTATTTAGCTGATGAAATAGTATCTAATATATGAGGCGGTCGCTCGAAGAACGACCTAAAGCGACTCAGGTCATTTTTCGGGCGAACGTATTATTAGGTACACAAGGTCACAAAGTATCTATATACCAAATTTCATAAGATTTAATCAATTTTTGAGCAAACTGTGAGTGTGTGAAACCACGCGCCTACCATATTATCGCCCGCGTAGTCTCCCGCTCGACTCAGCTGACTCGGCTCTGTGCTTCAGCCGAGAGCGTCAAGCAGTGTAGCCGTGTCGTTTACTCATAAAATGAATAAACAAAAAAAAATCATAAAAAAAAAAAATTAACAATAAAAAATAACATTGTTTTTTTTTTTACATCCTTAAATAAAATGATATAAACAAATATCTCTTACTATTACATTTTTCTCGTGTTTTTATAGCTATAAAACATATTTTTAGTAGTTCTTCCGAAAAACGACCTAAGTGCTCTTGCATAAACTGTCGCTAAAAATATTGTTAACAAATGTTCACTGAAGATTTTATGCTTTAAATCCATTATTCGACAGTAGAATGTTTACAATAAATAGAACGAAATTGATTAGTTATATTTAACTATGAGCAGTACAATGTTGAATTTTCAAATCGCTTTTTCTCGAAACGACCAAACTGCACTTAGGTTGTTCTTCGAGCGACCGCCTCATATGGCAACCAAGGCGTGACAGCCACTTGGGTGACTGTGCTATTGAAAATGAATTTAGAATTAGTGATCGATGTAGGGTGGTAAAATAAAAAACTATATTCGTTTCACAAAAAATACTGTTTTTCAGTCGTTACCGCAGCCCCATATCCCATTTCTCCATGGAGATTCGCCGATTCTCTTCCCAAATCTTGTGAAGTTCACGCAGAACCTCTTCACGCGTCTTAAACTGAAAATCCTCTTCGTCGTCGTCGGACGCTTCTCCTGTAGGAATACTGATTGCCTGAGCAATTGAGGTTTGGGGGTTTTCCTGGAAATGAAAAAATGTGTGCGAATCATTAAAACTTCAATTCTGAATATATTTTAGAATTGCACTCTCTTAACATATAATTTATTATTCACACAATAGTATAATTTTGAATCGTACCTGCTTGACTTTTGGCTTGGAGCTCTCTGGATGCATCGGTTCCTCAGGGGTCACATCCTGGTGGGGTTGCGCCTCCAGTGATTTGTTTTCTACACTCGCCATTTTTCAGTTACAAACTAAATTCAAAGAAGAAATAAATGTATTGGTATAAGTTGAATGGTATTGATGGAGCAGAGTCTGTACTTACTAGTGAGTTAGCTTCGGTAAATCGACTAATTGAGATGTCGTCCTTATCCTCGGAACACTTGTCAAACCCCCGCTACAATGTTCAATTATTTTTTGGGGGTAACCGGTCCACCCAAACAGATCACCCTGCGTTAAAGCTCGATGCAATTACCCCCTCTATCTCTCATGAACAGTAAAGCGGCTATCAATATTACAATATTACGTTTATCATGCCCAAGGGCAAATCTCGTCGCGATGCAGAACAGTTCGGCTGATCGACAATAATTTCAGCCCTTGGACTTAGCTCGTGACCTGAATTTTTGCTGAATTGACGTTTTCCACATGGTTACAGTTCGCACACGATTCGAACAAAGTTTGTACCTTTGGCCTAGCACATGACGCAAATGAACATTTTTAACGGAATAGCTCGAGTATATTAACTGACAGCGTAACGGAATAGCTCTAGTATATTCACTGATAGCGAGGCTGATAGCGGCATCCTACAGAAAGTTTCAATTCAACTAAAGTATAAAATCCGTAGTTTGTTTAACTAAAATATAAATTGGCAGTTTGACCAATAATATAGGAATCCAATTTGTAAGACGTTCAGTTTGTTGCGATGCATCGCATATTCATTGACACGTTGTGTTTCACGGGAAAAGATGACGAATTTGTCTTCAAAGAAATCGTATGAGTGAACGATAAGAGTGAAAAAATAATACACATAAAGTTTCAAGAGCCTTACGATATTTACGACCTGTCGGATGATCTGCGTGCAACCGTTGCAGAAGAAAGTGAATGGCATGGAATGTCCTGGTGGAATGGTTGGGCTCCTTATACCGAACTTGAATCGTTTCTATTAAAACATTCGAACGAATCGGAAGACTGAATTTACTTTGTGCAAAATCGGGAAATATCTGATCGGTTCAAAAAGTGGAGCAATGCAAACTTCGTTGAAATGGACAAGTATGGCTGCCCTTCATTGGACAAGTTGGGGGTGTTGTACCCGCGCGAACTCAGGTGAAGTGAGCATCATATGCGTTGCGCTGTCAGCCATGCATTGATGTTAAACACGTGGTATCTCGTGCATAGATCAAAACTGGGAGTAAGGCTGTGATTGAGTATAAAAGGGCTCGAATTCAAGTCTCAAACATCAGTCTTCAACTCGCACTCGATGAGAACCATTCACAAGCAGCAAGAACTGAAACTGCGAATGAAACTACATTTCGAAAATATTTGCGACGTAAAAACTCTGATTCAGACAAAATTGGATCTGAATCATATTTTGAGAAAGTTGGGAAGTATAAATCCGAACCCCAAAAAGCACCTTTGGTGCAAAAACCTTCCGCCAAGTCCATTAATGTGTAGATCACTCCACCAAAAAATAATCAAAGGTTGTGCTCGCTCACTCGATTGGTTGATGATTATCAACATACAAAAGCATTGAAATCAGATACAACTGCCAAGTACCTGTAGAATGATAAAAGTTTGGAATTGAAAAATTTGTTCAAACTAAATAACGTTGTACTCATTCGCTCGCTGCGCTCGCTCACTCTATTGGCTTATGATTATGGGTTGAAAAGACTATTCGGATGAAGAGATTGAAGATGTCAACATTTATCTAAAAATATTCATAACGAAAAAAAAATTAAAAAAAAAAATTTGGAGTCCGTGGTACGTTGGCGGGCCAATGTTTGAATATCTATCATATGACATTGACATGGTTCGTGATCGATATTTTATATTTCTTTTTCTACAGAAGGCCCCCCAAGTAACACTACCTCCAAATTTTTTTTTTTAATTTTTTTTAAATTTTTTTTTCGTTATGAATATTTTTAGATAAATGTTGACATCTTCAATCTCTTCATCCGAATTGTTTTTTCAACCCATAATCATAAGCCAATAGAGTGAGCGAGCGCAGCGAGCGAATCAGTACAACGTTATTTAGTTTGAACAAATTTTTCAATTCCAAACTTTTATCATTCTACAGGTACTTGGCAGTTGTATCTGATTTCAATGCTTTTGTATGTTGATAATCATCAACCAATCAAGTGAGCGAGCACAACCTTTGATTATTTTTTGGTGGAGTGATCTACACATTAATGGACTTGGCGGAAGGTTTTTGCACCAAAGGTGCTTTTTGGGGTTGATTTCACTACTTTTTGTAAAATTTTGCTTGACCACCTAATAATTGTGCTCGCTCGCTACGCTCGCTCGGTTGTTTTGTGCTATTTCATACCGCCCGAAGTCCCTCGATAAGCAGGAACGTCAACAGCAACGAGCACGCGTGTGCTCATAATTTTCCCCAAGTCTCAAATTTGTAGAGTGACGCGTAATGTACTTTCATAGCGTTTACAAATTGTTCCACTACAATAATTTTTTATACGTACAACATCTAACCCTGCGTGCAGCCCTCCTCCTGTCTCATCTGGGCCTGGGACCGGCAATGACGGAGTTACTTGCACGCAGGGTTATAGTTGCTGCTCATAACTAAATATATATGGATATCAGATATATGTATTGCAATTCGTAGGTAGTTTTTTTTTTAATGCAACTAGGTCCTCTGCAAAAAGAACATGTACGCATCCCGTACTTATAACGTCAACTTCCAATTCGGGTCTGAACAGAAGGTATCACAATATTTAGAATTGAGCCTATTCATGCAAGACTAGCGTAGAGCATAAAATAGAAATTTATGAAGTCAAACACCCGCATTCTGCTCTCTTCGTCTGACTTTTGCCGTTTCCCGTATCAAATAACACTATCCTGATACTTTGCAACCCAAGCGTTTTCTCTCATCATCCTCTCGTCTTATATGGCGACCCGCTACAAAATTAAATAATCCATAAATAAGTAATTTCATTCCATTTGTCGTGATAGCACTAATCTTAATTTGGAGAAAGCTTAATAGAGTCGAACATATAGACACAGGTTGCATACCAAAATGTAACAAATTTATTGAAATTTGACATTAAATTATTAATATACATTATGGATTAAAAAATTATCTCCACCGAAGGTCAAGGCACTACGTTGACGTGGAGTGTAGAATAAAGCCTATCGGAGTCCAACAAACAACATTGACTGAAAATCTCATTTTGACTAGATGATACGGAGTTAGATTATAGGACTCGTCGGAATCCTACGTATAACGTTGACTCACAATTTGAGTCTCAGCAGACGAGCCTTCGGAGATAAGCTTAACATGCAGCTTGAAGTAAAATTCGTTGCAATCCAACGCTTGAACTCGGCTTTATTGGTCTGGCTCCTTGCCGTTCCCTATATCGAATAATGCTATCCTCATATTTTTCTACTTCAACATTTTCTCTTGATTTTCTCTTGTCAGACTTCCTCAGGCGATAACTTGCTAAACAATTGAACCGAAAAAACCGTTTCTTCTGATAATTGCATTCATAAATCAGTTAATATTCATCTGAAAGTCTTGTCCGTTTATAATTGTTATTTTATTTATCACCATGAATTTTACACGTCAGCCGATTCGCATAACCTCAAAAGCTCGAGATCGTAGGATTTAAGATTAACCCATCGAAATATTTTTATTGGTGACTATCACATTAATGTACTTGGCGTAAGGTTTTGGCACCCGAGGGGCTTGCGGTGGGTATTCACTAGTTTTTGTACGTTCAAATTTTGTATTAAGCATTGCTCGTATTTCTCTTATTTCCTTTATTATTGAGATTTAAAAACATGAAATGACAATACGCGTCTGCTAGTGTAGGAGACCATAGACATAGAGCATGGACTGCGCATTCGGGCCGAAAATCGCTCGGTCGGTAGAAAGAGACAGCATATACACGCGGCCAAATCTGTTTCTTTCTAACCAACAACGTCAAATGCATAGAAAGAGACAGATTTGGCCGCGTGTGTTACCCTTCTCTCTCACTTTCGGCGTTATCATAGGCTGTATAGGGAATGCGCAGTCCATGCTCTATGTCTATGTCGGAGACGGTTTCTGTCTGCGATACTGGCGCTATCTACGTCGTAACTATCTCGTACTGACGTCACTCTACACAACTTTTGTGTGGTTTTCCGTCTAGTGATTTTATATGGGAATGGTTTGAATTGGCTGAATCTTGGTCTGAAGAAGACGAAAGACAAATATTGTACGAGGAAACGGGGTATCAGAATCTGAAGTTAATCATATCTCAGTACTCCGGACACCGATTTAATCGATCTAGGGCTCAAATGAAAGCTTTTCATGCCCACATCCTAGATTAAATCAGTTTTAATTCGTGTATGTTGTGAGGTGAAAGAAAACGAAGATACTAGTTCGCGTTATAGGTTAGGGTAGTTGCCTCTCGGGTATATAGACTCGTTGAGTCTCGCGCTTGAAAAAAAATTTTTTTTAATGTACTTGGCGCGAGACTCTACCGAGTCTCTTGATATGAATACCGCCATGGACTTGACTCAAATCAACAAGGTTGGACGCTGCGATGAATACCTTCCCACAAATAAATTGGCAGATCTTGAAGTGAATAAACACTACCCCGTCACCAGCTTGCGAAAGGTTCGAACAAGATTCGGTACGAGGATTGCTATCGACTTAGAAAATACATTCTCGGATTTTTTACCTGCGGGGATGTCGAAAGTATTGACTGATGATGAGGACTTATTCCAAAAAATGATAATTGCTGCCGATGAGAGTCGCCTTCACATGCGAAATCTCGGAGGACTATACAACCGAGTTGAGTTCAACTATATGTGAATCTGTAGATCACCTTGTTGAATAAATTGATACATACATATATTGTTCTGGCGAGTCTACCTTTATCTAAGATTTTTTCCGTCTCAAATATTAGTTCTCCACCTTCAGATAAGATTATTTCCCTCTTAAATATTAGTTCAAAACATCTGATGCTCATCATACTATCGAACTGTTCAGTTCAAACAATCCGATACCGGTACAACTGCTCAGTTCAAACCTGATACCTGTCGAATTTTCAGTTCAAAGACCTGTTGATAAGATATTTTCACCAGCGTCGTTGGGTTGATCAGTTTGATTTAATTAATTAATGGGTGGGATCTACTGATGGTAAGATTGATTAAAAGTTTGAAGGAAACCGGTTTATCTAGTCATTTCACACGTATGAATATGAATGCATTTCGGGACCGGAGTTACTTGCTGTCTGAATTCGCGAGGGTGAGCATCGAATAGAACTCACAAGATTTGCAAAATTTTGTTAAGAAAAATGTTCAACATCATGAGCCTTTCTGGAAACACTGATGTATCTGACGTCAACGTGTTCAACGCGAAGGAGTTGGTTGAGGACCTATCCACCCACAACTTCACCGACGAAGAGTTAGTTAAAATCGGTCAGTTGTGCTTATGCGGTGAACGTCTTCCCATGAGAAAATCGATTAGCGGTGTGCATATTATCATCGGATTACGGAGAATAACAGCATTATCGGGACAAAAGAACGTAGTAGTCGACATACTTGGTGGAGACGATCCGTATGAAACCTTTTTCGAAAATCTACTACCACACATGGCTGCAAGGGTACTGAGTGACGACCACCTATTCCAAAAATTAAGGATGGTTGCTGAAGATGGCGGCGTGTACTACCATCATGTTTCTAAACGTATCCGCCCGATTTTATTCAGTTTGCGAAGTATTACCAACCTGGATGTATAATATTTTGAAATGATGTAGAAAGTATCCTCAAACGTGAATATGATGTTTTGAAATAAATCTTCAATAACATATCATGAATTGTTGTCAGTATCCTACCCATATTTAAGATGACAGGCAGTTGGTGGGGGTAAATCAATTGGCAAGTCATGCAACGCTTGCTAGAAATCAGAATTCCTTTAATACATGGATAAAATTGATTAAATCTTCCAAGCGTATAAATACAGTGATTGTCGTAAACGTCAATTATATCGTAGCCCCCTCAGGCGGCTGCGAACTGATTGCAGACGTTGATCTTGAGTGAGGTGCAGAAGCTCATTAAGATTGATCTGATGCATGATAATACGCAGTGGTGTATGAATCCCCGCTACAAAGTTGCATTATGACAGGTAAAAAATTCGAGCGTATGCAACCATGACACACAGTACCTCTAAATGTGAAACTCGATAGTAATCAGAATTTCATTATTACATGCGTGAAATTGATTTTATCAGAATAACCCTCTTCCAAGCGTATAAATCCAGTTTTCTCACCTCCGGGCCGAAAGCGACAACTTTCGTCCCGCTGCGCGGAACGAAGTTCCCGTTTTTCGGCTCCGTCGATGCGAAAAATCGTATACACTCCTCGGGCAGTAAATAAGAAAGCCCCATATCACATATAATTGTCGTCCGAGGCCAAGCCGAGACCTTCCTTATTTTACTGCCCTAGGTATGTAATATACTAATTATTGCCGACGCTAATTATTTCATAGTCGCAGGCGTTAATCTTAAGTGACGTGCAGATGCTCGTGAAGATAGATCTGATACACGATATTAAGAAGTAGCGTATTAATCTGTGCTACGAAGTTGCATTATGACAGGTGAAAAATTTCAGAGAGGCGGATCACGACACAAAGTGCCCATCAGGTATTTCAATGAGTTGTAAAATTTTTACAATTGACAAAATCGATTAGCAGTTAAAAATCGCCTCCCCATGTGACGCTTGAAAGTAATCAGAATTCCATTAATACGCAGGTAAAATTGATTTACACAAAGTTAAGCGGTACCAGAATAACCCTCTTCCAACGTTTAAATACAGTGCTACATTTCCAATATCCAACAGTCTAAGTTGCTTCTGCGTTCGTATTCGAATAGCTTCTATACTTAAATCCCCTATCAAATGGCTGCATCACCAAATAATTTGCAATCCCATGAGGAGCGATACCACACCGAAACCTGCGATGGAAACGGACATCGGTTGTTTTGTGCGAACCCTGAACCGTACGAGAGGTCGCAATCTTTAATTGCGTGCAATTCCAGCTGCAAGCGAGCTCAGCCTTCCCAGAGGGTTGATCCATGCAGTCCGAAGAAGCAGCGAACTGAATATCGGAAACCAAGCGCTCAGGAGAAATCGTTCACAATTTTGAACAAAAAATATCGCCTCCACAAAAAATATCGCCTCAACGAATCCGGATCGAAAACGCTAGAAATTGAACTCGTTGTTCAAACGTTAATAAAAAGGACAAATTATCAATAATTGATGAAGACTGAAAATACTGAACATATAATATCATAGATTTATTTTCCCCATAAACTATTCTAGAAATACAATAAGGTATCCAACTCTACTATCCTAAAATTATGAGTACAGCTACATTCAATACTACAAATATTATCAGCATGGCGTTGACCACAGCTCAATGGCTGACTACTCTGTAACCAATCAAATAAAACAATGGGTAGTTAAAAATTTGATCATATTATTAAAAAAAGGTTAACATACGTTTACAAATTTGCGAATACGGATAGAACCATGTAAACTTTATTATTTGCGTTTTACCTTCATCGTCCCTACTTATCCAGCCGAATCCTGATTCAGGCTCTGAGTCTCGTGAAACGCTATCATCCGGGGTTATGCGTGCTGAGAACAAATCAAAAAAAAGTTTGCTAAATTTTGGGATCATACATATGCACCGAATTTAAATATGAGCTCAATAAACGCAAAATCTATCAAATTTCTGAACAAAGGTACCGCTCCGTCAAATTGGAATTGGTCTTATTTTTACCAGGAGGTGGACACATCTTCACAGTTAAATTTATTTGGAACTTACATATTGTACTTGTTGGAGGCTGGAGTGCACTCGATTCGATTCACGGTTTTACCGCAGCTGAGTGGTAAACGTTTAACACGTTGTTATACGAAGTGCCAGCAAATTGTTGGTGTCGTTGGAGCAACGTTAGCGCTTCTGTTGTCGCGTTGAGATATTCCAGGGGTGGGAAGTCTTCCCGGTATGTTAGAGTCGAATTCATTGAAGACAAAGGGGACGCATCAACCTGCACATTATGAAGATACGAAGGCCTACCCGTAGTCGGGAATGCAATCATTTCTACAGCGATCAGGCTGCATAAGATGGTTGGAATAATTAGTTGAACCATTATTTTAGTTGAAATCTGGGGATCTATATTTTTGGTTAAACTAACTTTCTGGTCAACTGTTGACGGTGATTTTATATATTAGTTACAAACTGAGGATTTATATTTCAGTTGAAACTATGGATTTATATTTTAGTTACAAACTTGGGATTCATATTTCAGTTAAACTGCGGATTGAGATTTTATTTAAACAAACTGGGGATTTATATTTTAGTTGAAACTATTGATTTATATTTTAGTTACAAACTGAGGATTTATATTTCAGTTTGAACTGTGGATTGATATTTTAGTCAAATTCGAACTTCTGGTCAACTGTCGACGATAAGATGGTGCTATCAGCCTCGCTGTCAGTTAATATACTCGAGCTATTTAGTTAAAAATGTTCATTTGCGTCATGAGCTAGGTCAAAGGTACAAACTTTGTTCGAATCGTGTGCAAAACTGTACCCATGTGGAAAACGTCAATTCAGCAAAATTCGTGGACTAGAACGTTCGATCATCCAACCATTTGCGTCACGAGCTAAGTCCAAGGGCTCAAATTATTGCCGATCAGCAGAACTGTTCTGCATCGCGACGAGATTTGCCCTTGGGTCGATGAATATGCAAGGCATAGCAACAGAATTACGGGCGCCTCACGATCACGCTGGCAAATTGTTGGTATAAAATTCTGACGCCTCACGATCACGGTGCGTGTTACATGCCTACTGTAGATCACTGAATTGTCGGTATCGAATTCTGACGCCTCACGATCACGGTGTCGGTTATATACCTACCGTAGATCACTGGTTCACGATGCTGTAGATTTGCACTGGGGAACTTGCACTCACTATAGTGACGTAAACGCGGAGTCACTCACCGCAGGTACGGGAATGTAGATAACCGGTAGGGGAAAACCGGTAGGATTACCCCCCAAGAAAAAATCTGATGATTGATTGTCACAATTAATTATCCCATAACATCGGACATAAAAATCGGACATAAAAGCGCGGCTTAGAACTTTCTAGAAAAAGGTAAAGGCGCGGGTCCTGACTCCAGACAGGTGAACAGGGTGAATCTTGGTTCCCGCGAATCTTGGTTGTCATAGATACCCTACTTCTGTACTATACAGGGTAATTCATTTGAATTGCCCGGGGCCGATATTTCCGAAACTAAGCAGGATACGAAAAAAAATGTCATGTAAAATATTCAGGGTTCAGAGGGGGACAAAACTTGGCGGTATCAGTATTTCCGTAAGTGAAGCCACCGAGGGTGGGTGGAGGTCAACTTCGTTTTTTTAAATGGAATGACATATTTTTTTCTCCATAATCTAAAAGGGCGTCAGATTCTGCACCAAAAAGTACTCACATACATATGGCCTAAGGCCAATGCGCAACGAGGTAGAGCCGGTCAAAACAATACACGTGCGGCCGCGCCCGCCAGCGTACCAATCCACAGATATCTTGTCGGTCTTGTAAAGAGACTTGAGTATTTATGTTTTGAAGGATATGAAGGGAGCAGATTATTTTTCACGTTGAGTTGCTAAGGGTAAATGAAGTGTAACTAGTTGATTTTGATTTTGTTTCGTTCATTAATCGAACAACAAATCTGTGTCAGGAATTATTTTATTGCGTTTTTTATTTCTTATTCTTCATTTTCACCTTAAATTTGTAATGTTTATTTGTTTGTTTCTTGTTTTGTCATTATCGTGATTTTTCATCGACTATCCTTCGAAAGTACCTCCGTTAGCGCAAAACCGTGACCTTGTGTTCGTATACGATTTCGCCTGCGTGGTAATGTGTTTCATCAAAACAAACCCCAGTCTCTTTTCATCTAAGAATTGAACAATTGAGAATCACAACATTGATAACGATAACCTGCTCATTCAGTATACCGCTTTCAGCAAAGGTAAGCGTACGTCCTGTAATGAATACATTGATTTGATATCAAAACTAAAATAAACATAGAATAATGTCAGACTATTTACCCAACAAAATCGTGAATATCATCATGATTTATGGTGCAACTGACGAAAACGTACTTTCGAAGGATAGTCGATGAAAAATCACGATAATGAAAAGACAAGAAACTAACAAATAAGCATTACAAATTTGAAGTGAAAATGAAAAATACGAAATAAAAACGCAATAAAATAATTCCCAACAAACATTTGTTGTTTGATAAATGAACGAAACAAAATCAAAATCAACTAGTTACACTTCATTGACCCTTAGCACCTCAACGTGAGAAATAATCTGCTCCCTTCATATCCTTCAAAACATAGATACTCAAGTCTCTTTACAATACCGACAAGATATCTGTACATTGGTACGCTGGTGGGCGCTGCACCGCGACCGCGAGGCGCGGCCGCACGTGTACTATTTTGACCGGCTCTACCTCGTTGCTCACTGACGTTAGGCCATATGTATGTGAGTACTTTTTGGTGCAGAATCTGACGCTCTTTCAGATGATGGAAAAAAAATATGTCATACTATGCAAAAAAACAGAGTTGATCTTCACCCACCCTCGGTGGCTTCACTTACGGAAATACTGATACCACTAAGTCTTGTCCCCCTCTGAACCCTGAATATTTTATATAAAACTTTTTTTCGTATCTTGCTTAGTTTCGGAAATATCGGCCCTGGGCGATTAAAATAAATCACCCTGTAGACTTCGCAGCATGCAACCGAACTGACCTAGATAATATCCTCGATTTTTTCGTATATCAATGCCCCACGAACTCGGACCACTGGCCAATTGTGATAACGCTAAACGTCGGTAATATCAGCTTAGACCCCGCCTCAGATCAAGAATCAGAAAAAATGAAATGGGACAGAAATCAAAAACTACAATATGCCCATGAAATGAGTCTCTCCCCGTCGATTGCGAACCTCGGCGAATGTGTAAACAAACTCGACTCCAACCTAATAGATTCAATTAAAAACGCCGCAAAAAACCTAGGAATGCTTAGGGGACCCAATCCAAACAAAACTACAGACAAGAAACCTTCGCTCGATAAGGAATGCCTTCCATTACAAAAGGAAACTGAATCACATTATCAGAAAATATGAAAAAGGCAACTTCTGGTGCGCAGCGGATGTCGACATGCTACAAGAATCCAAAACCGCGTACAGGGCTATCCTAGTATCGAAAGAGAGTACAGAGAGAAAATAACCCTAAGTTTTGAGAAATGCCACGACACAAAATCCTTTTGGACCACGGTCAATACTTTCAGAAGGAAAAATAAACTACAAAATCTTATTTCACCCGAACAATGGAAACAGTTCCTCACAACCCTGTACCCGTCACACATTCCACCCACTCTTGAATTACCATCAATCACCTGCCCCTCCCTCGACAAACACATAGCGAGGTTCGCAGTAGCCTAAAACAATGCAAATCAAACAAATCACCAGGCTAAGATGGCGTATGCAACGAATTTTTCAAGCACCTACCTAGTAACTGGTCTCTCTACCTAGAGGTCTTCGTTAATAGAATATGCGAATGAGAACTCGTTCCAGAGGACTGGACGGTATTATACGCGTCAATGCTACATAAAAAGGAGAACTCTCTTGACCCGTACAACTATCGATGCATCTCCTTAGTCAACTGCATTGCCAAAATATTTACCAAAGTAATTTTCAACCGACTATACCAATGGGCCGAAGTAAATAAGAAACTCCCGGAATTCCAATCCGGCTTTCGGAAACATAGGGGCTGCACCGATGATGTCTTCACACTATCTTCAATTGCACGAATACATGTCGCTAAACCTGGTCGGAGGGATTTCGCATTTTTTATTGATTTCGTGAAGGCCTTTTATTCCATCAACCACAACCTACTTTGGCAAAAACTAATAAATTTAGGGGTAAGCTCTGAAATAGTAAACACATGCAAGAGCCTATACGACCGCGAAAAAATATCAGTACGCACTAAGCAGGGAATGTCTGAGCCCATCGAAGTCACAGAGGGGGTCCTACAGGGGGAGATACTTGGCCCTCTCTTGTTCTCACTATTCTTTTCAGATTTCGATACTTACATGAAAGATAACGGCATATCAGGTATTTCGATTGACTACCGTAATGAAATTAGATGTATAGCATACGCGGATGATCTGGTATTACTATCTGATAACCAATAGTCCTTTAGAAAAATGATGAGAGTAGCGAACGAATACTTCTCCATAAATCTATTAAAAGTAAATAAACAAAAATAAAAAATGCCGAAATTTCACAAGGGCCCACCAAATAAAAAACTGCAATTCACATGCGATAACGAGCCAATAGAGATTGTGGAGGAGTACTGCTACCTAGGGTGCGATTTCCCCACTAGTGGTACCTTTGGTGCCCAACTTAAAAAAGCCAGGATCACGACTCAAATCGCAACGAACACTGTCTTTGGCATCCTACGAGGAACTCGCTCAAACACCTGGAAAAGTAAAGAACACTTGTACAACACGCTGGCTAAAAGTGTTCTATTCTATGGGATTGAGTGCTGGGGCTTGCGCCACACTGGAGAGATCAACTCGTTACAAACCAGCTACCATAAGAAACTGTTATCCTCACCCCCCAGCTGCGCAAACTATACGATACGGCTCGAAGTCGGTGCTACCCCACTCTCCTGCGAGATTGCAGAAAGATGCCTCAGCTGGATCTCAAAACTACTGAAAATGGGTGAGTCTCGCATACCCAAAATCTGTTACCTTCGCCTTCTGAACCTATCCCAAAATCCTAATGCAACGAGTAAATACAACTGGTGTACCTAGGTAAATAACTTGATAGGCAAATACCTCCCGGCTGGCATCAAAAGCCTGAAAACAGCCAACCTCCCAATACCAAGCGGATTTCATCCTGAGACATAAACAAGAGCTGAATGCCCAAGATAAAACCAGACGTATACATTCCTCACTTCCGTTCTTTCCGTTCTACCCAGAACTGCATACAACTTGAACTCCCTATTGAATACATAAACATCGTCGCGCAATGCAGGCTTCAGAACACAGTTCTGCCGGGGCTATTCTCAAAAAACGTCAAACCGAAACTCCGCAAGGAGTCGACATGCCCCGTGTGTGAAACCGGAAACATAGACCAATTTACTCACATCCTCACCGAATGCCCTCTATATAATAACGAAAGACAGATACTAACCGATATCACTAATTGTAGTCCCCATTCAACTTTCTCCATGCTGAGTCTCTTTAATGTAACATCGATAAAAAATGTAATCGCGCTATACAAATACTGGGCTAGCGTCAGCCATAAAATTATGCATAAAGGGTAATGTAGGCTAAGATAAGCTAATGTAAGTTAATATAAGTTGATATAAGTTAGTATAAGGTAATAATATGAGCAATGATATATTAATCTATGTACTACTCGTTTTACTATGCCTGCCAGCCTCACCTTTGTACTAGATATGTATCTAAAGCAAAGTATGAATAAATTGAATTGAATTGATTATCTAGCTCTTTTTCAATGGTAAACCGTGATCTAGGATGGTACTGAATAAAAATGTTCAAGACTGTCTCTACTTTATCCCGCGGCACAGCCGTCAAAATATTATCTACGTATCTGGAATAAAAAGGTAAATCAGAGTCTGAATTGTTAATGCAAGTGGGTTCCAAATCATCTATAAGAGCGGATCACGTCACTTCAGTAAAAAAAATCGTCAAGTCACGGATCTTTCCGCCATTCAAAATATCTCTAGTGCTATGGAAAAAAAATACAACTTCAAGGATTTTGGAATTTTTTCGAGAATGGCGGAGTTGGAGCTATGTGAATTTTGGTAAACTGCTGTTGCACCGCTATGTTTGAAGGTTCATATCTCCGAAAGTATTCATCGGAGCTGACTGATCTTGGAATCATTTTGTTCGTAAAAGAATGCGCGTTTGTATAGAAAAATTTATTCAAGCAAAAAAAAAATTCTTCCAATTTTTTTTCGTTGTTTTTTTTTTCAATTTCGCTGCCATTTCCGCGCGGTTCACAGAAATTTGTGGAGATGATTTTTTTCAGATACCTGGATCCTTCCCCTTCAACCCTGAAAAAAAAATTCATGGAAAAACTACCTGGGCCGGAGGAAAAAAATTAAACGTTTAGTCGTGCGTCGCCGCGCACGCCGATCCACGTCTGCGCGCGGCGTTCTCGGTTCGAAAACTGCATCAAAACAAAATTACAAACACGGTTGTCGATTGGAAATTTTTTGAATTTTCCACAAATGATGACCATTTTTTTTTCACTTGTCATTTTCACTGCGTAATTCAAAAAACGAAACTTAAAGTGTCAATTTTACCACGTTTCCCATAGTTTTTCACTATCTGATCTGATCTCACGATCATTCCATCGTATAAATTAGTCGAGGAATGGAAATGTAATTATTACACAAAATAAAATAAATAATTATTCGGAAGGTATTCTTTCGTGTAATTAAACTGATAATTTATATTTCCCCGCGTGTTGCCAAATGAAAATTATGAAGAAAAAAAATTGCTACCGAAATGTCACCTTCTTCAATTCAAAGCTGAGATAGCACCTTCTTCGATTCAAATCTGAGATAGCACCTTTTTCACGGCGAAGCTGAGATAGCACCTTCTTCAAATCAAATCTGAGATAGCACCTTTTTCACGGCGAAGCTGAAATAGCACCTTCTTCAAGTCAAATCTGAGATAGCACCTTTTTCACGGCGAAGCTGAGATAGCACCTTCTTCCTCTCAGCCGACGATTTATGCATTTTGATATTAAGAATGAAATTATGTCGATAATGATAACTTGGAGGTAAACGAGCGTAAAACTTTTGGACAAGATTTTCTTCGTACATTTCCTGAACTTTCTGAAAATCAAAAAAGATTTTCAAGAAACGATGGGAAACGTGGTGAAATTGACATTTTAAGTTTCATTTTTTGAATCACGCATTGAAAATGACAAGTAAAAAAAAAATGGTAATCATTTTTGCAAAATTCAGAAAATTTCCGATCGACAACCATGTTTGTAGTTTTGTTTTGATCCAGTTTTCGAGCCGAGAACGCCGCGCGCAGACGTGGATCAGCGTGCGCGGCGACGCACGACTGGACGATTTTTTTTTCCTCCGGCCCGGGTAGTTTCTCCATAAAGTTTTTTTTTAAGATTGAAGGAGAAGGATCCAGGTATCTGAAAAAAAAATTTCTGCATCAATTTCTGTGAGTCCCGCGGAAAAGGCTATTACGTCCGGGAATTACCGCCCGTACGTTCGCCCCTCACTTACTTCAGTAGCTCAACTCTTCACACGCTTCCCTCCTTTTCCCTCAACGTCTCCATTCTTCGTATCTGCCTGCTACCAGATCATCCGCATCTTCCTTTCCCACTTCTAGCAAAGACTCGTTGCAACCGGCACTGCCGAATGCAACGAGTCAGCAAAACCTTTTATCTTACTGTCCTAGCAACTACCTACCTAACTATGCTTCCTTCAATTCTTCACTGACTTCTCAACTATACTCGTTACAGTAGACACCTAGCCTAACTAAGCTTCCTAAATATAACTAAATACTGTGAGGACTTTGGTCAATAAATATTGAAGTTAAATGAAACTATTACTTGTCATATATGGATGTTCTATTACCTACCATCAATATCCCTCAGTTATACGTTGGTATTTGAACAGGGGACAAGACCCCTAAATAAAGACATCACACTGGTGGCAGCGGTGATTCCCCTGTTACTGAGGGCACGTAAAAGAAAAGCAAACGAAAATATAAACCACTAACTAAACAAATCGTGACACCAAATAGTGAACCAATGTGCAAAATAAGTTGTGTGAACTAATAACCAAGAGAGCAACACTCGGTATAAACCACTGCGCCTAATACAAGAAGAAAAAGAAAAAAACAGTGTCCTGTTACATTGCACGATACATATAGTACGACCTGAATCGCCCATATATCCGAAAAGTGTAAACTATCAAACCGCTATCATTAACCTGGCGATAATTGGCAATCACAGAACTTGTTAACACAAATCGCAGCAACCGAACCTCAAAGGCACCTCGCCCCCCAAAGGCTCATCTGAGGCCCACAAAGAGCGAACTCGCTACAACGACGAAACCCGTTGACGACTCCAAGACACCGATATCACCAACACTATTGCTCAACCCTCAGATCCATAGTCGACATCTCGACAGCAACAATCACCACTTTAGAGATATGCTAAGAAAAATCACTTTCATTGTACTCACCATAATTTCCGGAACGTAAGCTACCTTAACATACGTATACCATTTAAGATGAGTCATAAACCCTGCCGGAAACCATGTCTGACACAGAGATGGCATTCATGAATTTGAAAGTCGCGACTACACTGATTCCAACTTTTGAAGGAACAAATATCACGATAAAATTTTTCACAAAAAAAGTCGAAAACACAAGATTACTAATAGCACCGCGAGATTCACTCCTATTTGTTGCACTCGTACAATCGAAAATCGAAGGCCGCGCAGAAGCAGCACTCCCGCGAAAAAGCTTCCAAACACTACAATCTATTGTAGAGAACTTAAAACGCACGTTTGAACCGAAACAAAGACTATCAGACGTGCAATGTGCTATAGCCTGTGCACGTCAAGAGAAAGACGAGACCACATTCGATTACGAAACTAGGATAGAAGAACTCGTAGATACGGCCATTGACATTATAAAGGCAAAAGAATGCTTCATTCTACCGATCGAACAGTCCACAATACGCACAACAACCTCAGGCACACAACAGACCTCAACATAAGAACTCTGATCAGCGACCAAATCAACCTAGCAACGAAAACCGAAATCAACCAATCTCCGAACAGCCAAGATACGCACGCATCAACTTTACAAACACAAATACTAACTTCGCGAATACCGACAACTTCCCATTAGAATCGCAGACTTTAAACGAGTAACGGGACCACCATACGGATGCAACAACGTCCCGAACTCTAGAAATGCGCCCGATACGTAAAAAGAATCCTTTTAGAATCAACTATTAGAATTCAATCACCCCAAATCATCGGCAACACTGGAACACTAATGGAAGATACCGGTGCGAATTTAAACCTAATAAAACAAAATATCATCACCTCGGACACTCGTGTCGAACCAAGGGATAAACGTTACATCTCGGGAATAACAGAAGGGTTCACAGTAACACTAGGTAGCATTAATCTAGAATTTGCGGGCGCCTGCCATGATTTCCACCTAATAAGCAACGAATTTCCTATACAAGAATACGGCCTCCTAAGCGCAGATTTTCTACGACTCGAGTAAGCAACAATCTGTTTCAAAAACGACCAATTCCATTCGCGGAATACGGGCGTTATCCCACTACGTTACAAATCCTCGAATAATAATATAAGAACATCCCGCATCCTTACAACAGCGGCAACACAAACGCCCAAGATACACCTACACACGCCTTAACTCAAGAAGCAGACAAGCACGCTCTCGGTTGATAGCGGAGCCGACATAAACGTGATGGAACTGAAAGCAGTCGAACCAAACATACACTACACCCTGACGGACAATACCCAGATAACCGGCACAACAGACGGTACTATAAAAACTCTGGCAAGCGTCAACGTACAAATCGGCAATAGTTGGCACATATTCCATCTAGTCGATAATTCCTTCCCAATAAAAGAAAACGGCATTTTGGGTACGAAATTCCTATACACTGAGAACGCCACAATTTGGTTCGGAACTGGTACAGTAACAACAGATACCTGTAAAGCACTGAAAATACTAGACGAAAATATTGTATCTATCCCTAGCCGAACCGGTGAAGTGAAATCATTGAAAGTCGCCAACACGACGTTGAAAACAGGATTCATTGATAACATATACCTTGGTCCCAGTATTTTTCTCGGCAAAGCCTTAGTCACGAACAGAAATGGTATAGCATATGCATACGTGATTACCTCCAGCGAAATAGCTATAGAGATAAGGAGGCCTGTAGTAACCTTAGAAGAAGTCGACGAATTCGAGGATATGAGACCCCAGCTGACCGACACAAGACTCACCAGCGTTCAATCAATCCTACTAACCAAGACTCGTGAAACTGATACCAATAACACTTCACGCACTCTCCATACTCTTAGGGAAAACCTCCGATTGAACCATTTGAATAACGAAGAAAAAACAATCGATAACTGACCCTGCTATAGAATTTAACCATTTTTTCTTCCCACCGGGCGACGAATTGAAACATACACAACTGGTCAGCCATACCATCCCTACCACAGATCACATTCCGATTCATACAAAACAGTTCAGATATCCTCAAATTGACAAAGAAGAGATGAATACACAAGTTAGCGAACTCCTTGATCAAGATATCATCAAACAATCATCTTCGCCATACAACTCCCTAGTTTGGATAGTACCCCAGAAAACAGACGCCGCCGGCAATGAGAAATGGCGCATGGTCATAGACTTCTGCAGACTTAATGAAAAAACTATCGGCGACGCCTATCCGCTACCCAACATAACGGACATTTCAGATCGACTAGGATCCGCCAAATACTTTTCTAAATTCGATTTAGCGTCAGGTTTCCACCAGATACCGATGCATCCTGATCACAGTCCCAAAACGGCTTTCTCAACGCCGCATGGCCACTATGAATACAACAGAATGCCGTTTGGCTTAAAAAATGCACCATTCACCTTCCAACGTCTAATGGATCAGGTACTTTCCGGACTCCTAGGCAACGAAGTCTTCGTTTATCTGGACGACATAGTAATCTATGCGAGACCATCAGAAGAACACGCCATCAAATTCAAAAAACTCATGGAACGATTAGCCAATGCCGGACTAACCCTTCAGCCTAACAAATGAGAGTTTCTACGGAAAGAGATAGCATACCTCTAGGCCACGTCATCACAAAAGACGGAGTAAAACCAAATCCCAACAAAATAACAGCCGTCAAAAACTAGACCGTCCCTACGAATCCGAAGCAAATCAAACAATTCCTCGGACTGATCGGCTACTACCGCAGATCCATACCTAAGTTATCAAAACTCGCAAAGCCCATAAACAACTTACTAAAGAAAAACAACCGATTTCCTTGGACGTCCGAACACCAATTCGCATTCGAAACACTACGCGATAGCCTTTGTAACGAACCTATCTTACAGTACCCGGACTTTGAGGAACCGTTTATATTGACGACCGATGCCTCTAACTGCGCCGTAGGCGAAATTCTCTGCCAAGGAAAAATCGGCCAAGACTTACCTATCGCATACGCCCCGAGATCCCTCGAAAAGGCGAAAGTCAACTACTCGACGATTGACAAAGAACTATTAGCAATCATCTTCAGGTAACCCGGCACCACGAGGTAAACCGAACGTAGATAATGACTCAATCTCTACAGACGACTCAGACACTCAACTACACATCCGCCGTGAACGCATTATCACGACTTTGTCTAGCTCAAATCGAAGGGTTCATAAAAAAGTTCGCTAACAAACCGCAGGCGCGATTTCCGATGGAAAACAAACAAAACGTGAACTCCCGTACACTAATACGGACCGTAGTACAAATGAGCATAACAAACCACCCAATGCTGAACCGGAAACGTCAAAAAATAGTGAGCCAAGACCTGCGCCCTACATACGCAAGAAGGTTTATGGAAAACTCTCGAACACGAATCAGATCACGGACTCAGAGTCAACAGCAACACCCACTAGATCTGATATAGGAAAACGAGAAGACATAGCCGGAACCTTCACCAACCAGAATCCAGGAAACACACCCCTATACGGCCAATTTCTCGTAGATCTAGAGTTTCTACCTTTGGCTTACAATAAACACATTACAGAGATAAACGCTGACATATTAAAACGAAAAGACAACCTAGCACACTCCATTTCAGCAGACTGTGAAGCTTCACTATGCTTCACTTCTTCTACTTCACACTTCATACTTCTACTTCACACTTACAATCAGAAACAAACACACCGACAAAGATAATCTGGAAGACTTTTATAACATACTCCTCAACTCGAAACGTATCCAAATATGTAAAAATATAAACTCCTCCACCTTTACAAAAAACAACGTAGAGCTACGTAACTTTCAGTGGTCAACGATCAAAAAACTGTTTTATTACATCTTCGCAAATACGAACATTAGAATCACACTCTGCACCGAAGAAATTACCACGCCCGACGAAACCCTACGTCACGAGATAATCGAAGAATACCATGAATCGCTAATCGAAGTCCACCAAGGGGTAACGAAGACCTCTAACCGGATAAGAGAAAAATATATTTGGCCAAACCTCAAATCTCAAATACGGACCTTTATCAAAACTTGTGACAGTTGCCAAAGGAAAAAGTTAGTTCGAGTCAAAACACGACTGCCCATGATGATTACGGATACTCCGGCAGATGCGTTTGATAAAGTTGCGCTCGACATAGTAGGACCACTTTCCGTGCCGGAATCAAATAACCAATACTCATTGACAATTCAATGCAATCTAACAAAATTTCCAGATGCTATACCTCCTTCTAACGCGACTGCCCAGACAATCGGCACGGCATTTACAAAGAAATACATTACACGTTACGGAGCACCATGAATAATATTAACGGATCAAGGCCAAAATTTCATGAGTACAACGATTAAACAGATTTGCAAATTATTCAAAATTAAACAAGTAAGAACTACCGCATATCGACCACAATCCAACGACTCCCTAGAACGCAGCCATCTCGTACTTATCGAACACATTAAACATTACACAAAAACCGGTAAAGACTGGGACAAGTACGTACGTTTCGCAATTTTCTGTTATAACACCGCGATACACGAAGGTACGAACTTTACACCACATTAATTATTCTTTGGTAAAGAAGCTCGACTGCCATCGGACCTCAGAGCAACCGTCGCGATAACAAACTCATACAACACATTTATCCTTGACCTACCAACAAACCTGACAGAAATTCGTAAAAGAGCAGCACAAAATTTGCAAAGCTGAACTAAACTAAAGTCAAAAACTTACTATGACAGGCAAACCAATCCGCAAACCTTTGAAGCCGGACGAAAGGTCTTCCTACTAAACGAAACACGTTCAAAATTCGACGACCATCACAAAGCAACCCTACATTATCAAACAAATCATCGACAATATCAACGCAGAAATTTACATCACACCGAATAAAACAAAAATAGTTCACTTAAACAAATTAAAGTTAGCACACACACGAAACTAACATGACAAATACGTGAACACAAACGCGCACAGCAAAACACCGACAGCCTAACGACTAGTCTCTCCTACGCAGCCGTTTACCTGGGAATCATAGCAGTCCTGTTCGTGGCATTCAAATCTTCCATATTCGGAAAAATAGCAACGGTTCTCTCCTGCCTGGGGAAGACAAGACGCGGCAGCGGACGCTCAAAGTCACCTACTTACGAAAAACATATCAAACTAAACATTATTCACCCACACCTAAACGAAAACACTCCTCAAGAGGCAATCCCACCACCACTCCCGCCAATGAGCCCGTCTGTGCACAAGGGCAGGACCCGAAAGCCCCACCTACTACACCGGACAGCAACAGGCTCGCATCCGCTCGAACCGGTGAAATACTACGATCAAATATACAAGTCGGTACGCTCATCTAATTTCAACGAAAGATTAACGATAGATTTCAAGTCATCAAACCATTACCAATGTTTTGAACAATTACCTAGACGCATGAGCCTTCCAAATGTAATTCAAACTTTCGTCATTAGGATGATATCATTACAACCAATACCAATGTTTCCTTTTTCCTTTTCTCCTAATTTGAAATTGTAATCACTCACGTATTGTTAGACATAAATCTTAGATAATATTTGATAACCACGCTAAAAGAAAGCATACCGCTTGAATACAAGCGATATGTTTCCTCCAACGGGGGGGGGGGTGTTACGTCCGGGCATCACCGCCTGTACGTTCGCCCCTCACTTACTTCAGTAGCTCAACACTTCACACGCTTTCCCCCTTTTCCCTTTTCCCTCTACGTCTCCACTCTTCTTATCTGCCTGCTACCAGATTATCCGCATCTTTCTTTTCCACTTCTAGAAAAGACTCGTTGCAACCGGCACTGCCAAATGCAACGAGTCAGCAGAATCTTTTATCTTACTGTCCTAGCAACTACCTACCTAACTATGCTTCCCTCGATTTTTCACTAACTTCTCAACTTCACTCGTTACAGTAGACCATTAGCCTAACTAAGATTCCTAAATATAACTAAGTACTGTGAGGACTTTGGTCAATACTTATTAGAGGTGAATAAAACTATTACTTTTCTCATATAAATGTTCTATTACCTACCATCGATATCCCTCAGTTATACGTTAGTATTTGAACAGGGGACAAGACCCCTAAATAAAGACATAACATGGCAGAGAAATTAGAAAAAAAAAAAAAACGAAAATAAATTGAAAGATTTTTTTTTTCCGAATGACATTTTTTATATTTTGTGACGTTTCTTTGTCCTCCAATATTATGCTAAGTAGTTAGTTGGCTAATGGGACGTGTAGAAAATCGAAAAAACACAAGGTTCTTCAGACGTTTCGGCCCTTTGGGTATGGGCCCTCCTCAGTGAGCTATAACATTTATTCACTCTACTGATACAATGAGATAAAACATAACAGAGATGAAAAATATAACCGAGATAAAACCATACATGAAATAAAAAAAGATAATGATGAGCGAAAAACAAAGTCGAATAACACGGTAGACCCTAACGCTGTACCTAACCTACGTCAGAAAATTAAAAACAAGTAAATTGTACAAAACCACTTACAGTTATAAATCCATTCAAACTTAAGTCAATTAGTCCTTAGTCATGGCCAATATGTCAACGATGCTGAGGTGGCTTGCAATGACGGTGCCTTATGTCTGGCTCTTTTGGATTCATGATTCATTTTGAGCGATGAAGATCACTTATCAGATGACTTGTGCGACACTATTAACTTTTTTTTTTTTTTTTTTTAAACAACAAAACCTCAGAACTATGATATTTTTCTTTAAGACAAGAATTTCGTCGAACCGATCGGTTAATCTATGTCAGAGACAGCTGACTTATAGGTGGTGATTTCAGACACTGCGGACTTGTTGTGATTACAAGTAGGAGACTAAACCAACGGCCTTCACCTACACACATACCCACTAATTTAAATGACTCGACTATATTTTGGCGGCACGGATGATGTTAAAATACACATCACTTAAATTTTTGACGTCTGATCTAAGATTTACTGATGTCTTCCGGTTTACTATGCAACACATTTCCTGCAAGTTGCGTTTGTAAAAATGTTTTTCTCGTTTTGAAATTTTAGTGTTCGTGAAGTTAAAGTTGTGGTTCTGGTCGACCGTGTGGCAAGTGAGTGCCGTGTACCTATCTTTGCTTTCCGTAACATTTGTCTCATGTTCCGAAATCCTCGTTTTTAGCCATCTACCGGCTTGGCCAACGTAACATGCGTCGCAATCACTACAAGGGATTTCATAAACAATGTTCGAAGATTTGTCTAAGGGGATTTTATGCTTCAAAGATCCGAACACGTGCGAGAGGTCGTTCGAATTTTTGAAAGAGCACTTGATCTCGAAGCCTCTCAATACTCTGCTCATGGCTTGTGAAAGCCCTTCGTCAAACGGGAAGCACATATGACTGGTAATGTCATCGATGGTTGTTGGATGGACGTCACTCGACTTGTTTACTAATTTTTTCTGGAGCATAAGTAGCTTTTTCCGTGTATGGAAGTCCGCAAACTCCGACGGATAATCATTTTTCAACAAAACCTCGCTTATTAGAACAAGATTTTTTTTATGGAATGTGTCATTTGACAACAAGATACCTCTGTCTACCAGGTTATAGACCGTGCCTATCTTTTGTTGTAGAGGATGATGTGAGGTGAAATTTAAGTACCTTTCAGACCAAGTGGTCTTTTGAAACCAATCCGTGGATACGATGCCTGAGTGGTTGAAAATTTTTTTAAATCGAGAAAACTAATAGAATGATCCATTTCACACTCGATCGTGAATTGTAGACGAGGGTGGTAACTATTAAAGACATCGACCAGTTCTGTCACTGTGGTTTTCGGAACAGCCAATAGTATATCGTCCACATATCTGTAGAAGAACGACGGTTTTTCACGTAAAAGACTGAGACAATGGGACTCAAGATCATCCATTACAAAATCAGATAGGATAGGAGAGAGTGGTGATCCCATAGGTAAACCGAAGGTCTGTTTATAGGAAACGGTGTTGTAGTTGAATGTCGCGGCTTCAAAACACAGCTCTAAGGCTTCTGTGAAGTCTTCTAGTGGGATAGTTACATTATTTTTCACGTGATCCCATCTCTTTTTTACCGCGGTTATTGCCAGCTCCGTTGGAACATTAGTGAACAGTGCGACTACGTCCAACGACACTGGTATATAATCAGCTGGGAGAAATGTGTGTTCGAGTTCTTTAACCAGAGCAAAACTATTTCTAATGGAAGACGACGGTTTTGGGCAATGGGCTTTCAGAATGTTGTTTAGATATTTCGCTAACATATATGTAGGGCTATCGATGAACGAGACAATTAGCCGTAAAGGGATACGATCCTTGTGTATTTTTGGTAGGCCATAAGCTCTAGCCGGGACGCTGTTGTAAGTGCTCAAGTTTCTTTTAACGTTAGGACTAATGAATGTTTTGTTATGCCAAGCTAAGATCAATTTGTTGACCTTCGTTTGTAACGCTAACGTGGGGTCTCTTTTAAGTACGCTGTAAGTCTCAATGTCATCTAAGATTTCCTTCATCTTTTGGCTGTATACATCTTTATTAATAACTACGGTGGCATTGCCTTTATCCGCTTCTACAAAAAGTAGTTCGGGATTATCTTTTTTGAACCTTTTGACTAAATTTAGGTGCTTTGGACTAATAAAACCCCCGAATCGCGGGCACTTGTTGTTGTGGATGAAGTTTTGTATACAGTTAACTAACCTATTCCTAGCTGAACATCTATCATCCTTATTAAGTTTTCCTGCTTTCGATTCAAAATCCGAAATAATTTCTGTAATCGGTAGATCTTCTTTTTTGAAAGGCAAGCCATGTTTTTTACCTAGTCCAACCACATCTATCACTTCCTTCGGAATGATTGTGTCCGTCAAATTTACTACCCATTTTTCTTTGTTTCGGGCATTGTTCTCACGAGCTATGGGGGCTAGCTGGTTTTTCATGAGTTTCCGTAACTTAGAAATGCAACTGGTCTTGTATTTAATGTACAATTTTTTAAGTTTGCTAAATTGTGATTTAAAGAATTGATTACACAACTCATGTGGAAGCTTGGATGTGATTAGGCCATGTAACTGAAAAAGGTCTCGTTTTAATGACTCCAGCCTGACATGTGCATCGCTTATTTCTAGGTTTAGACAAACGTGTCTGAATCTTTGTACCGACTGTTTAAATTTTGACTCGAATTTCCTATTGATGAAATTTAATTTTACTCCTTTGAAGGTGTTGAGATGGTGTAAATATAGTCGAGTCATTTAAATTAGTGGGTATGTGTGTAGGTGAAGGCCGTTGGTTTAGTCTCCTACTTGTAATCACAACAAGACCGCAGTGTCTAAAATCACCACCTATAAGTCAGCTGTCTCTGACATAGATTAACCGATCGGTTCGACGAAATTCTTGTCTTAAACAAAAATATCATAGTTCTGAGGTTTTGTTGTTTAAAAAAAAAAAAAAAAAGTTAATAGTGTCGCACAAGTCATCTCATAAGTGATCTTCTTCACTCAAAACGAATCATGAATCCAAAAGAGCCAGACATGAGGAACCTTCGTTGCAAGCCACCTCAGCATTGTTGACATATTGGCCATGACTAAGGACTAATTGACCTAAGTTTAAATGGATTTATAACTGTAAGTGGTTTTGTACAATTTACTTGTTTTCAATTTTCTGACGTAGGTTAGGTACAGCGTTAGGGTCTACCGTGTTATTCGACTTTGTTTTTCGCTGATAATTTTTTTTTTTTATTTCATGTATGGTTTTATCTCGGTTATATTTTTTATCTCTGTCATGTTTCATCTCATTGTATCAGTAGAGTGAATAAATGTTATAGCTCACTGAGGAGGGCCCCCACCCAAAGTCCCAAAACGTCTGAAGAACCTTGTGTTTTTTCGATTTTCTACACGTCCCATTAGCCAACTAACTACTAAGCATTTTTTATATTGAAGCGCATTCTTTGACGAACAAAATGATTCCAAGATCAGTGAGCGCCGATAAATACTTTCGGAGATATGAATTTTCAAACATAGCGATGCTATTTTTGAAAAAATTCCAAAATCCTTGAAGTTGTATTTTTTTTCCATAGCACTAAAGATATTTTGTATGGCGGAAAGATCTTGACTTGACGGTTATTTTTTTTTAGTGAAGTGAGGGGATCCGCTCATAACAAGGTCAGATAAGATAAGTGGTAAGGGTGAGCCCATATCGAAAGGTCAAAACATTGTGCATGTATGTAGTGTCGTCAAAATCGCAGCATCCAAGGTCTGTTATACCGATTAGTTAGACCGTTTTACCGATATCAATATAAAACGTTTCTTGAATCATTTTACATGGATATCTTCTCTATATTAGCGTAAAACTAACATGTTTTGGGCCGTACGTGTTCGGAATCGCACATAGAATTGCGCGCCGTATTTTGTTTTATTGATTTCGGTGCCCAGGCAGAGATATTCCGTTTAAGGTGCCACAGTAGTGACATGTCCTATATATATTTGTGACGTCAAAATCGTGAAATACGAGGAATTTCGTCGCGATATTGAGCCTAAACGAGGAAACGAATTCCACGGGTATTATTTTTCTATTGAAGCTTAAATTAATCTGTACTGCGCTTGCTTAGTGATTTTCAGCGTAGATTACCCAGTGATGTGTATTGCGAATAAATAAAAGTGACAGGTCGTTTATACTGTAACGGGTTATTTCCTGGGCTCGGGTACCCAAGAAGTTAAGCCGAATACAAACCAAGGCCCAACGGATAGGTAGGGGGATTTTGTTGGGCGCCAGACTTCGTTCGAAGTCCTCTCTCTCTCTCTCTGGGACCCTCCGGCTAGCTACTAGTGGTAGAGGGATTTCGTAGGGGCGAAGAATAATGACACAAACCGAATATTGCTTACTATCATTTATTAAAAGAAAAAAAAAGAAAAGGTGGCGAATTGTTTACACGCCCGCTACCTGGCGTATCGTATAAACAAGATCAACTATATCTAATGACTCTACTCTACTCTACTTCAATATCAAACAAAACTATTTCAATCCTTAATGCTAGGCGACGGTCTTCTTAGACGGTCGCAGGCTCTCCCTCTCTGGCTGTTTGGCAGTCAGCTGTCACTGTAGCGAGATTGCGTGCCTCTCTCGATGTCTTTCTGAGGACTAACGCGGCACGCTGTCCAGCGGCAGCGGAGAGGTAGTGGGGATGGCTAGGGAAGCGACGAAACTCTGACTCGCAGCAGCTGAGTGCCTCGCGATGACGTCAGCAGTCCGTGGCAATATGGCGTCGGCGCGATCTCGGCGAATATCGGCGCAGCGGTGACCAATCCTGGCACGGCTCTACGCACGACAAACAACACGTGACTCGGTTCTGGTTAATTTCAAATCCAACGGTTCCGAGGAACGATTAGACGTTAACACAGGAACGGCTCGAGGCTCGTAGGGTTCTAGGGATGTCCACGGGTCTTTGACTGGAGATCGGATGGCTCCTACCTTACTGTACGAGGTTCCAGCGTGTCTCGGCTACGGCAGTCCGAATTAACGTGACGGCGGAGGTCCGGGTACAGGCAACGGTCGTAGGGTGCACGGTAGTCCAATCAGTCGAAGTCCTAGTCAATATCCAGTGGGTCTTCACTCACACAAACACTCACTTGAACTATTCTCTTAAAATTAGGCTCACTTTCACTCTCTCTCTCTCTCTCTCTCTCTTTCAGTACTAGCATCAAGCGAAACATGCCGGCGATGATTGAGAAGAGTCTTCCTGATCTGACAGCTATCGTGAAGGGACATTTACCTGAGGCGACTGCTGGCAAGTCGGGAGGAACCGGGACATATGCAGAGGCCGCTAAATCATCTGGCTCTAAAATCCAAGTGCCGAAAGGGCCTACAGTCAGAGTTCAGAACACTCAAACATTTGTGTTTTCCCCCAACGCCGGGTCGATAGATAAATATCCTCATTACGAAAAGGCTCGAGATGCGGCAATAGGAGCTCTAAGAGCATCACAAATGCGGCTAAGAATAGAAAATATCAGAAGTGCAGGGAAATCTTGCGTCAGGATAGAGACGAGGTCGGTAGACCTGGATAAGGTGAAGGCCCTTCCGGCCCTCGCTGAAGCCGGGTTGGAGTTAAAAGAAGATGCCAAGTACAATCCTAGGCTAATTCTTCATGGCGTTCCAGTCGCCTTGAGCAGGGACGATATTAGGTCAGATTTCATTGCACTGAACTTAAATGGCGAAAATGATGAGGCACTTAGAGTCGTGTACGTCTATCCTCCTAAAGAAAATAAGGCCTACACTAGCTGCGTAGTAGAGGTATCTCACGGTACTTGGTCTTCTCTCAAGGATGAGAGCCGTATCTATATAGGTCACTCGGCGTGCAGATTTGATAATCATGTCAAGATACTCCAGTGCTTCAAATGCCTAGCTTTTGGGCACATCGCGAAAGACTGTAAGGCACAGGCTCGCTGTGGCCATTGCGCAGGAGATCACGAAACGAGAACCTGCCCTGTTAAAAAAAGTGACAATGGGTGCCCAAAATGCTACAACTGCTGTAGGGCAAAACATGCAGATGACAAGCACTCTGCTCTGGACGGCAAGAAGTGCCCATTATTAATAAACAAACTTAAGGACAAGATCAGTAGAACACACTATGGCTAGTAATACTGAATCTGGTTCTAATGTCGAACATCTTGAAATCTGTCATGTCAACTGCCAAAACCTTTTAGCTGCTAATCACTTCGTTGAATTCAGACAATACTTTACCGGCTCTGATTATCACATAATCTGCATGTCCGAGACCTGGCTCACTCCTAACATAACAGATAGTTTCATTGATCTGGAGGGATACAATCTATACAGATGTGACAGAACAGGCAAGAAGGGTGGAGGCGTAGGCTTCTATATAAAGTGTAATCTTCGGACGCGAATACTTCAGGACTCAGGGGGAGAATACTGTCGTAAACCGGAGTTCATCACCGCGGAGATCGCGGTCTCTCGGACAGAGAAGCTAATGCTAAGCGTAGTGTACCGCTCCCCGGACACGGCTTATTTGAGTGATTTCGAGAACTCCTTTCTGCAACTCTTCGTGCATTACTCCAAACATGTTGTAATTGGTGATCTCAACCTCGACCTCAGGCCAGAGGCATATGACAGCGATAAAATGCGTGACCGGTTATGGAATTTTGTAAATAGTTCTAATCTTCATCTAGTCCCGTTCGAGCCGACGCACAATCTCAAGAATAGTGCGACGTGGATAGACCACTGTATTATTGACGATCCTGACGAATTAGTAACAGCAGGGCAATTGGACGTATCATTTCTTTCAGCGCATGATCTCATCTATATCGTACTGGATATAGGAGTAGAAAAGGAAGCAAGAGAAATCTCATACAGAGATTTCAAAAACTTCTCAATAGACAACTTCCTAGGAGATCTGTGTATAGTTGATTGGAAACCTTTCTTCTGTAGCGATGACATTGACTCGAAAGTTGAGTACATGAACACCACCGTGACTGCCTGCCTGGATAGGCACGCACCCCTAGTTAGTGCCAAGACTAAACCAAATAGGGCTCCTGCGCCTTGGCTGACAGCAGAAATTAGAGCTCTCATGAACGAGCGCAACCAGACACGTAGAGCCTGGAGAAAAAAGAGATGCCTGACACTGCACGACAGGTTCAAACGTCTTCGGAACCTGGTCAGGACCAAAATCGATAGTGCTAGAAATGAATTTTACACCATGACTCTCAGCACCTCGAAATCTTCATCAGAGGTATGGTCACAGCTCAGGAGGCTAGGACTCGTCAAATCGAAATCTTCGGCGCGTAACTTACATTTCTCGATCTCTGAATTGAACAAACACTTCGCGTCTTCCGATTCTATACAGGTGGGCTACGGTCGACAACTGGCGCCTGAAACCCTCAGTCAAGCATTAGAGGAACCATTCGATGATAATAAGTTCCATTTCTGTAACTTCGTAACCGAAAAGGTCCTCAAAGCCGTCTTCCACTCCAAATCGAACGCGATTGGGATAGACGGTATTCCAATTGATGTGTTTAGGAAAAGTCTTCCGGTTCTCCTACCCATCATAGAGCACCTGTTCCATTTCTCGCTTTCACACGGGGTGTTCCCTTCTTTATGGAAAGATTCTGTCATTGTGCCTCTTCCCAAAAAAAAGTCTCCAATGTCATGCAACGACTACAGACCTATCTCTATTCTATGCGCACTCTCTAAGTGTCTCGAGAGGCTGGTAGCAGACCAAATCTCTGACTACCTTGAGGAACGAAACCTGTATGACCCATTCCAATCGGCCTACAGGAAGGGACACAGTACTCATACTGCGCTTATTAGGGTCGTAGACTACTGCCGCCAGGCGATAGACAAAAGAAAGGTTGTCATTATGGTCTCATTTGATTTTTCCAAAGCTTTCGACAAGGTCAATCATTCCATACTTCTCACGAAGTTGAGGCAATTGAACTTCTCACCACTGGTCCTAAAATTTCTTCATTCGTATCTCACCAAGAGACGGCAGGCTGTCAGGGGAACAAACGGGGCATTATCTGAATGGGTCAATAAGACGCTGGGCGTGCCCCAGGGATCGGTTCTGGGACCCTTGCTCTTTATCATTTATGTTTCAGATCTTCGCAATATCTTATGTAACTGTAGCTACAACTTCTACGCCGATGACCTCCAGCTGATGATCGAGTGTGAACCAGCCAACATCCTCAGTGGAATTGAGAGGGCCAACAGAGACGTCGATGCGGTCTGCGGATGGGCAGACGACAATGGGCTACAATTGAACAGCGGTAAAACTAGAGTGATATTGGTTGGGACCACCAGGTACATAAATTCTCTCAATCTCAGAACGATGCCGCGTATTCAAGTACGGGAAACAGGGATTGAATATTCATCCAATCTATACATACTGGGAGTCACGCTGACGAGCGACCTCACCTGGAGGCCTCACATAAATAACGTTACTAAAAGAATATACAGCACCGCGTGTCAACTACGCCTTTGCCGCAAACTATTGCCCGAACAGTTACGCATACAGCTAATATCAACTCTGGTTTTTCCTCTGATCGATTACTGCTGCATCATACACCTCGACCTGACTGACGAACTGACGCTCTCGCTGCAAAGAGCCCTGAATTGATGCGTTAGATTTATCTATAATATCCGTAGGGACGAACATATCACCCCCTACTTTACAATGATGGGGTGGTTGAAAGTCAACGCTGGAAAAGAATATCTACTAGGCTGTGATGTACAATGTATTGAAGACTCAGGAACCACTGTACCTGATAAGTAAATTCAAGCATAAAACAGAAGTAGGGATTAGAAGCACGAGAGCACCATCCGAAAATCTAGCTATCAAACCGTGTAGGACTCAATATTTCAAAAACTCATTCACACATGGAGGCGCTGCATACTGGAACAACATACCGCTTGGCATCCGTAACTGTAAAACTCTAGTCACTTTCAAATATCACCTGTTCAATCACTTACTATCTAGTCAGACACAAGCTAGTGTCCTTTAATCTAGTCACCTAGACTGAGTCCTTCCTTAGGTTATTTGGGCCATGGTTTTCCCTGTGGACGAAGGGCAAATGCCGGGACTCGCGGAGTGGGCCTCCATGGCATATCTAACCCACCCCACTCAGCCTCGAACAGACACATACTTATATAGGCCGACAGACACGACACACATACACTCTTGTACCTACACACACGAAAACACACAAATAAATAAATAAGGGCGAACTAGTCTTAGATTTAAGGGGGTATCCCCACCTTTAAATGGGTTAAAATTCTGAGAAAGAGATTGATATTTTACAGCGAATTTAAGAGTCCGATCAAATCTGAACAAATCACGAAGTTTAGGGAGGGTTTGACCCTCATTATCCATACTTAACATTGAATATTACTTTGAGTCTAATAGTAGTTACGCTGAATATAGAAAAATACAAAATTACTCGGTTGTCGCAAAGAATCAGTAGTACCGTCGGATCGATTCTGGAATTTTTGGTCTTTAATTGTTCAGAAGAGATGCCTCTATCATATGAACATAGAACTTTTTGATTTGACTATTTTTGGTAGAGATAATAGAAAAAGTAGAGAAAAAAAATTGAAGAATTAGAAAAATCTCAGTAAAAACTTAGCGACTCAGGCAATTTTCGCGATATCAAAAAGTTCTATGTTCATATGATAGAGGCATCTCTTCTGAACAATTGAAGACCAAAAACTTGAGAATCGATCCAACGGTACTACTGATTCTTTGCGACAACCGAGTAATTTTGTATTTTTCTATATTCAGCGTAACTACTATTAGACTCAAAGTAATATTCAATGTTAAGTATGGATAATGAGGGTCAAACCCTCCCTAAACTTCATGATTTTTTTGGATTTGATCAGACTCTCAAATTCGCTGTAAAATATCAATCTCTTTCTCAGAATGTTAACCCATTTAAAGGTGGGGATACCCCCTTAACGTTATGAGTAGGACTAGTCAAAACCAAAATTATATAATTACCATATCATAGTATATATCAAATTTATAGTATAATATATTAGATTAATCATTTAGTTGTATAAGAACTAGCAAGATTATGATACCTTAAGTACAATGTATCACAGGCAAATGTGAAATTTTTGCGAAACTGTAATCCAAAGTGCCAGCGCTTGAGGGGATCCGTCCCAGAGCGCTCAATAAATATTCTATCTATCCATCTATCTATCTATCACGTCACGTCGTTCTAGAGCACGCGGTGTGCTCGTACCGTACGCCACGAGGAGTCTGTCTCTTCTCCTTCCGCTTGGGGTTGGTTAACCTCATTACCACCTGTCCGGCGAGCGCTGACGGTCGCCGGTCGGCTGTTAGCAGACGCTTACCGTCAATATGGCTCCGCGGGATAAGGCGGCAAGGGTTTGAACCGCGGAATTGGGTTTTTGGGCCCTCGGTACGCTCGTAAGGCTGGGAAGGCGGAGGTCATAACGTTCTGCCACGTTACAATACCTATCCAACACGGCGGCATCAGAATCCGGCCATTACCGACTTGTCGTATTTTCGCAGCATCCAGGAGATTAATACGTCTATCACTCAACATAGTAAGCAAGCGCAGGGTAGAAATACATACTTGTTTCAGGAAAACTCATTTCACACATCTGCGTCCCGTAAATAAGGCTCAATATCGCGACGAAATTCCTCGGATTTCACGATTCTGATGTCACAAAATATATATAGGACATGTCACTACTGTTGCACCTTAATAACACCTTCTGCCTTGCTGATGTATCTTTTGTTAAGCCAAGAAGCTGCAAGTTTATTTACCTTTCGTTTCAGAGTAGTAGAACGGTCTTACCTCACCACTTCATAAGTGTTATCGTCCTTCAGGAGATCCAACATTTCATTAGTGTCAACCTATCTAGAGATCGTTAGTGAAGTGTTGCCTACATCCTTCACAAACATGATGTCATGGTGGTTTTTTCTGAAAGATTGAGTGGCGGAGATTTTTTTGTTAATAGGTTCAAAAGTGCCTTGGTTGGGAGGAATATTCCTAAGGCTCATAAGTTTGGTGGTAAATTTAAACCTGGCTTGGTTTCTCAAGTTTGAAGGTACCGCCGAGATGTTGGCTTTGAGACTCGAAATTAGGTTATGGGTGGGTACTTCACTATTTTCGAACGGACGACCGAACTTGAAGGCTAATCGGACTCCTTCCGCCGTATTGTTCGGAATATCATTGTCAGTCAAATTAACCAACCACTCATTATCTTTGACAGATTGAGCGATTGAAGTCTTTGCAATCTTCTGAGGAAGAAGCACCGAGAACTTATTATTATTGGCTTTCTTATATTCATCGTATAATATCTTATAGAATTATAAGATTTTTCACTAACGGCTGATCGAGCAGACGTTGCCATGTCGACTTTGGTTCCCGTTTCTCGCCAATTTTTACTGATGATTGTTAATATGAACGAAACTGTAAGGAGATTCGTCATGGAATAAGGGTCGATATTTTTTATTATTTTTTTCTTATTTTGAGTCAAAAAATCAGATTTTAATCTTTATTCACAAGAAAGTTCAAACAAATTTATGGATTTTCACATAAGACGCTGGGTTAAATCCTGATTTTTAAAAATTGATTCTTTGAAAAACTAAAACGGTCATTAAATCGGGCAAAAAATGAGATTTAGAAAACCTAATAATATTTTCCGGCGATTCTCTGTAGTTTTTCAAAATCTTTAAATTTTATGGAGCTGATGAGCTACTTTAACTGCTTTAATTATTCTGAGTTCGTTCACTTTTTTAATTTCATATTTTTCCTTCGTTTTTCCACTTTTCACTACCGTATTTCCGTATCTTCAGTTCAATTTGACAGATCATGTTCATTTTGAGACATTTTTCATGTTTCATCAGTTTTTTGGATTGGTTCTTTATGTTCGAATCAACAACCAATACTTGTGGCAATTCATTTGAGACTCAATGATATCCTGGAGACTTTTTGAACTTGAAAAAGGTGACTATTGTGGTAAAAAATCTGCAAAAAAAAATTGGACTAAGGTAGGTCAAAAAGCGACCTGTCATCGTTTAGGGGATGAGTCACGCTGTCAAATGAGCCGAGAAAGCCAGACATCGGACATTTTTTGGTTGCCTGACATTATTTTGAACGAGAAACAATATTTTTCACGTGTTAATCAGATGGGAATCCTAAAGCTTCGTTAAGCGACCTCCAAACTTCAAGCTACAGCACCCTCCTTGAACAAGGAGCTCTTCATTGTCGAAACCTAGAGTTTTGAGTAGTAGGCGCGAAAGAACAAAATCAAAGTCAATTTTCGACAGACCCTATTACCGCGACTTTACGTGGATGCGGATAGCTACGGATACCAACCCAAAATTTACCCGGCTAGTGACATTGCTTCAGCCATGCCCTGTTCAAGCTAACTTTACTCTGTTCGAAGTCGAGAACAGCGCGCACAATATTTGAAGGTTAGGCGCCTAACTTTGAATGAATCAGTTAATCGTGCGAATAAGTGGAGTTGCGGGAAAATTGGACCGGGTAAGAAAGATGATTCAAATCAATCAATCAACGAAATAGTTATTAAATAATGCAAGGTTTCACTAACAATCAATTTATGATGAATCAAGCCATTTTTAAGATGTTATCGTTGAATCGTTTGAACAATAAAATGGTTACTCATTATCTTATAACAAAATAATTATTAATAATTGTCAAGTTTTATTCGCAATCAATTTATTATCAATCTTCTTTGGACAATTCTCTGCGCCTTAGGACACCTTCAATGACCCACGATGAGTCTCAGCGAAGAGCAATCCATGCTTCGTCGCCTGCTTTGTGGCTGCATAATATCTTGACGCAGGCACTCTTTCGAAAGCAACAGCGCAGAACGTCCTCGAATGATATCGTCTTCGTAACGCTAGAACATTAAGGCATAAGAGTGATGGATGGATCGTCGTTACACAGTGTGCCCTGGACAGCGTACACAGTAATCAGAAATTACTTGAGCCGATTGACTTTGGAAAGGCAATCATCGAGGGACTTAGTTGACTTTCATCGAGGTATCCAACTCCGGACAGCTGCTTCGCTGCGCCTCGAATGTATCGTCAAAGCTTATCGAAGGATTCTCGCCAGCACTCTTCGTACTCCCTACCGACCTACGGTCATCGCAGCGTTAGGGAGACTCAGCTGCAGTCAATGTTCGTCGACTGCAATTACTGTACGGCTTGAGCATTTTGGTCTCCAACGCAGAAGCTCATAGGGCATGTTTAATTCATCTCATCGGTGGTGTCGTGGGACGGACCAATATCGAAAATGAATTTGAGCACCTTTCTGGACGTCGAGCACGTTGAGCGTATCTCGATATTGGATCGTTCCACGACAACACCGATGAGATGAATTAAACTCGCCCTTCTGCGGAGCTTCTGCGTTAGAGATAAAAATCCTTAAGCCGATTAGTAATTGCAGTCGACGAACGGCGACTTGAGCTGAGACTTCTCAACGCTGCGATGACCGTAGGTCGGTAGGGAGTACAAAGAGTGCTGGCGAGAGTCCCTCGATAAGCTTTGATGATACATGCGAGTCGCAGTAGCGGCTACGTCCTATAGAAGGAGTTAAGCCAGTTAAAGGTTAAAAAAAAGAGTCGCAGCGAAGCAGCTGTCCGGAGTTGAATACGTCGATGAATCTCGACTAAGTCCCTCGATGGAAGTCATCAAGATCCTCGATGAAACGCAACGATACACCTCGAGGTTGAGCCAAGCGGCATCTAACTACAATCGATCATTCTTAGATACTTTCCAAAGTCAATCGTCTGAAGTAATTTCTGATTACTGTGTACGCTGTACCCTGTGCATACTGTGTAACGACGATCCATCCGTCGCTCGGAGACGATATTTTTCCAGGATGTTCTCCGCTGTTGCTCTCTAAAGAGTGCCTGCGTCAAGACATTATGCAGCCACAAAGCAGGCTACGAAATAAGGATTACTCTTCGCTGAGACTCATCGTGGGTCATTGAAGGTGTCCTAAGGCGCAGAGAATTGTCCGAAGAAGATTCATAATAAATTGATTGCAAATAAAACTTTACATTAATGAATAATTATTTTGTTATAAGATAATGAGTAACCATTTTATCGTTCCAATGATTCAACAAAAACATTTTAAAAATTGCTGGATTTATAATAAATTGATTGCAAGTAAAACTTTACATGAATGAATAATTATTTTGCTATAAGATAATAAGTAACCATTGTATTGTTCCAACGATTCAACAGAAACATCTAAAAAATAGCTTGATTCATAATAAATTGATTGCAAGTAAAGCCTTGCATTATTGAATAACTATTTCGTTGACCCATTGATTTAAATCATCCTTCTTACCCGATCCACTTTTCCCGCAACTCCACCTAATCGCACGATTGACTGATTCATTCAAAATTAGGCGCCTAACCTTCAAATATTACGCGCGCTGTTCTCGAGTTCGAACAGAATAAAGTTAGCTTGAACAGGGCATGGCTGAAGCAATGTCACTAGCCGGGTGAATTTTGGGTTGGTATCCCTAGTGTTCTGCATCCACGTAAAGTCGCGGTATATCTCTCTATATTATAAAGATATCTCGCCGCCGCCGCCGCCGCCGTGTCAGTATTTCAAATTCTTTTGTTTTCCCCAGAATTCTTTCGTTTTCCCCATAGATTTTCAAGGTCAAAGGTCAAAGGTCTCCCTAAAGTTCCTGGGTTTTCCACAGAATTCTTTTGTTTTTTCCCCAGAATTTCTGGGTTTTCCCCGGAATTCTTTTGTTTTTCCCAGAATTCCTGGGTTTCCCGAGAATTCTTTTGTTTTTCCCATAGATTTTTAAGGTCAAAGGTCAAAGGTTTCTCCAAAGTTCTCGGGTTTTTCCCAGAATTCTTTTGTTTTTCCCAGAATTCCTGGATTTTCCCAGAATTCTTTCGTTTTCCCGATAGATTTTAAAGGTCAAAGGTCGAAGGTTTCCCCAAAGCACGTAGCGCGCAGGGGGGCGGAGCCCCCCTAGTATATATATATATATATATATACGTAGGCGGGAGGGAAAGTACAGCGGGAGGAAGAGTGAGGAAGAGTGGATATTCCGGATTGACGTTCGACACACGTGATTTTTCCCACGCCTGACAAGCATGAAAGCAGGCCCATTTCATGCACGTATCATGAAAAAAATGTTTAGGCTATATAATTTCGTAGTAATGCTTCAATGTCAGTCGATAGACGTGAGAGGACTTTCTCTAGTCTAACGACCGAGTGGTTTCTCCATTTACTGATGTAACGCAAAATTTGGCGATCACCGCTATTGAAAATAGATGGCTGGACTTACATAACAACATGTCTATACCTAGAAATGAGTTAAGGTGCTTTCCTACCCAATCCCACCAGACCTGAAAACATTGGGATAAATGCGTGCAGAAGATACTATCAAACGAAATATCTCTGCCTGGGCACCGAAATCAATGAAAAAAAAATACTTCGCGCAATTCTATGTGCGACTCCGAACACGTACGGCCCAAAACATGTTAGTTTTACGCTGAAATACAGAAGATATCCATGTAAAACGGATTTAGAAACGGTTTAAGAAACGTTTTATATGGATATCGGTAGAACGGTCTAACTAATCGGTATAACAGACCTTCCATGCTGCGATTTTCAAATTCAACGATACTACATATATGCACAATGTTTTGGCCTTCCGATGGGCTCGCCTTTATCACCTATCTTATCTGACCTTATTAAAGATGATTTGGAACGCACTTGCATGAATAATTCAGACTTTGATTTACCTTCTTATTCTAGATACGTACATGACATTTTGACGGCTGTGCCGCGGGATGAAGTAGAGACAGTCTTGAACATTATTAATCAGTACCATACTATATTACAGTTTACAATTGAAAAAGAGCTAGATGATCAAATCTCTTTTCTGGTTGTCTCGGTGATCTACTCCAACAATAGGATCATGACGGATTGGTTTCACAAAGAAACTTGATCGCAAAAATATCTTAATTTTGACTTCCACCATTCAAAGTCGTGTAAGATAGGTACCATTTTTAATTGAGTTGATGGGGGGGTGAAGTTGGATAGTCCTGAATTTCTCGGAGAAAATTTGTCTTCAATTTTTGATGTTCTACGTTGGAACGATTATCCACCAGATTTACGTAAAAAACATATCAATGCCAGAAAAATTCGAATCTCCGGATACACGAACAACAATGTTGATAACCGAGTTGATCTAAATTTGCCACCTACTAAATTTATCTCAGTACCGTACGTTGCTGCATTGTTTGAGCCACTCAATAGAATCTTTCGAAAATATCACATCAAATTTGTAGGGAAGAATTCCCATGATCTTAACTTCTTGTTCGACTCTGAAAATGATAATTTACCTGTGGATAAGCGTTCCAATGTTATTCATAAAATCCCTTGAAAGGATTGTAATCAAGTTTATATTGGGCCAACGAGCAGACATCCATATAGCAGAATTAGTGAACACAAAAGAAACATCCATGATAGTCAATATCACTACACTGCTTCAACTAAACACATGGTGAATAACGACCATCTGTTCGATTATAGCAGGGTCAGTATCTTGAATGAGGATCCTTTATATCATAAACGCCTCACTTTAGAGATGGGCAATATTGTAAACTGTTCAAACTCAGTTAATTTGAGGCAAGATGTCCAACACTTGAGTGACATCTATAAACCTCTAATCTCCAACTCCTCTCACTAGATTTCTCTGTCTAACTATTAGACTACTTTCGTATGTTCGCTATTCTGCTTTTGTCCGATTAGATTCAAGTTTCTTATATCCACGACTGTATCCTCTCATTGCTTTCCCCTCTTCCGACTGTCTTACGTAGCACACGTTGTGTGTTCTAGTCTTTTGAAATAAGTTTCAAATCTGTGTGTTCTTTCAAAAATCTATTTCTGATGGAGAAGCCGGAGATAATGGTGGCTTTACCAAGTATTTTATACATTGTTAAATTTTACAACTGGATTATGAATTTGAAGGTATATATAGTAACTGTTGAGGTTATGTTAAGAATACGATGTGGGCATAATATGACTTAGGTCACTAGTCAGCTTTCATGATTTCAGATACAACTAGGAACTGACCTTGAGTCAGGTTAGATTTATATCATTTTTCTGATTATTTACCAGATTGTTTCTTGTTTTCTTTCTTTTCTTCGACAGTAAATAAAAAAGTATTGTTCTGAGGAGGGGCCCTACCCGGGCCGAAACGTTGACACTATAAGGTGTCTTCTTTTATTTTGGACCTTTATACCCAATAATACCACTGTACATATCACCATGAGGCCAAGAAAATAAATGTGTGGCAATAGACTATTAATATTCTGTAATAATACTGGGGAGCCGGACGAATTTGTTGGGACGCATCAGTCTGCCGAAAATCGTGTTCTTAGGAAATTCACTACGACAGGTACCGTTTAAAACAAATAACAGCAATATAACTTTGGGAGCGTTGAATCAATGTTCTGTGTGAATGATTCATATTCAATTTTCTCAGTTTCAATTTGTGAGTATACTCAGATATTCACTGGTTTAGCCCGAGACTTCATATGTTAATACTTTCTGATGATTTTCAAGGAGATGACACGGAAAGCGATATTTCAAAGTACCGAGAATCTGTCGTCGAAAACCAACCGACATAAGAAAAAGTTGAATTATTTATTTTCGGAATAATCAGACAGAGTTTTCAGACCAGTCTTTTGATTTCATGAACCCTGACAGATTCAGAGAATTATTTTTGATGTTGTAGGTTGGCTGGCTGCGTACGTCAGATCGCACGATACTTTCCGTGCACGCTCGGACGGTTACCCATAATACGCGGATATCCGTGTCCTATGAAACCGGCGGCGGCAGTGGTGTCTCAGGAAGTTTCGGGACCAATCAAACCTCGGAAGAGCCGAATATTGGTACTTGGAGACTTCATATACGTCACCTCAAAGAAAGTGATCGAGATTGTTACATGTGTCAGATCAACACAAGCCCAATGAGGTCCGAAGAAGGCTGCTTAGACATCTTAGGTAAACAATGATCACTGCTGTATGCTCAAACTTTACGGTCGAATCTATATCCAAAGTTGGTAGAAAATTTTCAGGTGAACTATGAAGCTGCAGGATAACAGGTTACAGGATGATTAATGACCGTGGTTTGTAGAAAAAAATTAGTCGGATATAGTCAGGCTCTAATCATTTTATTTCTTTTATTTGTGACGTTTTGGCTAGCGACGGCCGGCGATTCTCAAACAGAAGGGAGAATCCTCTCTAGGAAGTCACTTCCCACCGTCATGCCGTACTGATGACATCTCAAGTGTTGAGGAATGTCTCTTAGCCGACTAAATTTTTCCTGATAACAGGTTCCTGAGATATGTTGGTGACAAGCTGGAGAAATTACGAACTGACAGTTATAAGCTTCCAATCTGATTTTACTTGCAACATGGTTTTAAATGTGATAAAAGGACCGTGAACACTCTTTGAAAAGTCATTTGCTTGAGGATTTAGATTTTCAGAAAGGAGAAAGTCTGGAAAATGATAATTCTACATCTTCGGTCTGTTACATCTCCGTAACCGTCAAACCCAAAGCTCGGAGTACCCATAAGTGAAGCTTTTGAATTTGAAGTAATAGTCATAACAATATTGATGATGATTTATCATTCAATTGTATATGATTGATAGAAGGTATCAGCCGACACACTCAGTGAAATTTATACTGTTGAATTATTAACTGTGTGACTTTTTGCTACCTCAAGGAAATAATCACAGTTAACACCCAATAGTTATTTTGCTTTTTTCATTTAATTGTAGGAATAGTTATTATCAAATAGAGCGTAGTTGTGAATCAACTTTTCCACTCTCAAGTTCTGTGCGATATTAAATTCGAACAAATTATTTATGTATGATTACCCGATTGGCTGTTTCGCAGATATCACAGCCTAAAGGCCTGTTCAGACCAGCCGGAACCAACCGGAACAGGCAAAAACGCAGAAGTACGGAATAAAAGTGATCGGAAGCGTGTGGAAGTCCGTGGAAGCAATCAGAGGTTTTCAATCGTACGCGTCAGGGGCGAACGATATTCATTCAGTCATTTATTGTACATTCCACTTCTGATTGCTTCCACGGACTTCCACACGCTTCCGATTACTTCTGTTTCCTACTATTCCGTTTTCTTCTGTTCCGGTAGGTTCCGGCTGGTCTGAACAGACCTTAAGGTGAAGTGAAACGTTTGAAGACCACGGCCGGGTGCCTTTCACCGCGGTAAGGCAGATTACCAAACGTTTAGTACCTTTGCCCACCGCTAGATGGGCTTCCGATGGGATCTTCCGATGCTTGCTACGTCAGTCCATGCGTACACTAATGCTTACGATTATTTCGCGGCAGTGTCTATAAACACTGCAAGGCATATTGCAAATGATTGTACTGGATAATAACCCGAACAAATCGAGAAATATTCAGGTACACCACGTGTACTAACACTGTGTTGGACAAACGTCGAAGTGTAAAGCAGCAAAAGTGGCTTATTCTCGCTCTGGTACAGAGCGATTGATGAAAGTTGAAACTATTCAACTATGATATTTCCAACATGGAGTTAGACATGATAAATTCAGAGAATATCCCTGTGCAAAAACCACATAGGTATGACAAGCAAACCTTGGTTGTTTCCCTCGCTCTTGTGCAGAGCGGTTGATATGAGTGATATCTGCATTCACTGAATTATTACTCAGAGCAAATTGAAATAGTAAAATTTAATGAGTAAGTATAGGTAATGCACTGTGTCTACTATCTGGTTTCACAAACACTCAGTCGAGCTGAATAGCAACAAGAGTTGAGTCAAAGTTGGTAAGAGATCAATTCTTAAATATGAGTCACTGACAGGTCGGGATCTGGCGGAATGATCGAAGGAAAATGTTTACTTCGGTCTTTCGTTGTATACATATCAGCACGGTGTTAATAACCCTACTTGCAATGAGTAAAAAGCACATGCACGCAAAAAAATTTTGAGGTTAGCGTGAGATCTGGCGGAATAAACACTATGACACGCGTAGACACTGGAAATAAATTCAGTACGAATAGAAATGAGGTGAACTAACATATCAGCACACGCTGTGTTCGGAAACTTAGTATCCAATAATTTTTTGATTATCACCTTCTACGATAAGCTCTGATTGATCTTTGAAGCGCACGTGTTTCCATGTCTCCTAGCGTCGGCTGGTGCGAACCAACACAAAGGCGGGAAAAATGCGTTCATCGCAACTGGGAGAGACTCTTGCTCGGTTATTTGTTCTTATCGTATTTTGTATCCCCCTAGATATGTCGGAAAACAATTAAAATAATGGAAGTAAATAGGAATGATGGATAGGACGGATACAAGCAGACAACATAACCTCAGGTTTTCGACAGCTAGCCTAACAGCCGAATATACAGGACTGTATTTCAGATTTGAGGTTAATGGAGAGATCGATTCGTTGGACAAAAATCCAAATCACACAAGCATACGGCATAACCTCACTCGTCAGACAGTAAGCCAATCATAGGTAGGGACTCCATTTCAGAATCGATTCGTTGAACAAAGATCCCTATACTACAAGCAGACGACATAACCCCACTCGACTGATAGTTAGCAAAACATAGGGACTCTATTTCAGGATCAATTCGTTGGACGAAAATTAGAATAATGAAAATAAATTCGAATGACTATCTACATTACAGTGGACGGATACAACCATAGGATACAAATAGCAGACGCGACATAAGCTCACATTTTTGACGGATAGCCTAGCATAGGACTTCATCTCAGATTTGAGGTTATTGAAAGATCGATTTCTTGGTCGAAAATAAAAATAATTAAAATAAATCAGAATGCCGTACACCAGGAGACAAGACATAACCTCACACTTTTGACAGATAGCCTAACAGCCGAACATTGGACTCCATTTCAGATTTGAGATTAATGGAGAGATCGATCGTTGGACAAAAATCCAAATAATACAAGCTTACGACATAACCTCACTCGACTGACAGCTGGCCGAACATAGGACTTCATTTCAGAATTGAGGTTATGGAGAGAATCTTGCTTGTATATCTATTCTATGCGTTCAACTTCATTTTCATTATTTAGATTTTCGTCGAACGAGTTGATCTCTCCGCTAACCTCAAATCTGAAAGAGTCCTATGTTCGGCTAACTGTCAGTCGAGTGAGGTTATGCCGTCTGCTTGTCACACCCAGCCTGAAGCCAACTGAACATTTATGCAAATGATGACGCATAAGGATTGCGTGAATCGATTAACTATGCCAAATAGATGAAAAATCAGCTGAAACGATAATCCCAGCTGATCCTTTTTATGAGTTTTGAGTATTTGAAAAAAAAAAATTTGATAACACGATGAATGACAATATATATAAATATGTATGAGGGTACTTCGTTACCGGCGAAGTTTTTTTTTTCGCTTCATCGACGAAATATTGCTGTATGTCCTCAAAAAGAAACCCCCTCCAAGTTTAAGCCCTTAATTCCAATTCTAAGACCGATCTAAATCGTTTTGAAATATTGCCATTTGAAAAGCATGTAAATCTACCGACTTTTTTTTTCAATTATCCAGTGCTCAGCTGCATTTCGTGATATTGCCTTAAAATGGCGATTTCTATGGAGGGAATTGATCATTCTTCGGAAGGGCCTATTGTGTTTTTCGTGTAACTCGAATTGTTTCACCTGTTTCAACCTCAAAAGTCATTTTTTCAGAATAACTCACATATTTTCGTTGATAGCTAAGAAACGGCGTGAAGCTAGAAGAAATATGTTGATTACAAATTTACAGGAAATTTGATTCTCTACAAAAAAGGTCCCATTGTTTCATTGCCCAGAACTCATAGTTTAGAAGATGGCAATGCTGTAAAAGATACTCCTGAAATATATCTAGATACAGATTCAGATACGCGACAGTAAAATGTTTCTGGATACAGATACAGATTCAAGGATACTCAACGTATCTAGACACAGATACAGATACTTTCAAGACTATCTAGATATTTGAACAGATACGTTCTAAAATAAGATGAGATTGTATCGAGGGCTAAGGATCAGAAGGGCGGAACCCACAAAAACTGCGGATGCTGCCAGAATGGCTCACGTGTTAAATTTTCAGATGTAAGTCCTTATAGCAGTGAATTCAACAAAGCCGAAAGAATGTGGATTACGCCCTTCTGGTCCTTCGCCTTCGATATATAGGCACACGTTTGTATGTTAATCAGCAATATTATTCGATACAAAATTGAGACGAAATAAAATTGAAAATTCCATATTACAAAATTGGAAGTAAGAGAGCCGACAGACTACTGACTACTTAGTAAGGCGTGAGCAAAAGAATAATTTTTTTTCAAGAAAAGTAAGGTTTCGAACAAACCATCACTTAGAGCATTGCGTTTGGCCATGACGTATGTATATGTACAAGACAACAAGAGTCTTTCAATGATTCAAACTTTTTCCAGATTTTCTGAAGTATCTTTGAGAGTATCTTTAGCACGATATGAAGATACTCTACAAAATATCCAGATACAGATGAAGATATGAAAAAAAAATATCGTATCTAGATACATTATTTGGATACAAAATGAATCTAGATACTGTATCTCAGATGCTTGTATCTGGATACCTCCTGCTTTGGAAGATGGAGGGACTTGAATATTTATAAATATGTATTTTGTATTGTATTCAAGTCTCCCAATCTTCTAAACTATGAGTTCTAGGCGATGAAACAATAGGGCCTTTGTGGTAAAGAATCAAATTTTCTGTAAATTTGTCACTGACATATTTCTTCCAGCGTCATGCCGTCTTCTGGATATCAAAGAAAATATAAGTCAATCTGGAAAAATGACTTTTCAGGTTGAAACAGGTGAAACAGGTGAAACAACTCGAGTTACACGAAAATGACAAAAGGCACTTGCCAAGAATGATCAATTCTCTCCATAGGAACCGCCGCTTTAAGGCAATATCACGAAATGCAGCTGAGCACTGGATAATTAGGAAAAAAAGTCGGAAGATTTACATGCTTTTGAAATGGCAACATTTCAAAACGATTCATATCGGTCTTAGAACTAGAATTAAGGGCTCAAACTTGGTGGGGGTTTCTTTTTGAGGACATACAACAATATTTTGTCGAAATAGCGAAAAAAAAAGTTCGCCGAAAACGGAGCATCCTAATATATATTTTGTAACGTGGCAGATTTTACATCTGTCACTGACCGCGCCTCCACTCGCAAACGTGAGCGACCATGCCGCTGCCGTACCGCGAATTCTTCACCGAAGCGCAAGTCCAACCGTTATCTATTAGAATAGTGTATTTGCCGTTAGTTTTTTTTTATGTAAACCGCAGGTACACCGACCTGCTGGGGGATGTCCTGGAAGCCGCGGCACTACTACCCGCACCTACGTCATCTTCCGCAGCCTCGTCACCTGCCGGCCTGGAGAGGGCTGCACCTCCGGGCCTGTTTTCGCCGCTAACTCTTCCTCCCGGCCAAAATTCACAAATCGCCGTTAACGGTGCGGCGAACATGCCGTATGTGGAAAGGCTTCCCCCACCATTTTTCGATTTCCGATCAGCGATTCTGGACGACACTCCGTTGCCGACCACCATCGAAACAACGTCGAGATATCTCTTACGTTACCGCATCTCTATCTTTTTTTTTTCTATTCTGGGTTTCCTTTATCTTATCTTTTCTTTTTCTTTCGTTGTTTTTCTTTAATTTTCTTTTGGGGTTTTCTTAGTTTCTTTCATACGTTTCTCTAGTTTTTTTTTCTAATTGATTTTGTATGTGTGTCCCTTTTTCTTTTGGAGCCACCTGGGCTGCGACCCGATCAAAGGTAGGTTCTGTTCGTACAGACCTCAACCATCCATCCTTCAGCGATTTTGCGGCGTTGCCGATTAACGGTTTCAGTTCGAATCCCGCCATCGACGGATAGTCGTGGTCTATATATTTTTTTTTTCCCTAGGCTAATTTTTAGGCTAATTGGACCTAACTTATCCATTTCTTTTTTTGGGGACTTGCGCTGCTCGGGGAAGAATCCCCGTGCCGTATCGTATCGCCCACGTTACCTACAACTTTCTCTCTTTGCGTGCGTTAGTTTAAGTTGAATCTAGTTGAGTCTTACCTCTTATTTTTATTTGTATTTATTTCTTTTCTTTGCGGCCTAACCGCCTGGTATCTTGCGACGTCGGAATCAGATTCCGCCGCTGACGTTTTTTTTCTTATTATTTGTATTGGTTCCCTTAACTTAGTTTATCTGACGCATATTTTATTATTTTTTCCTTATTTTGAATACGTAACTATTTCCTTTTCTTTATCTCCAATTTAATATTTTATTGTATCTGGCCTAGCTGGCCCTGCCGTTCTGTTTTATTTATTTATTATTATTTTTGTATCGTTCCCTCTGACTTAAAATTATATTTACCGTCATCGTTTATCTGTACCGTGTTGAGTGTGTTATTTCTACGCCCCCACGTTCCCCTCTCCGTCTACTAGCTGAGTATATTTTGATTTTTGAATTTATCTATTTCTTAGCGTTTCTTTTTCTGGTTAGTATTTTGCATTTTGAATTTCACTGCTTTCTTAGTATTTTCTTTCTTCTGATTAACTTTCTGGATTTTGAATTTAGCTGTCATTTAGTGCATTTCTTCTCCTTTCTTTCTTTGTTAACCTTATCTGGCACATTCGTGTGCCTGGCGCCCAACCTTAGCTTTTGTTCATTTCTATTTTTCTTTTCCCTTTTATATCGTAACGTTCCGTACCTTTTCGTGAGAATACATTGGGACCTTTTTGAGCGGGATTTATTTTGCTACTCATTTTTTCTCCGGGTAGGAAAATTGCTCGTTACAATTTATATATATATTGTTTTTTATCGTGTTATCAAATTTTTTTTTTCAATTACTCACAACTCAAAAAAAAAGGATCCGCTGGGATTTTCGTTTCGGTGAATTTTTCATCTATTTGGCATACTCAATCGACCCATGCAATCCTTATGCGTCACCATTTTCATAAATGTTAAGTTGGCTTCAGGCTGGGTATGTTGTATCATGAGGATTTTCATCCAACGAATCAATTCTGAAATAGAGTCCCTATGTTTGGCTAACTGTCGGACGAGTGAGTGAGTGCTTTAAGTATAAGAAAAATATAGGGGACGGTAGGGCAAAACGGACCGGGAGGGCAAAACGGACCGAGAGGGCAAAACGGACCGCCTGAAAAATTTCTTTGGAATTATTATAAAAAATTCAATGATGCATCGTGAAGGTAACCCTCGAACTTAGTAACATTTTGAGGTAGGTCTTAGTCAATCTAGTCGAGTCAATTATCCTTTCTAGTCGTTTGCGATGACTTGACTATGCCCTTCGACGCTCTAAATGAAATTAAACGATCAAACGAGCCTACCGAAGGTAGGCGAAGTTCGATCGCAATTATATGAAGCGTCTCGTTCGAAGACGATAACATGTAGTACTGTTGGTTGTACAGAACTTCACAACGTTTAGAGTTTTTGAAAATCGCGCCATCTCCTGGGCCTTCTGGAACCTCGCGGCGTGCGCCATCTTCATATCGTTCAGAGTCTTATTTCGAGTTATTACCCTTTTGATGATTACGGGTTATAATACGGGTAAATTTTTTTTTTTTTTTTTTTTTTTGGGATGGGTGGTAATCATCTTCGAACGAGACGCTTCATATAATTGCGATCGAACTTCGCCTACCTTCGGTAGGCTCGTTTGATCGTTTAATTATATTACGCGTCTCGTTCTCGATGATAACATGTAGATGTTTAGAGCTTATGATAACTCTCTTTTATTTGTAGATTATACATTTTTTATAAAGATGAAATCTATACTAAATCTTAGTTATGATCTTACTCATCTCCCAATAATGTCCTGGCAAAGTGGTCATTAGGAGTTTGTACGGGTCTGTTATAGTACCTTGCAAAGGTCTTTGATTGCGATGACCAGCCCGCAGTGCGCCTGATTGTATTCACATCTACACCTTTTTTGAAGGCGGCTGACACTGCCGCGTGTCTTGTACTGTAAGCAGTAAAAGTATTTACATCTATTCCTGCTTTGTGTAGTAAGGATTTTATCCAATGTCCGATGGTGTGGGCGCTGACGGGGCCATATGGTCGAATAGTTGAAATGAACAACTTTTTGTTGCCACCTCTTTTATCTTTGGTATATCTTATATATTCTAGGATTACTGTGGCTACGCATATAGCCGGTCGTTGGTGATAGAACGGTAGAAACAAGTTTGGCTGGAATGCACCTGGCTTAGAAGTTTTAATTAGGTCTGGGATCTTAATCTCTATTCCTGTAGGCAATGTTATAATGTTTTCTATATTTATTAATGCAAGGGTTTGCAATCTGTGTGCTGTAGTTAGTGCCAGTAGTGTCACTGTTTTTTCTGATATTTCTTTGGCTTTCAATTGATCAAATGATGGTAAATCTTCTATGAATTTAAGAACTGGATCTACATCCCACGTGTTATTGTATTTAGGAGCAATGGGTCTTTTCCTGAATACTCCTCGTAGAAACCTGGATATCAATACGTCTTTTGATATATCTCTTGATGAGATTAGTGAGATTGCTGACCTAGCTGTGTTGAGTGTACCATAACCAGCTCCCTCTTTAAATTTTTTGGTCAAAAATTCTATAATCGTGAAACTATTCGCCTTATATGTGTCATATCCTTTTTCTTCAGTGAATTTAAACCATTGTCTGAGGGGCCCCTCATACTGTTTAATTGTTGATTGTGCTATAGCATCCACCATGATGTCGACTGATTCTTGTGAGATCACTTTTGTTATAAAAGCCTTCCTGATACATTCCCTGCCACCATCGAAAGACTTTTTGTCAATGGGTGAGTTCCTTCCCTAGAAGGAGAAAGTAGTAAATGTTTATCAGGTTTTAATACTAACGGTGGTCCACTAAGGAGAGATGAGAATAAGGGATACCACGGCTGTGTCGGCCAGTATGGAACAACTATTGTGCCAGTAGCTTTATCCTGGATTATTTTTCGCAACGCAGGCAATACTAATGCGAAAGGAGGAAATGCGTAAAAGTGTTCATTTTTCCACGATATAGTGAACGCGTCAACTATAGATGCTTCGGGATCTGGGTATCGTGAGCAAAACCTTTCAGTTTTCTTGTTTATTCTAGTTGCAAATAGATCAATTGTAAATTTTCCAAATCTTTGTTCAACTCTGTTATATGCTGTGTCTGCTAATTCCCACTCAGTATCAGCATTTGTGATTCTAGATGCTGCATCTGCTTCTACGTTCTGTTTTGATGGAATGTACGAAGCGAATATCCACAATTTCCTGCTTTCGCCCCATTGCCAGATTTTTCGAGACAACTCACTTAGTTTTGGAAACTGTATACCTCCTGCCTTATTAACATATGCTATTGCAGTAGTATTGTCCATTCTTATGAGTATTTCACAATTATAGGACCGTGAAGCAAAACACTTCAAGGCAAAAAGGGCTGCTAAAAGTTCCAAGTAGTTTATATGGTACTTCTTTTCCTTATCATTCCAGAAACCATGTGTACTGACTCCATTCGAATGAGCACCCCACCCAGTTAGAGATGCATCCGAGCTTATTTCTATTGTAAATTTAAATGATCTTATGGGATTTTTCCCTATCAATGCATTCTTTTTCCACCATTGAAGGTCTTCTTCTAGTTTTTTCTCGATAACCATCTGCCCTTCATAATCTCCATCACTTACTATTAATGCTAGAAATTTTTCCCGCTCAAGCCTCTTGCAGTATGTTCGACTGTATGCTACTGCTGGGCAGCAAGCCGTTAGTACACCCAATAACTGGGCGAACTCCCGAATTTTAAACCTTCTTCCAATTTTGAATTTTTTAATTAAATTTACTACCTGATTCTTTTTCTTATCAGTAAGTTCTAATGAATATTCAGATGAATTAAGAACAAAACCAAGGTATTGACATGTCTGACTGGGTGCGAGTGTGCTCTTATTATAGTTAATTATGAAACCAAGTTGTTCTAACAATTGTATTGTTTGAGTAACATTGGCTTGGCATGAGTTGTACGTGTTACCTATACATAGGAGATCATCTAGATATATTACTGATAACAACCCTTTTTGCCTTAATGTGTTGATCAGAGGTTTCATAATTTTTGTAAATATATACGGGCTTGTACATAGACCAAATGGAAGGCATCTAAATTGGTATAGTTTTTCTTTGAAGCGAAATTTCAAGTATTTTCTATAGTTTTCATCTACTGGGACTAAAAAATACGCATCTTTGAGATCGATAGAGCTCATAAAGACACCTGGTGTCAACAAATTCTTTGCAGAACGTATATCTTCCATCTTAAAATGTATCGGATCAATAAACTTATTCAATTTTTTCAAATTGATAATGAATCTGTTAGTACCATCAGGTTTTGGTACTAGAAAATATGAAGAAATGAATTGTCCTTCACACTCGCTGCATTCCTCTATCGCATGTTTTGTAAGCATCTTATTGACTTCTATCTCAATTTTATGAGATTCATTTTCTGACCATTGTGACTCCTTGGGAGTCAATGGTTGCTGAGGAATATTCCTGAAAGGTATTTTATATCCTTCTAAACAATTTAGAATAACTTTATCTGTAGTTATTTCCTTCCATTTGTCTACAAAGAGTCGCAGTCTACCTGCTTGGAATCTCACCTCTTCTATTTCTTGTTGTACGACTGGTTTGTCGTCTTGGTTGTCTTTGCTGTATATTGGTTGTTCCGATATTGAGTCCTGCTGTTGTTGTTGGTGTTTTGTCTTTTGAAGTTGATCGTTGATCTTTTTGGGTAGTCGCCCACTTGTTTGTGAGTTGCAAGTGGGCTCCTCCAGTTTCCCTGTTGCGTTTTTTGTGGTGCTTTTTTGGGTGCCACTTTTTCTGTAGCTTTGATACTGGAGCAAGCTTTTTCAATAGTTTTTGCTTCCTTTACTTGTTCGGTAAACTTTGACCCATATAACCATTCATCTGCTTTTGCTGCATCTAGTACTGGTTTAACCGATTTGCTCAGGAGCGGTGTAATAAAGGATTTTCTCGCAACTGAGTGTTAATGAAAAACCGTCGTCATCATCTTTCCAGCATCGCAGAGATACTTCATTAGCGTCAGTTGATCTATTTCTTCTTCTGAACCTTCGATGATCATTGAAATAGCTGCGGATAGTGAAACAACTGCTGCGCCAACACAATTTTGTGTGTCCGCAAAGTGTTGATCACGTTTTTTGGCGATATCGGTCATTACTGGGATAACTTCCAAGTTTATCTTAGGGGCTTCGGCATATAGCTCTCCTGTTCTGCTGTATTCTTTGAGGAGAGTCTTCTTGACCTCTTCATTTAGACCTTCTCTCATCCACTTTGTCCATCTAACATTTATTTCTGGGTTGGACTTTACCGATGCTTCTGAGACCACGTTTGGATCTTCTCCCAAAATCTCTAGTATTTCTTTGTCGATCCTCGGATTTTGTGTTGGTTCAGTCTGTAGTTCTAAATCTATAGTTTGATCCAAGGGTTTATTGCCATCAACCGTAAAGTTCTGTATATGTGTGGTATTCATATCGGATCTAGGTTGATTTTCCTTGTTGGAGTCGTCATGTATCTCTGTAATTAGAGAGTACAACGTGTTTTGACCGTATGGGTATGTAACGCTTATTGCGTTCTGTGTGAACTTATTCGTGTGGAAAGACGTTCGCACTTATATTCTTTCACAAGCTCGTGTGGAGTTGTTAAAAGATTGATTTATGTCTTGTTCGTGTGGAACTTGACATATATGACTTTTATTTTACTCACCTTCTGTAATTTCATTTTCTTTTCTAGATTTATGTGTCATGTCGGCTGGGTTCGAGTCTTTTCCTTTGTCCTCGATGAACAATGCGACCGCCTTGGTTAGGTTGTCGATTTGTTTTTGCATTTTTTGAAGCTTGGATTCATCGCCTCCGCTTCTTTTTTCATGCTCTCTCGACCGGGATCGAGAGTGTCTTCTTTTCTTAGTTTTTCCCATTTTCCTGTCCTGTTTTCCTTTCGTTTTCCGGAAAAATATTTATGTTTTTCTCTGTACGTCTGAGTTCTTCGTCACAACGAAACAAAAAGGAAGATGGCGCACGCCGCGAGGTCCCAGAAGGCCCAGGAGATGGCGCGATTTTCAAAAACTCTAAACGTTGTGAAGTTCTGTACAACCAACAGTACTACATGTTATCATCGAGAACGAGACGCGTAATATAATTACGTGAAATGAGTCGTTGTGACGCTATGTCTACGAACGCTCAGGTTCGAGTTTGAGACGACCGGCCTATTGCTCACGTCGCTCGAGTTAATAATTATTTGTGAGTCACACGGCCGCTTTGGCTCGAATACGCTGATGATGCCGTTGAGCGTGCTTCTTTCATAGCAGAAATCCCCACTCCTCAGCGTCATCGCCGTCATGCTTGAGCACAGAGGATTAGCTTAATCCTCTGTTCCTTTGTATTGAACTATATCTGGTATGATTTTAAAATTAACCATAGCCTGATATGTAACAGTATATGTAGTGGGATTCTTGGATATGTAGGTGAGATAAAACGTTAAAAATTCAACTGAATCAATTGTCAACGTTTCGGCCCCAAGTGCGGGCCCTCTTCATTTCCTTCTTCATTCCTTCTTCATTCTACGATACAAAGGGGTTTCCTTATACTTATGAATTACAACAAATTTGAAAAAAAAACATGAAAGAACTTATAAATTATCGTTGGTTTAACTGTGGCCGTACTGACCTTACAAACATATGGTAATACTGGCGAGGATTCAGAGAATCAAAACAACAACAAACATGGTTAACTGGGATTTAAATTTTCGAACTTTCCACTTTTCTATTGTAGCCGATTAAAGATTGGAAGATTAAAAGATCAAGATCGGGCGGTCTTTTGTGGATAGTGACAGTTACAAACAGTACAATGGCAGCGGAAGAGAAACCAGAAGTCAAGCTTGTAGATGTCGATCACTGTATCGCACGGAAATGTAAATATTCTTCTTCTTCTTCTTAATTCATTAATTGGTTATTCGCTCTGTCAAGAGACAATATACCAGAAATGTAAATATTGATAACGATCCCTGAGTTATACAAACATAGAGAGGCCAAAATACATAACACTAATTAGGTAGTCTGATGTCGGTCACTTATCATGAAGTAGTTAGATGTCAGAAATAATTCTTACGTATGTGTCACTCAGATTCTTTACATCCTATCGTAGGTTGACCGAATCAGAACGACTTACAATGTTGCACATCTCCAGAATTATGCTTTTATAGTACACAGGTTCTTCGTGTAGAACGCTCACATTGTCATAATCGAAGCGGTGGTGATGGTCAACAATGTGTCGGGTTAAAGCAGTATAGTGGTCAACACAATCTCTGATGTTTTTTGTATGTTCGTTAATTCTTCGAGAGATATGTCGAGACGTTTGACCAATATAAGGCTTATTACAATCGAAACACGGTTTCTTATAGACTACATTGGAAAGTTTTTCGAGCGGTAAGGCATCCTTGCCTGAATCGAACACAGAACTCAAATTATTTAGATTCTTGCCCATGAACTGTAAATTGAACTTCTTAAAGATTCGATTTAGCGACTCGAACAGCCCCGCGATGTAAGGTATCGAGATAAACGTAGGTCTGTTAAGATCCAGTTGAGGTGCAACGTTGTTGTTTAGAGAGTTAATCTTGAGTAGAAATTTAGAAATAGTGCGGTTTACTATGTTTGTGTGATAGCCATTTTTTGTTAAAGCCCCTCGAATAATTGCCAAATTTTTTTTCGCGGAAACGAGGATTTGACAACCTGATACCTCTATCTACAAGATTGGTGATGGAACCAATTTTGTACGATTTCGAATGATGTGAATCGTATTTTAAATATCTCTCTGACCATGTAGGTTTCTGAAACCAATCCGTCTCAATGGTTTGGTTTGAGGTAATGATTCGTACATCTAAAACACTGATACAACCCTGATTTTCGGGCTCACACGTGAATTGGAGTCTCGGGTGGAAATCATTGAGAACATGCACTAAGTGGATCACCGAGTCTCTAGGTACCGCAGTTAATAATGTCAGTCTCACACAACGGTCTTCCCGTCGTTTTGTACACTCGCCACGTTATTCTCTACAACCACGTTTTTCGTCAAGCTTTGCACTCGCTTCGTCTTCTTTTTCTTTTTCGTCCGATGACTTAACCCATTGAACAGGCAAAGTCTTTTCCCACTCTGCGGCCGAGCGAGCGGTATCGGGAGTGGGGATGGCACGCCCAGGAGCGTATATGATCGCACAGTTTGAACTGAGGAATGAAACAGACGAATATTATCTACTTTCTTACGATACGTCCCTGATGCTCCGCGTGGTGTGGGTTTCACCGACACACTAACACATACAGAATTCACTACTACACTACATGACAGCACTCTCATTGGCTGTCCCCCCACCAGCCTTACACCGATACTGGAGGTGCGTTTGCCTGTTCAATGGGTTAAGGGGGGACTTCGGACTTTTGGGTGAAACAAAACACTTATTTTATGATTTTTTTTTGGAATTTGGTAAAAGTATTTTTATTATATTATTTTACACATTAAAAATCAGAATTTAAATATTATTTTCCCAAATTTTCGTTGCAATATGATGAAAAATAAGCCGGTGACAGTCCATTGGCACAAGTTAGTGTGCGGTGCCACCCGTAACTCATTGTAGAATCATCCGAAAAAAAACAGTAGGTCAAGTTAGTTAAAGTAGTTGTTGTTCCCCGCCCCAACGCTGTTTTTTTTTTTTAATTTCAAACTTTTGGTGATGATTTTAAACAAAACTAGCAATTTTTGACGAAAAATTCCGCCATTTTGTTGTACAATTAATAAAAATAATCATAATAAAAAAAAAGCGTTGGGGTCGGGTATTTTATATATTGAAACTATGTACCAAATTTCAAAAAGATCGGTGCAGTAGTTTTTGAATGGCGAGGGGCATGGGATTCGAAAACAATATTTCGAGAAAAACGCGTCCAAAGTTTTTCGGAGCGTGCAGCTGCCGTATACCTGCGTCGGAAGAGTGGGTACTGAACTAGCTATGACTTGAAAAGTTTTGCTCCGAATGACTTGAAATTTTGACACAACATTTTTGAAATGTTTTACTACAAGAAAATGCAAAATAAAAAATTATTTTTTTTTTTACCGAAATCCCCCCTTAAGCTTTTCACTCGCGAACTCAACTACGTATTTTTCCAACACTCGCGTTACTTATTTCCTGGGACCATAACCTGTAGGAGAGTAAACTTACGCAGCACTTCACCTATCAACTCTGTGAGTTTTATTCGGATGAATAATAACGAGAGCGTGTACAAGTATAACATTGTGACCCAACAGAGATTCGAAAATACACTGATTATGAGCGACAAACTGTCACCAGCAGGTGTCACCTCCCGGTGGCTTGGCCCATCATATCCGCTACACTCACATGAAATCAACAGATACTTCCAATAGATAACGTGATCCTTTTTATTCAAAGCAAACAAAATATCGGCAAGGAAAACAGAAATGCAATTATTGAGATTGCTAATTCTATATTGTCATTGACGATTTGATATCCTTACTGTATTTTTTCAAAATAAAAATAACAAATCCGTAGCAATAAAACGAATTTTTATTTTTGTTTATTTCTCGGGGGCTTTAATTATATAAAAATGAATAAAAAATGTGGGATAAAAATAGAGCCAAAAGCCTATGAGCGGACCCACGTCACTTCACTCAAAAAAACAAATCGTCAAGTCACGGATCTTTGCGCCATTCAAAATATCTTTAGTGCTATGGAAAAAAAAATACAACTTCAAGGGTTTTGGAATTTTTTCAAAAATGGCGGAGTTGGAGCTATGTGAATTTTGGTAAACCGCTGTTCCACCGCTATGTTTGAAAATTCATATCTCCGAAAGTATTCATCGGAGCTGACTGATCTTGGAATCATTTTGTTCGTAAAAGAATGCGCTTTCGTAAGAAGAATTTTATTCAAGGAACAAAAAATTCTTTCAATTTTTTTCGTTGTGTTTTTTCAATTTCGCTGCCATTTCCGCTGGACTCACAGAAATTCATGGAGATAATTTTTTTCAGATACCTGGATCCTTTCCCTTCAATCCTGAAAAAAAAAATTCATGACGAAACTACCTGGGCCGGAGGAAAAAAATAGAACATCCAGTCGTGCGTCGCCGCGCACGCCGATCCACGTCTGCGCGCGGCGTTCTCGGTTCGAAAACTGCATCAAAACAAAATTACAAACACGGTTGTCGATCGGAAATTTTCCGAATTTTCTAAAAATGAGGGCCATTTTTTTTCACTTGTCATTTTCATGCGTAATTCAAAAAATGAAACTTAAAATGTCAATTCGACCACATTTCCCATAGTTTTTTGAAAATCTTATTTTTTTTCAGAAAGTTCAGGAAATTTCCGATGAAAATCATATCCCAAAGTTTCCCGCTCGTTCACCTCCAAGGCAAAGTTACGGGTTGAATAAGATTTGAGGGTTTTGTGTCATTATTTATGCATTTCGATATCAAGAATGAAATTATCTCGATAATGATAACTTGGAGGTAAAGGAGCGAAAAACTTTTGGATATGATTTTCTTCGGAAATTTCCTGAACTTTCTGAAAATGAAAAAAGATTTTCATAAAACGATGGGAAACGTGGTGAAATTGACATTTCAAGTTTCATTTTTTGAATTGAGGGGTAATACTACTTTGTGCACACAAAATTTAGGGTTAAATTTTATAATTGATTTAAGAAAAAAAAAAATAACATTTTTGAATTCCGTTTTTTATACATATTAATACAACTATTGAACTATAAAAATATTTTTTTTCAGATGATTCAAAAGCAAAATAGTGGCACAATGGCTGTTGAAAGAGAACACCTCTTTTTTTCACGGGCGACCACCTGCAGGTCGCAATTTTCAATCTAGAACAAGAAACGAAAATGATTTTGAAAGAAGAGGTCGAAATCTAGTGAAGTACGTAGGATTTATGAGAAATATTGATTCTGACAAGAATGGCGTCAATTTGAAGGCAAATTTTTGTTTTTTGACAAAAAATCGGGAAAAAATCGGTCATGAAATCATTAAATTTCAATCAATCGGAAAAATCCTACCTACTTCACTAGATTTTGGCCTTTTCTTTCAAAATCATTTCCGCTTTTTGTTCTAGATTGAAAATTGCGACCTGCAGGCGGTCGCCCGCGAAAAAAAAAAGTGTTCTCTTTCAATAGACATTGTGCCGCTATTTTGTTTTTGAATCATCTGAGAAAAAATATTCGTATAGTTCAATAGTTGTATTAATATGTCTAAAAAACGGAATTCGAAAATGTTATTTCTTCTCTCTTAAATTAATTATAAAATATAACCCTCAATTTTGTGTGCACAAAGTAGTATTACCCCTAAAGCATTGAAAATGACGAGTGAAAAAAAAATATTCATCATTTTTGTAAAATTCAGGAAATTTCCGAGCGACAACCGTGTTTGTAATCTTGTTTTGATGCAGTTTTCGAACCGAGAATGCCGCGCACAGACGTGGATCGGCGTGCGCGGCGACGCACGACTGGACGTTTCATTTTTTTCCTCCGGCTCAGGTAGTTTCTCCATGAATTTTTTTTCACATGATTGAAGGGGAAGGATTCAGGTATCTGAAAAAAATTATCTTCAAACATTTCTGTGAGTTCCGCGGAAATGTCAGAGAAAATAAAAAAAAAAAACAACGAAAAAAAAAGGAGAATTTTTTTTTCTTAAATAAAATTCTTCTTGCGAAAGCGCATTCTTTAACGAACAAAATGATTCCAAGATCAGTCAGCTCCGATGAATACTTTCGGAGATATGAATTTTCAAACATAGCGCTGCAACTGCGGTTTACCAAAATTCACATAGCTCCAACTCCGCCATTTTTGAAAAAATTCCAAAATCTTTGAAGTTGTATTTTTTCTCCATAGCACTCAAGATATTTTGAATGGCGGAAAGATCCGTGACTTGACGGTTTTTTTTGTTAAGTGAAGTGACGTGGATCCGCTTCTATACAAAAATTAGATTACAGTCAAGACTGAAATCAAGACAAAATGTCAGATTAAAATAAAATCAAAAGTCGATACGAAAAATAACATTATTACAGGTTTGACGTCATTGTGGTGTCTATAGACACCCGGCGCATCGACTGATAAAATCGGAAAGGAATGAAATTATCTAACAATCACTGCCGATTACACAGATGTGTTTACATGTGTTAGTTTTTGTTGACATCTAAAATTTGTGAATGTGGAACCTGATCATAGCTTACACGCAGATGTGGTTAATGTGTATTAGTTCATCCCCTCTATACGAAGTCCCTGGCCCTAGTTATGAGTAACGGAGAATCGTCAATTCTCAGCCATTTCTCCATCAAATGTCACGGGATTAGGCTCAAAATGTATGGTTCTTCATTGCGGAGTGGCTGATTATCGGGAAAATGCGATTATCTACGGCAATAGTGAATAATCTCGCGATTTATGTCGTCAGTACGTCAATCTGTAAAAATTTTTGTCAAATTTTGGAAAAGTGAAATAATCAGCCACTTTCTGCTACAATTATGTGTCATCCCTCAAAGTTTCATTGCGATCGATTTAGTAGTTCCGGAGAATTCACGATTCCCGTTTTCGAGGTTCTGACAAATGTTTCACTTCACCTTAAAGTAGTTCTTCCGGTACAGTCCCACCAAACGTGGATTTCAGAGAAGATTTTGAATACTTCTCGATGGGTAAAAAATCTGAAAAAAATCAAGCATGTAAAAGATCTTCGGCAGATTCATTTCGCATATTAATAATTCAAAAAAGTTATTTACAAATTGATGGAAAAAAAACTGTTCAAGAAATTGGCCGATGAACCAACTTTTTTTCTGGGTGAAATCTTGTCAGGTATGAAAAAACGCAATTTTTAAAAACTCACCAAAATTCTCATAAAATTCATACGTATTTAGAAAAATTGACGAATCATTTTCACCCGAAAAAAAAGTTGGGTCACCGGCCAATTTCTTGAACAGTTTTATTTTCCATTAATTTGCTGATAACTTTTTTGAATTATTACTACGCAAAATCAATCTGCCGAGGATCTTCTACATGCTTGATTTTTTCAGATTTATTCCCCATCGAGAAGTATTCGAAATCTTCTCTGAAACCCACGTTTGATGGGACTGTACAGTAATGTTCATTAATGGGTTCCCAGTGGCTAACTGTTTTTTTCGGACTTTTTCGGAAACGAGACTCCATTCTAGTCGTATTTGATGTGCCGATAGCCGAAATTATAATAATAATAATTATGACCCCTTATAAAAGTAATATAATATTATTTTATTGATGGTATCCGGAAAAGTCCGAAAAAAACAGTTAGCCACTGGGAACCCATTAATGAACATTACTGTACCAGAAGAACTACCTTAAGCTGAATTTCCGAGCATGCTCCGAGTGCACCCAAATTTTACAAATTTTGCAGTGCCGCTAACTTCCTACCGAGCCGAACTGTCGAAATATTGGGGGGTTATACACATCGCGGCGACCTGTTATGAATAAATGAAGTTGGCCGCACTGCAAATCTGCCTGCGCTCGAAGCTTGCGCATGCGCACTGGGGATTCAGGTGAATTGCACCTGTCTGAAAGATAGGAATTCGGGTTGTATGTAGTTATGAATATAACGCAGGGGGCGAAATGTACGTCACGTTACATCAAAAAACCGTGATAAAAAAAGGCTGCCCCAATGTTAAAAAATATTAATTATTGAGTCAGGTAGAGTTCAAAGTGTTTGTTGAATCTTACATAATTCCTGCAAGAGATATTCTACTTCTCTGATAAATTCTTCCATCCTTCATCCTCATAGACGAAGGCAATCGTCTTTGCCGAATCATTTTGAGTAAAGTTGTAAGAAAGTTTATATACCGAAATCTAACGGTATATCTTCGGATTTACCATGAGTAATCACTTCAGAAATACAGTATATTTGCGCCTTTTTGCATATCGTATTTTACTGGCATTTCTACCGTATTCACGGGTACTGAACACAGTTTTTATACGGTGTGAACACCGTTACCATACCCTGTATGGAGCGACAAATTTCCTGGTACCTTCAAAAAATTAGGTTTGACCGCAGTATGTGTACCGCAGTTCGACAGTTTCGATACCGTATTCTCACCACGTTTAACACCGTATTCTCACCACATTCATACCGTATTCTTACCACATTTATACCGTATTCTCACTGATTGATGGTTCGTGACCCGTTGTACACCATATTGAGAGGGAATTCGTCGGGGAGGGTCAAATTAAAACTCTTTGATTTTTCGTGAGCGACGTTTCGGCTGGGCCCAGCCAGCCATCTTCAGGCTGTAATTTATTATAAAATTGCTATCGTGCGATGAGTTTGGAGGCCCATCCACGTGTTTGAAAATGACAGTTTACATGGATTTTGAAACATAGAGTTGCTAATTTAATGCTAGGTGTATGATATACGATATAGAGAAAGGAATAAACTAAGTTTTTCTTTAAAATTACAGTTATTTACCAGCTAGGATTATGCTAAAGCATGGGGTGTAGTTTCCTCGCTGACAGAGAGGAGAAATTTTTTGGACGGGCAGCCATGACGGTCGCCATTACCAGTCAGATGTGTGATGCAGGTGATGTACGACATCTGCTGAGACAATGTAGAGACCGTGATAAGGTAGGTGCGAGATGTAGGTTGCGTGAATTACGTCAACTGTTGATTACCTATGGGACAAGGTAGTATGCTCACCGCTTGTGTTGTGGCGTTTCTTTCGAAATTGTTGGAGAGGATGTCCGTGTATAAATGGCTGAGGTTTTCTATGTCAGTGCTTTTGTTAACTGTGTTGTGTTGTGATATATGAATCATTTCTTTTATGAGCCTTTTGTGGTGATTGGTCTCCTTGTCGATGATTTCAACATCATCAAAGTTGGAACGATGGCCCAGCCTCAGGGAGTGGAGAGCAAGAGCTGACTTATCCGGATCCAGTGACTTGATGTCTGATTTGTGATTGGACATTCGCTTTTTCAGGTGTTGGGAAGATTGGCCAATGTAGCATTGGTCACAGTCTCGGCAATTCAGTTTGTATATCGTGTTGGTCTGGTTGGCCCTGGGAGTCCTGGACTTTAGTTTAGTGAAAAGCTTATTCATGAATGCTGGGCCATAGTTTCAACTTTGATGATGTTGAAATTATCGACAAGGAGACCAATCACCACAAAAGGCTCATAAAAGAAATGATTCATATATCACAACACAACACAGTTAACAAAAGAACTGACATAGAAAACCTCAGCCATTTATACACGGACATCCTCTCCAACAATTTCGAAAGAAGCGCCACAACACAAGCGGTGAGCATACTACCTTGTCCCATAGGTAATCAACAGTTGACGTCATTCACGCAACCTACATCTCGCACCTAGCTTATCACGGTCTCTACATTGTCTCAGCAGATGTCGTACATCACCTGCATCACACATCTGACTAGTAATGGCGACCGTCATGGCTGCCCGTCCAAAAAATTTCTCCTCTTTGTCAGCGAGGAAACTACACCCCATGCTTCAGCATAATCCTAGCTGGTAAATAACTGTAATTTAAAAAAAAAACTTAGTTTATTCCTTTCTCTATATCGAATATCTTACACCTAGCATTAAATTAGCAACTCTATGTTTCAAAATCCATGTAAACTGTCATTTTCAAACACGTGGATGGGCCTACAAACTCATCGCACGATAGCAATTTTATAATAAATATTGTTACAGCCTGAAGATGGCTGGCTGGGCCCAGCCGAAACGTCGCTCACGAAAAATCAAAGAGTTTTAATTTGACCCTTGCCGACGAATTCCCTCTCAATATCGTATTCTTACCACATTCATACCGTTTTCCCACCGCATTCATACCGTATTCACACCACATTCACACTACATGAATACCCTATTCGAACCGCACCCATACCTGAAAAAAATGCAATGAAGAAAATCGGGAAGTGTGAGACAGCGACGCCTCGGTGGCAAAAGACATGCAGCGAATTTCATTAAGAAATTGTTCTCTTCAGCAGATCACAACCGACGCCGGGATAGCATGATTTCCAAATGAAATTCCCTGTATGCTTTCGTACCAAAGCGTCGCTCTGTTCTGAGCAAGACATATCGGACTATTCTGTACACGGTATTTATTAATGACAGGAAATGACAATAATTTATTATCTTTGGTGATGTGTAATTAAATAAGTAACTTAATTTAAAATGTAATTGGTGCCTTGCAACACTGAGGAACAACTGCATTTTCCTCGTCCGTAGTATTAAGGTATTCCATGCCTCGCATGACGAAGTAATATCGTCGGAGACGGCCTTGATAATTCAGCAGCCCCATTCTCGGTGCGTTTCGAATACATTTGCCCTCGCGCATCATCCATGGTACCTGCGAGATTCCACTAAACGATTTTACTGAATTTTCAATATCATTGAGGTTGAATAGTCCATCAGAACCTGTTACAAGACCTTCCGTGGTGACTGGAACGAGCTCGAAGGTACTTTGACGCTTTTTTCCGGGATCACCACATGTCCCCCCGGGAAAAACCAATTAGATCTGACCATATCTGATCAGATCTGATCAGATCTGGTCAGATCTGGCCGAGCAGATCTGGTCAGATCTTCAAATTGTCTCTATCTGACGAGATCTGGCCAGATATAATCAGATATGTCTAACTATATCTGACCAGATCAAATATTTTATTTTTATTTTTAAATAGATTGTTTACATAAATTATCAATCAAAATGACTGAACTTTGACTATAATTCGAACAAAACTATTTTGTTATGATGAAAAATAATGAAAAAAATAATTAAACTGTAATTGCATGACTTTATTGTGACGGTCACCCATCCACGTACTAATCACGCTCAATGCTGCTTAACTTCAGTGATCCCCGTGTTCCTTGAGCTGTCCGGCCGCTGTACTGCTGCTGAGATAGTCTTGACGATTTTGTAAAGTTCATAACATAATAGATCGCTTTAGCATGAATATAATGTAAACATCAATTTAATAATCTATTTTTATCCTTTTCCGAATAGTATAATTAATAATTATTGATTTATTAGAAGTCAGGGGGGTAAACGGATAGCCCCATAAATTTAGTGACAAATTTTGTTTATTCGGAATGTTTTTGAAGTGATGTTCGACATTGTAGATTATTTGTCTTAATTTTCGAAAAATGAAGTTTTTATACAATTTTTTCGGAAATTAAAATTTTTTTTTTTTTTTTTATTCAGATCTGGCCAGATATAATCAGATCTTTTTATGTTTGATGGTAATTACAATTCCAAACATAATTATATTTGACCAGATCTGACCAGATATAATCAGATCTGTTCATGTCTGATGTAGTTTTTAGTCCAGATATTGTTATATCTGATCGGATCTGGCCAGATATAACTAGATCTGATCATGTCTGGTTAAGATTTCAGCCCAGATATAGTCATATCTGATCAGATCTGGCCAGATATAACGAGATCTGATCATGTCCTAAATGTCATATCAGACCAGATATGAATAGATCTGACCAGATATGAATAGATCTGACCAGATATAATTATATCTGGTCAGATCTAATTCGTTTTTCCCGGGCCGTTGTATCGCACGTCTCCTGCATACACTCCTTCGATGTAGTCACCAACCTTCTGAAAATTAATAACACGTGAATATGGTGGTACACGCTGCGGAATATATCTATTATTTTTCAGTTCATGTCTCTAACTTTTAATATATTAACGTCCAACCCAGCAAACCAATACATAACTGATACATAACTGTAAGAGCCCATCTAGAGATCGGAGTTATGTAACATAGTTATGTCTCTGAAATGCGACATATCTTTAGAATGTAACATATTGTTTACATAACATAAGATGCATGAATGATACGTAATATTGAGGGCATCACGAAGTAACAATGTAATATAACAAAGTTACGTAGAGGAGAAATAATATAACTTCAATTCCGTGATGTATCATGTACATTACATGAGACCCACAAGTGATACATAAAATTGAAAGCATCTTCAGGGATCCGGAAATATAACAAAGTTACATACATGGGACATAATATTTCTGCAAATATGACATGTGTCGTATATATAACATCAGACCCATGGATGATACGTAACAGAGATGGCAACACCAAGGGACAGAGTCACATAACATAATAACATCTATGATACGTGCAATATCTTTAGTTCTGCAATTAAAACATCGCAAAATAGAATATCCGTATCTGCTGGCGATAATTTCTGAAACGTATGTGAGTGACTAACATGATAGTACGCATCAATCGAGGCATAAACGCTTCAGAGCTGTTAGATAGCGAGATCGAAAATATAGAGAAACCTGGCAGTATTCACTACACGATACTGTGGTGTAGTGGCGAGAGCGTGCGACTACTAATCCAAGCAGGTCCGAGCGATCATGATTCGAGCCCGGGTTAGGTCAAAATGATGATGTCGTCTTGAATGAACTAAAAATGTGTTTTAGTCTATCCGTGGTTGATTATAAATTGTTACTATGTCATATATACACCATAGATGATGGAAATTAGTAATAATAACGGCTTTTTATTTAGCTTTTCCAGTGTGATAGTTAATTGTATCAGATGCATCTCCAATATGTATCTGATACATCTTTTAACATGTCTTTGACATATCTTTGATATGTCTATGATATATCGGTGAGCCGTCGCTGATAGGTATCACCAGCACATATCTAATACATTGAAGATACATCCAATGTTGCTGACATCGTGCTCAGGGCCGGCGGAAACACAGTGGAAGATATGGAGAGTTCCATACCTGGTAATTCGTCAGGTATGGAATTCTATACCTGACGAAGTACCGCAAATCGATTGAATTTTTACTGGTTTTATATTTTTACTGGAATTAAACTAAAAAATCAGTAAAGACGAAATAGACGGTGTTTTTGGCAGCACTTTTGATCATTTTGATCTTGAAATATCCAGAATGAAAAGTAAAAGAAAGAAAAAGTAAAATATACACATAAAATTGAAAGTCAATCGATTTCCGATAGAAGCGAACATTCGAATGATGTCAAGTCTTCCGAATTTCAGAATTTTCCATCGAGCCGTTTTCCAGATCACACTGAGAGAACAGTTTATTTATAGTTAATAAATGTATTTATTCGGCCATTTTCCAAAAATATTTATTAACTGTTAGTATATTCGATAACCATGAATGAATATTCTGCTCCCTGAAAACACAAAAAAATTCAGTGGTATTTCCAGCAAATATATCCTTTGTTTAGACGCATTTATTTGCCGTAATGATATGTAACGCTTGATTCAAATGAAAAATCAGTTGAAACATCGTGGTAAAATATCTATTTGTTCGCAACGAAGATCTGTTTATTATTAAAATACCTTATTTAGGTATAGTAGAATATCGTATTAATTCAATAATTGAAACATTCGGTTGAGGTATATCAGAAATTCTACCAAATCGAAATTTGTTAACAGTTAATAAATGCAGCTTTGGGTCACGTACGATTCCGTTTGCCTCATATCTGACTGTGATTGTAGTCAACGAATAACGTATTTGTTACAATCTAACATAACTATTGACTGGTATATCTAAAAAAAATAGCGTTGAGAATAAGTGAGTGTCACTTCACGCTCACTACGCGGCGCAACAACTCGCTTCACTCCCACTAGCAAAACTAGGGCTACGCTTGTATACAAGTCCGAAGATATGACTAATGTCTACAAAACGTGATGATAAATATATATACAAATATTTATATATATTTATATATTTTATATAATTCAATATATTTTTATATTGATTTATCTGAAAATAGCTATTGTTCAACTATTTTTAGATTTTTATCATAACTATACCATATTATTGTTACGAAAATGAAAACATGTATATCTGTGGTGCATGTTCAACCCTAGAACTACTAACCGGGATATATATCTACCCCAGGCGAACTCTGAAAAATGACGTTATATGTGAAATTGATTTAAGTTTGGTCAATAAGTCTGAACTACTCTTTTAATTACTCGAACATAATTTATTTTACTGTTAACACATCTTATTTAATACTCACTAAATAACGTATCTATAAAAGAATATGAATTTCATTCACCTTGTTGTAAAATTAACTGAAAGCTGATTTATTAACTGTTTACAAATGTTTATTTAATATAAATATATATCGATACCCACGTTCTAATACGTCGTAACCCACAAGATTTCAGAAATTGACTTTTTTTGAAAAATTGAATGATAATAATGTTGTACAGCTTATGTTCAAGTCTTAGCGGTCAAATCGTTGATTTACTATTTTTAAATAAATATTTCAATCCGTCAAGTTCTATCCTTTCAATGGTGATAGTTAAGCGTTTTCATGGCCACAAAATTTCAGAAATTGACTTTTTTTTTTTAATTGAATGATAATAATATTGTGCAGCTTATGTTGAAGTTCTAGTGGTCAAATCGTTGATTTACTATTTTTAAATAAATATTCCATCCCGTCAAGTCCTATCTTTTCAATGATAATAGTGAAGCGTTTTCATGGCCTCCTGAACAATTTTACAAATGTGGGTTACGACATATTAGAACGTGGGTATCGATATATATATTAGGGTGGGCCAAAAAAAAAGAATAATTTTTTTTTTCTTAGCTACCATGAAAATATTGTTCAGGATGACAAAAAATAAATCCTGTAAAAGTTTAAGCTCTTAATATTAATATTAAGAGGTGGCGTTTAGTGATTATCGATTTCCCATTTGAATAACACCGGAAATTTTTTTTTTTTCATTTGGAATTTTATTCCGTTTCAACGAATCAGCATGTGATAAAAACCAATACATATTCTTGTAGGAAATTGAACGATCTCTAAAAAAGGTCTGAAATGATTTTTCGCTAAGTCCACTCGTTTGAAAGTTATTCAAGGTTAAAGTTCAACCTCAAACGGTATATGATGACTTCAACTTCCTTTTTTTTTCGACTCAGCGAAAAATCATATCAGACCTTTTTCGTAGATCGTTGAATTCCCTACAAGTATATGTATTCAATTCCACTGGCCGATAATTCGTTCGAGCGCAATAAAATTCCGAATAAAAAAAAAAAAATTTCTGTGTTATTTAAATGGGAAATCGATAATCACTAAACGCCACCTCTTAATATTAATATTAAGAGCTTAAACTTTCACAGGATTTATTTTTCGTCTTCCTGAACGATATTTTCATGGTAGCTGAGAAAAAAAAAATTATCCTTTTTTTTTGGCCCACCCTAATATATATGTTAATTCAAATATACGGTTTCTTAACTATAAATGGAGATTCGATTCGTCATATCCGAAATTATCATTTGTTAACATCAAATGAATTTCATTAACTATAAATAAACTGTTCTCTCAGTGCATTGCGCGGATTTTTGCGACAGACCGCTGGACCGCCGGACCAACAGATCGACAGACAGAACGACATTTGTCTGAAAACCAGTTTTTCGGATTCCAGAGGGTTGGAAACGTAAAGATTCGTTGAAATTATAGCAAAGTCACTTTTCGACCGAAACCAATACTTCTCTTATATCACCATAGGTGATAAAAAGTAAAAAAGGTGATTCTCGACTCGTGTGATCGTCGCCCTTGCTTCGCTCGTACGAAAAATTTCACACTCGGACTCGTCTGACAATTAACACTTCCGCGCTAGTATCGAAAAGCACTATGTATTTCATGCGGAACATCTCAGTACTTTTTTCTACTGAGCAATTGAGCCATGGAATTGAGCTAAAAACTCAAAGGCTCCGAATTTATGAACGATAATTGGTAATTTTTTTGAATTCACATGTGACGCTTGATAGCTGTTTGATGTAATATATCATGGAGGCTTTAACAGTTCCATATAACGATCAATCGAGGATGATAGTGAGGCATTCTGGTAGTACAACCCATATGTTATATTCCATATATTATCTATGAATAGGGAGCTGCCTTGATGTTCCTGCTAATAAATAAGATCAAACGCTTTAGAATTATTCGGATATAAACCCATTTTCCATGTTCTGCCCTTTTTCCAAATAGTTTCCTACATTCCATACCTGACAAATTAGCGTTTCGTCGGCGCTGATCGTGCTGTACCAGTAACATACTTTCTTATGAGTTTGATACATAACGTGTAACATTCGTTACATAATATATACGTATTTGATACATATTTTGGTTAGCTGGGAACCATGGCTATGTTCCGATATTCACTGGCAGTACTACGAGTTTTCCTTGCTTCTTTCTTGCGTCTGTGAGTTCGTGGATACAGCTATCTCTGTCTGACACAAGCTTGCAGTACTGCCAGTGAATATCGGAACACAGCCTATTTCATGAGTCATAAATTTCATATACTTTTGTTTCGCCGAATCAGTAGGATTCTTATATAAATAATATATAAATGATATATAAATGATATAATATGAATTTATTTTTATTTTCCTTCACGTTCACGTTATTTTCACCCAATAAATATCATTTTCATACTGATAATCAAATGGCTGTTTGAAATTACTGAAGAATACACATTTTTTTTCACAACATATTGTTCAGGATTTCATTGCAAGGCGTGTACAGTGTGTGGTACGTTATACGTTCATAAATTATCTGAAAAATAACTAGATTCTTCGGAAAAATAACTTGCGAGCAAAAATACCGTCATATAACTGCATACATACCGTATTTTTGGACATACAACTAGATACATACCGTATTTTTAGAAAAGAAACACCGTACACATATGATTTACATACGTGACTCATACCCTGTTCATGCGTACTTCATCTGCCATCACTACTTCAAACATTCCGCTTCAATACCGTAAGTAGATAGGGGCAGCTATGGGGAGACAGATATTTCCCCCTCGACTCATCCTGATAAGGGTGTGATAAGGGGATGTGGGTGAGTGTGTTATCTTATCAGTCTGGCCCACATCCGGTCTCGTGCGTACGGGGACCTTCTTATTAGCTCCCCCTCCCCCTCCCCCTGACTGCGGTCACTGGCCCTGGCCATGCTCCCCCTTACCCCACCTCCCCCAGGGGTCAGTTATGGGGCGAGTGCAACGCTCTGTCTCTTTCCAGTCTGGGTCTGTCTCTCTCGAGTCTGGGTAAGCTATGGGGTGATGAAGCGTTCTACCGCACACGCACGCACACACACACACACACACGCTTACCTTACCGCGTCCGTGTGTTCTAGAATGTTCTAGAAGCTTCTGGAAAGTGATGACGCGTTATTCCTACTCCAAAATTGATGTACGCAGAAATATTTCAGCGACGCAGCATCCCTGTTTACCATATCTACGCTTAAAACTACAGCAGGTGGGGTGAAGGAAAGAGATTTGATGACGCGACAAATACATATCATACGTTTATTCAATGAATCTTAATTCTACATACGATTATGCGATCATTCATGGCAATGGAACGAGCGATACAAAATGAAAGGCAATACAAAAGAGTACAGCATTAAGATCATTACTGACAAAAACAACAAGGTGTAGGTCTCCAAAAGTTCAGAGTCGCTGTTTGTTACACGGTAATTAACACCGCGTGTTTCTTCACCGGAGTGGTGTAATATCATACACGAATGCTGACAATCAGAATCCGATGATGTCACGTCTGTCGTTGCGCCCAGAGTTTCTTCTGCAGAGCGAGAGCCAGAACGTACAGCAACGTGAATCGACATTGCGTAGATGATAATTTGCAAACGATGATCAGTTCGATTTCTCTTTCACCGTCTGTTTGATTCCTACTGCAAGATAATGCGGGAATAATTTTGTCAATTTCAGCAGAACGATGTCGCAATAATCATTCACAAATTATTCATCCACTTGTGTCTTGACGTGTGCCCTTGCAAAATCATACTCTCTTGTAGAGAGCAGATTTATTCGATGAGGAGATGGTTCTCAAGGGCCTTGTAGTTTCACTTTCTCCGCTATATACTCGATGTACAGCTTTTTACATTTATTGACACTGTTGGCAAGTCGTTGAAGGCGGTGCAACTGTTCTTCTACACACACGAACACTGTCTTCAACCCGTCAAGCGCAGTCTTCTGCATCACTATCGTGGGACGATAAGACAGCTTCCGCTTGACGCCCCCGTTGCGCGTTTCGAAGTTTTCTTCTTCTTCAGGAACGGCAACATCCGTCTCCTCGGCGATATTATTCGTTTCGAAACTGATACTTTTCGATCCGTGAGAGGTGATAAAAGTTATGGTACAACTGCCTAGTGTAAGATGTCCGAAATACCAATCTGCAGCTGAATCGCCGCTCGATTCCAGATACTCAGCGATGGTGTCCAACTCGTCGGCCAGTAACGACCACTCCGATGCGTTGAAATATATGCAGCACGAGGCATTGCTCTCGAGTTTAATCACTGGCCCACAGAGGTGGATTGAAGGTCCCCGCCGCCCCGAGGCCGTACTTTTCGTTGCCCCCCCCCCCCCCCCCCCCCCAAGTGGTAGGTAATGAAATTGTCGCGTCGAATAGACATATATCAGAGTCATCCGTGGTTGAGTCATCTTTTTCATATATTTCAATCATAAGTATATCTCAATGTTTGATACTCTTTTTCTGCGTCCCGTGCCGAATTCCTTTTCCCTCAGTGCGGTCAGTGCCGCCCCCAGGGTCGTGCTGCCCCAAGGCCGGGCCTTGCGGGCCTCTAGTGCTAATCCGCCTCTGTTGGCACAAATTACTTGTCTGCACCAAGTCCGAGACTGACAACAATCTTTTTAGTTATCGAATTGTTCAATCCGTACGTAGTCGCGAGAACAAGATTTCTTTGAGATTTTTTCATTGGTCTTGTAAAACTCTTAATAATTCTATTTGCGTTACCCATGGGAACTTTGGATTTAGGTGTCGGCATGGCACTACGACTCGATTTGATCGAGACTACAATATTACTGATTTAAATCTAGACGACGCGACCCCCTGGACCCTCCGATTTCCCCCTCCTCTTCCTTCTTGTTTTACCATTTCCATGTGTTAGCTGTAGATATATTTCCGGTCAAGATGATAAGCTTAGTTCAAATATTTCAACGACAGAACGATATCACTAACGGAAACTAAGCAACGAATATTATTTGAATAATATTATTCTTTCAACTAATCTTATATTTGGGAAATTCCATACGAAACCGACCAATCCGTAACCCCGACCATTTTTGATTTTGTTGAAAATTTTATATTTGTTTGTATCTACTGAAAACAGTTTTTCTGAATTTTTTTCAGATTTTTGTCTCGACCCGTGCCACCACAATGAATTTTCCAAAATTTATAAACTTGGACCATTTTGATTTTATTGACAAAATTCACCAATTTTCAAGAGACATTTTTACAAATACTGACCAATTTGTAGCTTGCGATATTCATAACTTCTATTTTTTTGGTATTTTTTATCGCGTGTGAACCAAGGAATCGTGTGTCTTTCTTGAAATAATAACGCAAGTAGTGATTTGATTCCAAATTACTTTTTTTTTCATCTTATTCAAGTAGTTTTTACATACACATTAATATTTTTTTGTAAATATTATGACGTTTTCGGTTCGCTTTGCCGGGCTACACTCGGTGTAGCCGAAGATTCCCGATTAGCTCCGAAATTTTTAGATGATTGCCGAATCTCCAAATTTCATGATACTGCGCTGTACTATACGCTGAAAACAAAAGGCTCACTATTTAAAAAAAATGAAATTCGAAGATTCGGCAATTATCTAAAAATGTTGGACCTGATTGGGAATGTTCAACTCCACCGAGTGTAGCCCGGTATAGCGAGCCGAAAACGTCATAATATTCACGAAAAAAATGTCAATGTATATTAGGGTGTCCTCTATTTCCCGAATTGACGTTTTCTACTTGGGTATGGGCCAAATTATTAGTTTATAGCCTGAAGACAATTATGCTAATTTTTTTTTTTTTCAAGTGCCATTAACCCCTGCCTGTAGGCCGATGCTTGTCCCATTTGATTAACATGGGATTTTCGCCCTTTTTAGACTTTAATTTTTTTTTCCGCTAGCTACTTCAATTACCTCATCAAATATTGTTGATTCTACTACTGTTCTGACCTCACATTCTTACATTGATGAAAAAAAAAAATTTGAGTTTCGAAGCGGTAAAATTTTTTTTTTACCTTATTGTTTAATATCCTTCGAATATTTCTCAATTTAAACAAAAGCATTGAGAAGTCAATGAATTCAAAAATATTCAAATCATAAAACAAGTAAAAATAAATTTTGAAAAAAACTTCAAAACTTATGAAATTTTTTTTTCTCACCAATGTAAAAATATGTCAATCGAAAGAGGTCAGAACACTAGTAGAATGAACAATATTTGATGAGGTAATGAAAGTAGTAAGCGAAAAAAAAATTAAAGTCTAAATAGGGCAAAAATCCCATGTTAATCAAATGGGACAAGTCTCGTCCTACAGGCAGGGGTTAATGGCACTTTAAAAAAAAAAAAAAAATAGCATAATTGTCTTTAGGCTATGAACTGAAAATTTGGCCCATACCCAAGTAGAAAAAGTCAATTCGGGAAATAGCGGACACCCTATTGTGTATGTACAGACAACTTGAATGAAATGAAAAAAAAAAATAAACTGGAAACAAATCACTACTCGCGTCATTATTTCAAGAAAGAAACACGATTCCTTGGTTCACACGCGGTAAAAAATAGGCAAAAATATAGAAGTTATGAATATCACAAGCTTTTGGTCAGTACTTGTAAAAATGTCTCTCGAAAATTGGTGAATTTTTTCAATTAAATGAAATGGTCCAAGTTTCAAAAATTTTGAAAAATTCATCGTGTTTTAACGGGTCGAGACAAAAATCTGAAAAAATTCGGAAAAACTGTTTTCGGTAGGTACAAAAAAATATAAAATTTTCAACAAAATCAAAAATGGTCGGGGTTACGGATTGGTCGGTTTCGTATGGAATTCCCCATTTATATTTACACTAGAGTATTGGAGAAGATTAGAGATTTGATGACGCAACAATTACACATTGGACACTCAAAACATTTATTCAAAAATAATTCGCTTTGAATTACATATTTCAAACTTATAAATATAAAAAAATTTCAAATTATCGGCGAGTCAGGAAATTTGTCGGGAAGCGGAGAAACTCCGTTGCCCCCAACAGCTGCACTATCGCCTACTTCACCACCGACCGGCACGTCTCGCAACGCTCGGCGACCCATCGCCTCTGCAACGTCGTCATCCCCTGGATGCGACGAATGATCGCCCACTGTCGGAAGACGTCCACCGCAAACTCGAATTCGTTTACGGCGAAATTTTTCGCCTCGTTAGGGTCCATGGCCCTCACCACCTCTGCCACCTTCCGTTCCCACTCAAGAATATCTGCAAATTACGAGATTGAATTAGATGATTGTATAATTTCGACATAATCGACTGTTGTATATTATTCATCATTTCGAGAAAATAATAATAATATTGGTTTCAAGAATATAGTTTGAAGTTATATTGTTGCGTGATAGTATTACAAGTAAGTTGATGAAATTTAGTATGACTCACCCATGTCGTGTGTGCGACCACCTGATGTGCAATAAAGGCCAGATTCTCCGGCCATAATGAACAGTTGGATCTGTATATTTTTCACTCGGTGTGCGAAAACGTTCTTCAGGCTAACTGATTTCCGTAAGTTGTGAGTAGCCTGGTGAAAGCTGCTCGTCTTTACATACGAAAAGTCGGACTTGCACCCCTCTTCAGAATTTTCAAACACATGTACGAAAATCAGCCCGGCACCCCTCTCCGAAATTTTCAAACACATAAACGAGTCAGACGTGCAACCCTCTCCAAAATTTTCAGTCACTGCTTATAACTCTGTTTTGGACCAGTGGACACATGTAAGAGATTGTGCCCAACCCTTGGTACAGTATTGTTGAAGCGATTTGTCCGGGAACAAAAATCATAGACTTGGGGATGGGAAATACCAACATTTTTAAACACACTGACGAGCTGACTTTTGGGTAATGAGTGGGAGCGCTCAAGAGATGACGGTGAATCGTTACACACTCACATACCCATACTATATCTAACCATCACGATTCCGTGGAGGTCGCTGTGCTTATAAGACGGTTTTGAACGAGTGGACACATGTAAGAGATTGAGTCAAAAACCCTTGTTACGGAATTGTTGAAGCGACGTCCACGGGAACAAAAAAAAACAATAGACTTGGGGATGAGGAGTAAAAAAATTTTGAAACACTCTTACTAGCTGACTTTTGAGTGATGAGGGGAAGCGATTAGGAGATTACGGTGTACCGTTACGCGCTAACGTACTCACTGAATCCAAAGATCAGAATTCGTTAAAGGTAGCTGGTCAAGTTTTACGATATTGGCGAGGGGTGTCGTCGGTAACAATTTGATGATGGTGTACGGTAATTTGGTCCAGGGTGTGAAACGCCGAGAGACTACGGTAATCATTTGTCGCATCTCAACTTTTTCAGATCACATGAAATAAACGTTTTTCAACGCTGAGAAACAAGGTATAGCGTTAGAGATAGAGATAGAAAGATGAAATTCGAAAGGAGAATGAGAGAAAGGTTATTTCCAGAAATTTTCAGCATATCAGTCAGCTAGGCAACCGATAATGCTATGTTCCGGGGTATAGTTCATTGGTCATTCAAACCACGTGGTCCCTTCGGAAACTGGTATAAAGCTTGACACAAGGGATATTTTTCGGTAGGAAATTTTTTGTATACAAGCTCCCATCTTACACTCCGTATAATGTCTGTATGTGTGTGTAAGTGAGTGCACGATAGAAGCTACCGGAGTGAAACGTCGTTTGGTGTGATCTTCCAAGAAAAACCACGTTCAATTGAATCATGTCTGATACGCAGAACAAAAAGTATCGCGCTATAGTGCTGAAGGTAGCCTCTTATGCCAGACGTAGGAGCATCGCATTTGATAGGTCCTGCGTTATACGATAGAGGCGATCGCTTGCCCGAATAAATCGGAAAAATTTGCTGCGGCCGGAATCGCCAAATGTGCGGACATGTTGCGAAAAAAAAAACTGTTTTCGATCGAAAATAGCCTTAATATTCTATCGCAAAGTGTTCAGTGATAAGAAAATAAGCCAGATACGGACACAAGTATTAAGCGTTCTAGCGAAGTTATTCAAGAAATGAGCCAGATACGGACACAAGTGTTCAGCGTTCTAGCGAAGTTATTCAAGAAATGAGCCAGATACGGACACAAGTATTCAGCGTTCTAGCGAAGTTATTCAAGTTAACGTAACAGGTGCAATTTTAGAGCAATTTTGGAGATTAAGGTTTCATTCTGAAGTTTCATTCACAACGTTTTCACGGAGTCATGGGAATGTTTAAGATTCGCTGCCGAAACGGTGATTTCGCGTGGTACTACTACCTTCTGGATATTGCGAGGACTGGTGGCAGAGTATCACGAGTGTCTGAATTTGGGGTACAGTACGTTTCGGCGCCGCCGTTGCGGCGCAACTGTTTCGGCGCGACCGTTCAGGCGCGAGTCCTTTCGGCGCTGGGACGTTTTGGCGCGACCGTTTCGGCACTGCGACGTTTCGGCGCCGGCCGTTTCTTCTAACCTTCGAAAATGTAATACTAGTGTCCTAACCTGTTCTAACCTTTGGGGGTGCGGTAACCACCGACTGCTCGTTCCGTGCTGGTGGTTGCGGATAAGCAAAGATCAATGGAGTCCTAACCTATTCTAACCTTCAAGGATGCAATACAAGCGTCCTAACCTATTCTCACCTCTGAGGGTGCAATATTAGTGTCCTAACCTATTTTAACCTCTAAGGGTGCAATACTAGTGTCCTAACCTACTCTAACCTTTGAGGGTGCAATACTAGCGTTCTAACATATTTTAACCTCTGAGGGTGCAATACTAGTGTCCTAACTTATTCTAACTTCTGGGGGTGCGGTAACCACCGACTGCTCGTTCCGTACTGGGTATAGTGTTGTGGTGTCGGATAAGCGACGAATCAATGAAGTCCTGACCTATTTTAACCTTTGGGGGTGCAATACTAGCGTCCTAACCTATTTTAACCTCTGAGGGTGCAATACTAGTGTCCTAACTCATTCTAACCTCTGGGGGTGCGGTATCCACCGACTGCTCGTTCCGTACTGGGTATAGTGTTGTGGTTTCGGATAATCGACAGATCAATGAAGTCCCAACCTATTCTAACCTTTGGGGGTGCAATACTAGTGTCCTAACCTATTCTAACCTCTAAGGGTGCGATACTCATGTCCTCACCTATCCTAATCTTTGGGGGTGCGGTAACCAACGACTGCGCGTTCCGTACTGGGTATGGTGTTGTGGTTTCGGATAAGCGACAGATCAATGGAGTCCTAATTATTGGATTTTGATTAATGGATTCTAACCTTGATCGATCAGAACACTCCCCGCGCCGAGACGACTCGCGCCGAAACGACTGGCACCGACACGACTCGCACCGAAAGGATTCGCACCGAACCGGCTCGCGCCGAGAGGACTCGCGCCAAAACGTCCCAGCGCCAAAAGGACTCGCGCCGAAACGGTCGTGCCGAATCGGTCACGCCGAAACGGCCGCGCCGAATCATCCTGCTTCCCCGAATTTGATCCGTGCACGTAGCAGGAATAACATCCATAAAACCCGCGGGAACGTCAGGTGTCAAAACTTGGTAGGATCGAGAGAAAGGCCAGGATGGCTATCACTGCATACGAAGATAACGGTGAGCTACAATGCGGAGGTCATCTTTCGAAAATCCGGCCGAATCCCCTGACGGTTTCAAATGACACGGATATGTTCGAAGATAACAGTATCACCGATGAGATGCTGTGTACAGCAGTGGAACAATACGAGTCCCGGATGACTGGTGAACAGGTGACAGTTGACCGTGATACGGAAATGTATGAAATTGTACCCTCCTCGATCGACAACAGAGAATCTCGTCATCCCTGGTTATCGACTGTTTTGAAAATCCCAAATAAAAATTGGGTCGTTCGACCTATGCTAACCTGGAGCAGCAATGCAGGTTCGTCCAGTGATTCTACTAACTACGCGACAACAGGGGGTGACGCACACGACTTAAGCACCCATCATCATTATCAGGATCCTGTCGCGGAAAATTTACGAAACGAACACTATTCTAACTCTGATTGTAAGGCTTGTACACCAGTTCGATAAACAATTTTTCCAATCAATTTGAAATAAGTTATAAATACATCCAATATAACATGCTTTATTCACTTTCACTCTCGACCAACTCTATCTTAAATGCAAACAGATGAAGACATCACGGCAGTGGGATTTCGTGAATTTCGAGTTAACGAAGGAGCCAGTACCTCGGGGCTTCAACAGGGCGGACACGTAAACAGACCTGTCACAGATAACACTGACGAGAATCGAAGTATTTTCGTGGATGAGAGCGAGGAGAGTTCAGAGAGAATAACTAGGGAAAACTCTTCGTTAGTAGAACAGCCCGGTGGGTTGAACGGGGTGGGAAGATTCAAGAATAGGTCATCTTTGACGGATGCTCGTTTCCAAGTGATTAGCGAGCTTAATAAATATTACAAACGATTCGAAATTCATAGTCGGCAGATGGTTATCAGGATAAAACCGGTTGCAGAAGGTGCAAATCCCGTTAAATGGTTAGAGGGGGCGTTCAGGAATATTCATACCTATGCCACCGGTTCGTGTCGCGAATCAGACTACGTTTGAATCAGTTTCAATGCCGGGGGTTTTAATCTTGGAGCCGCCGGTCTTCCGTTTCGACCTGTTAAAGATTGACATTACGAAGATTTGTGGAAAATTGTGTACGGTGTGACACAAAGCGCGTCCGAGTTTACCGTGCATCAGACGATCACCGTCACCGTGAATACCGTTACAGTTCCGCCGGGGCGGAAGGGGGGGGGGGGGGGGGGGGGGGTAAGGCGACGAGGTTGACGCATGACGGTGTAGGAAAACGCTCTATTTTGGAAATTGGCAACTCTGACAATATGTATCTTCGGCGTGCTCTTGTTGTAGCCAGAGCTCATGCTGAGAGGGGATCCATCCGTAGCGGGGCGTTACACACGCGTTGGGGTTTGATTAGACATGAAGCATCGTTGTCTCAGCGCAACGCCGCCTATAAGTTGATAGAAGACGTGGGTGTCGAGATCCCGGCGAAGGATTGCGGCGTGGCCGAGATCAATCTGTTTCAAACTTATCTGGCCCGTGAAGGTATAGCAATCGTAGTGTATGAAAGTGGTGAACTGGGGAACGGCGAAAAGACACTGTATGACGGAACGAATGTGGTTACGGGGAGCAGACGACACGGCATTACGTATAAACTGAATATCCTCTACTTTTCTAAACCGCATTACAATCCTATTCTGAACCTGACGGCTGCAGCGGCCGCGAAATATTTCTGCGATCCCTGTAACCAAGGGTACAGGACAGGTAACAGGCACCGATGTTCGCGCAAATGTCCTCAATGTCTTTCTGTTCCCGCTTGCGATTCAACTAGCGAGAGTCTAGACTGCCGCTTCTGCGGACGTTTCTTCCGCGGTAACGAATGTCTGGCAAGGCATCGGAAAACGGGGTCGTTCAGCCCACTTCGCAGTGTGTGCGAAACTCTTCAGATCTGTGGTAAGTGTACGCGTTTCACGGATCGCACCAAATGTGTACACTCGTGCGAGACACGGTACTGTGCTACCTGTTGTTCTCAGCAGCCTTATAATCATAACTGTCACATGCCCATCCTCAAAAACGATAACAAACAATCCCGGTTCATCTTCGTGTTTTACGATCTTGAGACACAGCAGTGCGAGACGGTTGAGGGAGACGAAAGAACGAACATACATGTGCCTAATCTGCACGTGGCACATCTGGTTTGTAGCGAGTGCATTCACGATTCGGATATGAAAAACGGTTGTGACTCTTGTGATCTCACGTGCGAGTATGTCTTCAAGATCGATCCTATCAGACAATTTGTTGACTTTGTCACGCGACCGATCCGTGATTTCACTAAAATTATTTGTATAGCTCACAACGCAAAGGACTTCGACGCTCAGTTCATATTGCGATTTTTGGTATAGCGAGGCAACGAACCACCTCAAGTAATCTTGAACGGAAGTAAGATTATAATGCTAGAGACGGGACACACTCGATTCCTTGACTCAATAGCCTATATGCCCATCGCATTATCTGAGGCGGTCGCTCGAAAAACGACCTAAAGCGACTTAGGTCATTTTTCGGACGAACGTATTAATAGGTAGACAAGGTCACAAAGTATCTATATACCAAATTTCATAAGATTCAATCAATTTTTGAGCAAACTGAGTGTTTGAAACCACGCGCCTACCATATTATCGCCCGCGTAGTCTCCTGCTCGACTCAGCTGACTCGGCGCCTGTGCGTCAGCCGTGAGCGTCAAGCAGTGTAGCCGTGTCGTCGACTTAAAAAATGAATAAACAAGAAGTATATTATTAAAAACAAAATTAACAATAAAAAATAACATTTATTCGTTTTTTTTTTATATCCTTAAATAAAATTGTATAAACAAATATCTCTTACTATTACATTTTTCTCGTGTTTTTATAGCTATAAAACATATTTTTAGTAGTTCTCCCGAAAACCGACCTAAGTGCTCTTGCATAAACTGTCGCTAAAAATATTGTTAAACAATGTTTATTGAAGATTTTATGCTTTAAATCCATTATTTGACAGTATAATGTTTGCAATAAATAACAAAAATTTGATTAGTTATATTTAACGATGAGCAGTACGATATTGAATTTTCCAATCGCTTTTTCTCGAAACGACCAAATTGCACTTAGGTCGTTCTTCGAGCGACCGCCTCATCTACTCTCCCCGAAACGTTCGGTCTGCCTCCGAGCACTGTCAAGGGTTTCTTTCCTCATCTTTTCAACACACCCGATAATAGCGGATACGTGGGGCCACTTTCTGATGGTAGATTTTACATACCGGATGGTATGAGTGCGAGTATTCGAAATGATTTTTACAACTGGTACGGTAGCGAGGTTGCACAAGATCGCCAACTTGACTTTGATGACGAGTTGATGACTTACTGCAAGGCAGATGTAGATATTCTTTGACGTGCGTGTATCGCGTTGAGGGACATCTTTCTCGAGCAGCAGTACCGCGGAGAGGGGTCAGGATTAATATGAAAGGTTAGCAGGGCGTTAGCAGGGCGTTAAGAATTTAACGAAGAAAAATAGAATTTATTGAATGAAAATAGAATGTGAAAATTGGAATTAACAAATCGTGTACCCGAGGGTACTCCCCCGCGGATATAAAACGGCTATAGGTCGTGTATAGGCAACCTGGCCACGTTTGACGGCTTTTAAAATAATAATCGAACTAGTAGCTTCCACGTCAGAAAGCAATAACAAAACAAAAGGCAAAAATCAGTAACTCGACGAATCAGTACCTCGTGGAACAAAAATTCCAGATAAAAGACTGGAATATGCCCGCAAAGCGTAACAAAATTAATTTCCAGAATCATTACTTAAAATTAACTCAACCCGTTTTTGCCCAAAATGGCATAAATTTTTTGCTTTCTTCACCTCGATATTTCACATAGTAAAACTGATCCAACAAAATTGAAACGTGGTATACCGTAGTATTCAAGAACGGGGACTAAACTATGAATTTTGTGGCATGTGGCAGGTGTCTAGTTCAAGATGTAGGAGGTTAAATTTGAAAATTCAACATGGCGGCCATGGTGGTTTCTTACAAACTTTTTGAAAATTGGCATACTACTTTCAAATGGGAAAGCTGAATACGAGTCTAGTGATCCGAATTTCCGTACATCCTCGGTCAAGTGAACGAGACAGTGAACGTTGTACGATAAAAACGATGATCCGTACAATTTCTCTGCAGAAAAAACAAACAATTTTAGGGAATTATCTGCAATAACTAAGAGGTAATCTGAAGGATTTGGTGAAGCAAGAATTCGCATGCTTGTGTGAAAAAGCAGAAAATGTTCATAGTAGTCTTTTTCAAGAACCCCTTTTAGAACTACTGGTCCGGCGTATAAAAGCAAGAAACTAAACTCCGTTGCGTTATGATTGGTGAATTGGGAGATGGCACGTGGCCGTCGTTGAAATTCATGAGGGCATGAATGATCCATATCCTGCAATCGCTGGGTGCTTCTCGTGTATTTTACTTTATTCCTTTATTGTTTTACGTTAATCGATTTATTTATTGATTTGAGAATTTTTTTATTTTATAATTTTCATAATTTTTATTTTATTTTTATTTTTACTTTATATTGATAGTTGTTATTATTATTTATTCAAGTATTTGTGAACTATTTCCGGCAATTCACGGGATAACCTCGCTGCGACTACCTATACACGTGTGTACTATCGCACAACGCAAAATGATTTGTTCCGTACTATACGCCGTACTCGACCCGAAAAATTAGGACACACCAAGCATTCATCCGTTTGCTATCATAATCCGCTCATTGAAACACTTCGACCAGCCTCCAGTCCTCGAAGGATTGAATGTCATATTATTAAATTATTTCAAGCCCAAATAGCTGTGCAAAAAAAAGTTACAGACGCACTTCAGACTATCTTACAGTTCGACGTGAAGATGTTTTTTTACAGGTAAAAAGTTCGAGATATATAGATTAATTAAGGGCGTTAATAATGTTTAGAAAACTCACCGTTAAAATCAGCTGTATCTTCTTCACCTTGTACTTATAAGTATGTTCACTACAACGTAACTGCAGACACGTGCAGCGCCGGCGAAACGCTAATTTGTCAGGTATGGAATGTAGGAAACTATTTGGAAAAAGGGCAGAACATGGAAAATGGGTTTATATCCGAATAATTCTAAAGCGTTTGATCTTATTTATTAGCAGGAACATCAAGGCAGCTCCCTATTCATAGATAATATATGGAATATAACATATGGGTTGTACTACCAGAATGCCTCACTATCATCCTCGATTGATCGTTATATGGAACTGTTAAAGCCTCCATGATATATTACATCAAACAGCTATCAAGCGTCACATGTGAATTCAAAAAAATTACCAATTATCGTCCATAAATTCGGAGCCTTTGAGTGTTTAGCTCAATTCCATGGCTCAATTGCTCAGTAGAAAAAAGTACTGAGACGTTCCGCATAAAATACATAGTGCTTTTCGATACTAGCGCGGAAGTGTTAATTGTCAGACGAGTCCGAGTGTGAAATTTTTCGTACGAGCGAAGCAAGGGCGACGATCACACGAGTCGAGAATCACCGTTTTTACTTTTTATCACCTATGGTGATATAAGAGAAGTATTGGTTTCGGTCGAAAAGTGACTTTGCTATAATTTCAACGAATCTTTACGTTTCCAACCCTCTGGAATCCGAAAAACTGGTTTTCAGACAAATGTCGTTTTGTCTGTCGATCTGTTGGTCCGGCGGTCCAGCGGTCTGTCGCAAGAATCCGCGCAATGCACTGAGAGAACAGTTTATTTATAGTTAATGAAATTTATTTGATGTTAACAAATGATAATTTCGGATATGACGAATCGAATCTCCATTTATAGTTAAGAAACCGTATGTTTGAATTAACATATATATGGGGCTTTCCAAGTGAAATCGGGGAGTCATCTCCCTCACCCCCTACGATTTTGAGCTGATCTTTTTTTTCAACTTCTATGTGACCCCAAATGAGCACTGAATTTTTTTTGGATTTTTCCTCCCCCTCCTTGATATGCTGTCATGCATTTTGATTCGTTGATGCAAGAGTAAAGAGGCAGAAACACCATTTTTAGATGGATCATTTTTTGGTCATGAATTCGTCATCTGAAAACATTGATTTTTATCATTATTAGGATATGGGCTGGAGCCTGCTCATATCCTTTTTTAACGATTTTCATTTTTTGAAAAATCAAAAATTCGAAAAATTCCGAATAAAAATGATCACATCTTGTATTAAAAAAAAAAAAAGAAAAGAAAAAATATGTGCTGCTGATATTTGATATCTTGCTTGGTTTGATAATGACCTCAAGAAAATCACCTTCATTGACTTAGAAAAAAAAGTGAAGTCTTAGAATAATCAATTAGTACATTACGATACAAGTGAGATGAAACTTTTCCACGTGCCGAAGGCGAGTCCTGCAATCACACTTATCAGAAAAAGTTTTTTCACACTTGTATCGTAATAGGGGAAAGTCGGTTAAATTGGACCACCAACTAAATTGGACCATGTCACATGATTTCAATCTCCCTGCGCCATGCTGGCATCTAATATTTTAAAGTAGGAGGCGATACGTTGAAATGGACAAGTATCCATTCGAACGATCCGGGGAAGTCCCGTTTCCGTCACAGCACACCGGTTAATTGTTAATTACATGATAACTCAATTATTGTAAAACTGGTCCAATTTAACCGACTTTCCCCTATACTAATTTATTATTCTAAGACTTCACTTTTTTTTTCTAAGTCAATGAAGGTGATTTTTTTGAGGTCAGTATCAAACCAAGCAAGATATCAAATATTAGCAGGACATATTTTGTTTTTCTTTTTTTTTTCATACAAGATGTGATCATTTTTATTCGGAATTTTTCGAATTTCTGATTTTTCAACAAATGAAGATCGTTAAAAAGGGATATGAGCAGGCTCCAGCCCATTTTCTAATGATGATAAAAATTAATGTTTTCAGATGACGAATTCATGACCAAAAAATGATCCATCTAAAAATGGTGTTTCTATCTGTTTACTCTTGCATCAACGAATAAAAATGCATGGCAGGATGTCAAGGAGGGGGAAAAATCCAAAAAAAATTCATTGCTCATTCGGGGTCACATGTAAGTTGAAAAAACATAACAGCTGGAAATCGTAGGGGGTGAGGGAGATGACTCCCTGATTTTACTTGGAAAGCCCCATATATATATATATATATATATTTATATTAATTAAACATTTGTTAACAGTTAATAAATCAGCTTTCAGTTAATTTTACAACACGGTGAATGAAATTCATATTCTTTTATAGATACGTTATTTAGTGAGTATTAAATAAGATGTGTTAACAGTAAAATAAATGATGTTCGAGTAATTAAAAGAGTAGTTCAGACTTATTGACCAAACTTAAATCAATTTCACATATAACGTCATTTTTCAGAGTTCGCCTGGGGTAGATATATATCCCGGTTTGTAGTTCTAGGGTTGAACATGCACCACAGATATACATGTTTTCATTTTCATAACAATAATATGGTATAGTTATGATAAAAATCTAAAAATAGTTGAACAATAGCTATTTTCAGATAAATCAATATAAAAATATATTGAATTATATAAAATATATAAATATATATAAATATTTGTATATATGGGGCATTCCAGCTCAACTCAACCGGCCAACGGAAGTGACCTCTTCGATTTTGTTCTCGAAATAATATATGGTAGTTCTACATTAAACATAACATGTCTGTGAAGATCAAGCCTTAAATCAAAAATCTGCCCAAGTTATGATTTTATGAAGATTCGAGTCGCCTCACATTCAAATATTCACTGCCACTAACCGATGAGTCGACTCAAAAAGGTGTCTAATGGATTATGTCCGGTACAAAGTGTGGTTTGCACGGAAATGCAATGAAAAATTTCAGGCACTATCTTTCTCTAATATTTCTCGTAAATCTCAATTTTCTCGGGAGTGCCCTAATCGATTGGGATGAATTTTGCACACAAAATTTTCGGTGAAAAACTACAAATTTTGACACCCGAAACAATATGCCCGGACGTCAACTTCCGGAGTTGTGCAGTTTTTAAATAATCATATAATTACCATTTCCGAGGAAATTTTGGTTCGCACGAATAAATAATTTGCATAAATAAATTGCACTGAAAGAAATTTGGGCGACTAGCGTTACCATGGAGTGACGCAGCAGCGTTAAACAGATATGCGCTGCGAACCTGGTTTTGGATCTGCTACACGCTCTACTAGGGTGACTCAGTACACGTAGCCGGGCGAGCTACAATCCCAGTGATAGCTCACCGCGTTCGTGGGTGAGAAAGTCACCCGACGAAGTGTACCTATGATCCTGAAATCTGAGTAAGTAGCGTCTCAAGGCAAGCGAGTGCAGCGCCACTAGGCCTATATTGGCAGGTCGCCCAAATTTTTTTCAGTGTCGGTATGATGCAAAGCATAGAAAGCTTGGATACAAATATTTAGGAAGTTGCTATTAGACATCAATAAATCAATTTAGTAATTGATATTCTTTTTAGTTATCACAAACATAATTTATTCGTCAATCGTGTCGAATAGCAATTTCTGTTTTTATGAATCACTGATTATATTCAACTGGATACGAGTTCACATGGAAGGCAGGGGCCAATGCTTGCACCCGAGTGTACAGTAATGTTCGTTCATGGGTTGGCGGTGGCTAACTGTTTTTTTCGGACTTTTTCGGAAACAAGACTCCATCCTAGACGTATTTGATGTGCTGATAGCCGAAATTGTAATAATAATAATTGTGACACCTTGTAAAAATAATATAATATTATTTTATTGATGGTATCCGAAAAAGTCTGAAAAAAATAGTTAGCCAGCGGCAAACCCATTCATGAACATTACTGTACACTCAGGTGCAAGAATTGGCCCCTGCCTTCCATGTGAACTCGTATCCAGTTAAATATAATCAGTGATTCATAAAAACAGAAAGTGCTATTGGACACGATTGACGGATAAATTATGTTTGTGATAATTGAAAAGATTATCAATTACTAAATTCATTTATTGATGTCTAATAGCAAGTTCCTAAATATTTGTGTCCAAGCTTTCTATGCTTTGCATCATATCCAATGTTATTTATTCGTGCGAACCAAAATTTCCTCGGAAATGGTAATTATATAATTATTTAAAAACTGCACAATTCCGGAAGTTGACGTCCGGGCATATTGTTTCGGGGACCAAAATTTGGAGTTTTTCACTGAAAATTTTGTGTGCAAAATTCATCTCAATCGATTAGGGCACTCCCGAGAAATTTCAGATTTTCGAGAAATTTTCGAGAAAAAGAGTGCTTGAAATTTTTCATTGAATTTCCATCCAAACTACATTTTGTACCGGACATAATCCATTAGACACCTTTTTGAGTTGACTCATCGTTTAGTGGCACTGAATATTTGAATGTAAGGCGACTCAAATCTTCATAAAATCATAACTTGGGCAGATTTTTGATTTAAGGCTTGATCTTCACAGACATGTTATGTTTAATATAGAACTACCATATATTATTTCGAGAACAAAATCGAAGAGGTCACTTCCGTTGGCCGGTTGAGTTGAGCTGGAATGCCCCATATATTTATCATCACGTTTTGTAGACATTAGTCATATCTTCGGACTTGTATACAAGCGTAGCCCTAGTTTTGCTAGTGGGAGTGAAACGAGTTGTTGCGCCGCGTAGTGAGCGTGAAGTGACACTCACTTATTCTCAACGCTATTTTTTTAGATATACCAGTCAATAGTTATGTTAGATTATACCAAATACGTTATTTGTTGACTACAATCACAGTCAGATATGAGGCAAACGGAATCGTACGTGACCCAAAGCTGCATTTATTAACTGTTAACAAATTTCGATTTGGTAGAATTTCTGGGTTGCGATTCTGTAACTCTCCGCTAACTCCGCCAACTCCGCTAACTCCGCTAACTCAGCGGAAACCGTTGGTTGGCTGAGGAGCGTCCAATCGGAAACCTTTTCGGATCGGTAGTCGTACGGCGCCGTGGGCTTTGCCCGGCCGCTAGTCGCAACAAACGCGAGGCCCTAATTTTTTATTTTTAACAATAATTCATAAATATATTATAATATAGATTGTACTATTTATTTCAATGAGAAAGATATTATTTGATATTGAATATAATATTTGATTAATTAAATTCAATATTGATATAGATTTACTAAGTTTATTTTAGTATTTATTTTTACGCGCGAGAGAACTAGGCGCTAATGCTTTAAAGTATGAACAATTTTCTAACCATTTTTTCGATTGAAGTTAAACTTTCCAGAAAACTTATTTGGACCTTGATGAACAACTTTCTCACTGGAAGTTTTCGGTTGCTCGAAATTCGTTCGACTTCCGAAGCCCTTTAAGATATTCATAACTGATTTTTGCAATGTCGCGGAAAAAAATTAATAACTTTCTTGGTAATAATAATATCAACCTTTTTATTTTTCAACCAATCCTGAAACACTATAATACATGATTCCTGCAAATTTCGTTCAAAAATTCTGAAAATTGAGTAAGCTAAAGCGAGTTGAAGTCAAAATAGACGAGAATTAAAATGATAGACCGATAAAAATAATAAACAGACCGATCCGAAACGATCTCCATGCAGTTATCATTAAATGATATTCTGTGTGAAATACAAATTTAGTTAGCGAAATTAAATCTATTAAATAAGCATTTAAGTAATTTGATGAATTCAGAGTTAATTTACATAAATGTTGATCATCAATTATGTTAATAAAAAAAAACGACATTACAAAAATGCACCAGTAATTTTCTTGATCTCCTGGAAGTGCATTTTTCCAAAGAAAAATTCTCTGTAACAATTATCAATTGAAACGATGTCAAAATTATTCAATATTCGGTAACTTCGATTTCCTTCATGAGAACCTAAAAATTAATCAAGTAATAAAAACAATCATGGAGAAACGTTCTTCTATGATTGAATTTTTGAATTATATATTTACTTTTTCTATGATAATAAATATAAAGTATACCTTCAATGATCAACGCGTGACTTTTAATTTTTTTACAAATTTTGTATAAATATATAAAAGTTGAGTTTTAAACTCGATCAAGTTCACTTAATATTTCCGAATTGTAATATTTATTGAATGCATTTATTCACAAAGTGCACATTTTTGCGTCAAAATTGGAGGAAAAATATACACTTAAGTGAAAGATGACTTGACAATCATCGATTATCTGTCACCATTCACGTTCATATACTGTAAGTATTTATATGTAATGACAAAAAACTATATGATTATATGACAACAATCATTATATATCTTAATGTATAACAATGTATTGTTTTATACAGTGATATAAAGCCATGCGATACGCCTATATATAAAATTTTATATAGTTTTATATATAGATATGTATAAATATATATAATTTTATATAGTAACATAAAGCCATGCGATACGCTATCATATATAATTTAATATAGTTTTATATAATTATATAAACTTATATATATTTATACATATTTATATATAAATATATATAATTTTATACAGTATTATAAAGCCATGCGATACGCCTATGTATAAAATTTTATCTAGTTTCATATAATCACATAAACTTATATATATTTTTACATATTGATATATAAATATATATAATTTTATATAAACATGATACATAACTATATAAAAATATATTCAATTATATAAACTTATACATAATTATATATGATTATATATGATAATATGAAAAAAAAATTTCCCGGGACATCCAAAGTAACAAAATGCATGAATGCTTTTGCAACATTTGGATTAGCTTGCGAATACTCTTGACCATTCCAGTGACAGTTGCTAGTGGCGAACGTAGTTTTAGCAAATTGAAATTGATTAGGACGTACCTTCGCTCCACGATGGGCCAGGAACGATTAACAGCCTTAGCAACATTAGCTATAGAAAATGAAGTAGATGATTCATTGGATATGGCTGGTCTAATTACAAATTTTGCCAATTCTAAAGCGAGGCGAGTAAATTTTCGCTAGTGAAGGCAGTAAAGAAAATTTGAACAAAAAATGGTAAATTGAGGGGGGGGGGGGGGGGGGAGAAAATATTGTTATTTGCCCAGGGCGGTAAATGTCCTAGAGCCGGCACTGCAAATGTGTAGTCTCCTGGCATCGATTTCAAACGCACTTTTTGATGGATCATTTTCTTTCCATTACAAAGTCTCATTCCAGATACATATACACTGCGATTATCCAATAATGGAAATTAGTATTGGTTTGAATTCGTAATGAAAGCACGACAATATTTACAAACAAGTGGACACCTAACCTCGAAAAAATGTAGATCGCAGCCATGTGTTCTGTCAATGATCACAATTGAAAAGAATATTGAAAATTAAATATGTGTAAGAATGATAATTACACAGAATTCAAAGATCACAAAATTGAATTCAAAATCGAAATATATAGAAACGTCATAAAAGTAAGCAGTGGTGTTGGCGGTGTTGTACAATACTTATGGCACGAATCTGAGGGTTCGCGCGCCGCGCCGCGGCGCTTTTTCGTAATTTGGCGCTGTCATGGCTGTAACTTTTCAAATCCTCTAGATATTTTGACACCGATTTATTTGCAGGTAGAGTAGGTCACTAGCATTCCAAATAAATTTGAAAAAAAAAAACGATTTTTTGAAAATTCAAAGGTGTAGATACCCCCTTAAGGGGTTATATACACCTTGAAATGGGTTGAATTTCTGAAAAACAATTTTCCTTTTTTTTTCAACTTGAAGACTCTGATCAAATTCAAAAAAATCATCATGTTCGGGGAGGGTTTGACCTTCATTATCCATATCTTACATCATGTATTACTTTCAGTTTAATAGTGGCTTCGCTGAAGACAGGAAAATACAAAATCACTCGGTTGCCGCAAAGAATCAGACCCAGCGTTTGACCGATCTTGGAATTTTTGTTTCTCAATTCATAAGACATGCCTTTATCAGATGAACATAAAACTTTCTGATAAACCCATTTTTAGTGCAAATATTAGAAAAATAAGCAAATTTTTTTTTCAAATTCAGAAAAAAAATCGAAAAAATTCAATAACTCAAGTAATTCTTGCAATATCAAAAAGTTCTATGTTCATCTGATAGAGGCATGTGTTATGAACAATGGAGAACCAAAAATTCCAAGATCGGTCCAACGCTGGGTCTGATTCTTTGCGGCAACCGAGTGATTTTGTATTTTCCTGTCTTCAGTGCAGCCACTATTAGACTGGAAGTAATACATGATGTAAGATATGGATAATGAAGGTCAAACCCTTCCCAAACATAATGATTTTTTAAAATTTTATCAGAGTCTTCAAGTTGAAAAAAAAAGGAAAATTGTTTTTCAGAAATTCAACCCATTTGAAGGTGTATATACCTCCTTAAGTAACTCGACAACACATCCCTCGCGGAACAAAAATTACAGATACAAGACTGGAATATGCCTGCAAGGCACAACAACTAATTCACAAAATTATTACTCAAAATTAACTTAAACTAACTCTGCCTTCGTAGGCGAAACGAAAAAGCTAAGCACAATTCAAATTATAATAACGATCTGAATCTCTCCGTGAGAGAAAGGGAGCGCGACCGTAACGTATTAAGACTATTTTTCTCGCACTCACGTGCGAGAACCTACGGCTCTCCAAAAGCACTATTACGCGACACAAACCTCAAAAATCTTACTCAAGAATCAAAACTCAAAACTCTATTATGGCGTGAGACACTGGTGACCTACCGACTCGGAGGTCGTCTTAATTCGATTCACAAAGATCTCTAAAAGCCTCATGGCTCGGACAAGGCAAGATGGCTGATGGCCGTTTGCCGAATTCAAATTAGTATGAGTCAAATTGGCTAACGCTCACCGTTTTCCAGCCCAAATGCAAGGCCTCGTGGCGTCTCGACGACGAGCCCTCAGATGCACTAAACTCGAACTCAACAGAAACTCAAACGCTTTCCCGCAGGAAATTCACACAAAATTCAGCCTCGTGGCCACTACAACACACAATTTCTACAATTATAGCGAGCCCTAGAGCTCGGGGCTCTACCTGCGAGGCAGGCCTACGGCAGAGTGATCTTTGACCGCTAGGCGCTGATAAATCGCACCCTGGTGAGGCGGTCGAGTATTGATTTTGCAAATTGGTCGGAAGATCCCTAAATATGGCGACCTGTTGTCTCGACGCGCGAAATTCGAAGTTGGTCACGGTGTTATGAGCTCGTTGAATCGGAGGACCACGGGTTGCAGGTTCTTCTTGGTGGCGGGAATCTCTTCCACCACCGAGATCCCACGATGCAGAGTACTCCAGGCACTTCCCCGTGTCCTCACTTTCGATGATGGAGGTAGCCCGGCCGAAGCTAGACTCTCGAGCTTAGGTGGCGTTCGTCGTAAAGGATCCCAACAGTCGATATTGGGCGTCGTGCGTCCGTCGAGTGGCGCATCAGTCTTAATTTTGGCCGTCGTATGGGCCTCGTCTCCCACATAATAGAGAAAAGTCGTAGAACAAAACAAAAGAATTAGAATTAACCCTCTTTCGTGAAAGGCGTTTCTCCTAGTTTGCAGTCACCCGAGGAGGTGGAGCGTAGCGACGATAGGTGCGTGTAGCGTAGCCCACCAGCCAGGGTTGTCTCCACTGGGCCCGGTAAATTATAAAAGAAGAAATGACGTAGGTGAATAAGAGGGTGCACAGAGAACCCGTCGAAAACGGAATGCCACGTTACTGTACGCCCGTGAGGTGAGATCACAGCGTAGTGGGGACAGCAGCGACGCGTGAATGGTCGTCCCCACTCCGGCAGCCAAATAGCGAGTTAGAGCGACATTCACGAAAGAGGGTTGAATTCGACAGTCCTAGATCGGTCACGGTCGCCTCTCGGAGAGTTTCTAGCCTCGGGGCTAACCTAATGCATTCGTGCTTCTTTCATGGATCGCACCCTACGTAACTATGGTCGTCTAAGGGTTCGGGAGTCACTTGTGACACGCGTTGCAAAATGCAATGTTACAATACATGTTTCTAGTCAACAAACTGACGTTGAAGTATAAAAATTTTCCGAAAACTCTAGAAACGAGACAACTACCTACGAAAATCAAAACCCTATGAAATTGCTTTTCGAGCAGGATGTAGTTTACAAAAAAATCACATCACTTTAGCGACCAGTATGCAAATATTTGAAACCCGAGTTAATAAAACCGAACCAGTTGTATCAACTGAACGATCATAAAGTTCAACTATGTTGAATGCTCAAGGAATCGAACGCTTATTAACAGTTAATCATTTGTTCTTTTCTATCAGTATAGTATGCAGTTATCTCTAAATCAGTGCCGGATTAACCACGTAGCAAGAGTAGCAAATGCTACGGGCCCCGCGCCTTGGGGGGCCTCGCGCCTTCAATTTTATAAGCTTTTAACGGAAAATTCACTAGAATTGTGCTTCCCAAATGTAGAAATAATCTTACGCATTTACTTGAGTTTGATGACCACCAACTGCAGGGGGGAACGTTCTTTTTCGACATTAAAGCGCATTAAAAATATGCTAAGACCCATCCCTAGCCACCTCTTGGCCAGGAGCACGTTAGGTGCTGCCCTCATTTTTCATGCTCTTCCTATGTTAAATCAAACGGAGTAATTTAGTTACAGTGGCCGCCATTAGCGTTAAATCATGCTCTTCCCATAAGATTTACACGTAAAAGTGGTAGTCAGCGCCAGCCCTCCCCACCGTATACTACGCACCCTGCCAATAGGAGGTATACCTCCTTTTGGGCGAAACGTGTCACATTTCAATTATTATCCGAACTCAGGCGTCGAAAACGCAAAAACAAAATGCACAGCGCCAATTCGAATTCAATTCCGAACACATACGTCCAAAAACAAGTTCGTTTCGTGCAAAAACCCTTACGGAAAAAACCCTAAAATTTCAAGGGTAAATTCGTTACCCTCAAGTTTTGGGGGTCCATGAAAACTCAGGGTTTACCTTCAAATTTCAAGTTTTTTTTATTGAATAAAGATACCCCCGAATACAGGGTAAATCCTGAGTTTTCATGGTGGGCCCCCAAAACTTGAAGGTGACGAATTTATACTTTGAATTTGAGGGTTTTTTTCCGTAAGGGAATAGAGTCTACAAATTGTTTTTCTCACCTCCGGGCCGAAAACGACAACTTTCGTCCCGCTGCGCGGAACGAAGTTCCCGTTTTTCGGCTCCGTCGATGCGAAAAATCGTATACACTCCTCGGGCAGTAAATAAGAAAGCTCCAGATCACATGTGTGTCGACCTCGGCTTCGCCTCGGACGACAATTACATGTGATCTGGGTCCTTCCTTATTTTACTGCCCTAGGTATGTAATATACTATTGCGTAATTCTAATGTCAATTTTCTCGGCGAATCACGTAAGAACAATCTATAGACTCTATTTTTGAATGAAACTAACATGTTTTCGAACGTATGTGTTCGGAATTAAATTTAAATTGGCGCTGTGCATTTTGTTTTTGCGTTTTCAATGTCTGGGCTCGGATAATAATCGAAATGTGACACATTTCGACCAAAAAGAGGTGGGCGACTAGGGATGGATCTGAATCATCATATTAGTACATATTATGCACTTATATGCACTATAGGGTACTTTTTTTTGCACATATATGTGCCATTACCAGTGAACCGGTTAAGAAACACAATGGGACAAGAACGTCTGAATGACTTCCTTATACTAAACACGGAAAATGATTTACTTAGAAATATTGATTTGACTAGCGTTATCTCTAAATTTGCCCAGATTAAATCACGAAAGGTTTTTTTTTTTGTAAATGTGCTATTGTATTTTATATCCTAAACTTTAATACCTAAAGCAAACCAAGGGCCTCTTGTTCGCATTTGCTACAGGCCCCGCGCTGTCTTAATCCGGCACTGCTCTGAATAATGAACGTTCAAGAGAATGAACGTTCTTATTTATTTGAAATATGTATAACAGTGACTGTAACAGAATCGTGGACTAGAAATAGGGCCAGTTCAGTTTTGCAATGAATTGTCATTGCTTTCTCAAAGAATAACGTCTATTTGATTCTTTATTTCAAATATTTCCATACTGTGAATATAATAAGTATTATACAATAGCGATACAAACCGTGACTTGACGTGGATGCGGCCCACCTCGGATACCAACTTAAAGTTTGCCCGGCTAGTGACATTGCTTCAGCCATGCCCTGTTCAAGCTAACTTCATTCTGTTCGAACTCGAGAACAGCGCGCGTAATATTTGAAGGTTAGGCGCCTAATTTGAAATAAATCAGTAAATCGTGCGAATAAGTTAAGCTAGCGTTATTCTGTTTGAATTCGAGAACAGCGCGCGTAGAATTTGAAGGTTAGGCGCTCAATTCAAAATAAATCAGTAAATCGTGCGATGTAGTGAAGTTGCGGGAAAATTGGACCGGGTGAGAAGGATGATTTAAATCAATCGATCAACGAAACAATTAATAATTAATGTGAAGTTGCACTTGCAATCAATTTATTGTGAATGAAGCAATTTTTAAGATGTTTTTGTTGAATCTTTGGAACAATAAAACGGTTACGCAGTATCTTATAACACAATAATAATTCATTAATGTAAAGTTTTACTTGGAATCAATATATTATGAATCTTCTTTGGACAATTCTTTGCGCCTTAGGACACCTTCAATGACCCACGATGAGTCTCAGCGAAAAGCAATCCTTGCTTCGTCGCCTGCTTTGTGGCTGCATAATATCTTGACGGAGGCACTCTTTCGAAAGCAACAGCGGAGGACATCCTCGAAGAATATCGTCTCCGTAGCGCTAAACATCAAGGCAAAAGAGTGACAGATGGATCGTCGTTACACAGTATGCACAGCGTACAGCGTGCACAGTAAACAGAAATTACCTGAGACGATTGACTTTGGAAAGTATCTTAAGGATGATCGGTTGTAGTTAGATGCTGCTTGAGTCGACCTCGAGGTGTGACGTTGCGGTTCATCAAGGGTGTTGATTGACTTTCATCGAGGTATTCAACTCCGGACAGCTGCTTCGCTGCGACTCGAATGTATCGTCGAAGCTTATCGCGGGACTCTTTCCAGCACTCTTTGTACTCCTTACCGGCCTACGGTTATCGCAGCGTGGGGGAGACTCAGCTGCCGTTACTGTTCGTCGACTGTAATTACTGTTCGGCTTGAGGATTTTTATCTCCAACGTAGAAGCTCCGCAGAAGAACACGTTTAATTCATCTTATCGATGGTGTCGTGGAACGAACCAATATCGAAAATACATTTCGAGCACCTTCTTGGACGTCGAGCACGTTGAGCGCATCTCGATATTGGTTCGTTCCACGATAACACCGATGAGATGAATTAAACATGCCTTTCTGCGGAGCTTCTGCGTTAGAGATAAAAATCCTCGAGCCGACCAGCAATTGCAGTCGACGAACAGTGACTGCAGCTGAGTCTCCCTAACCCTGCGATGACCGTGGGTCGGTAGGGAGTACAAAGAATGCTGGCGAGAGTTCCTCGATAAGCCTTGACAACATTTCTGCGTGGTGTGCCTGTAACCGTTTGCCTCTCAACATTAACAAATGTAACTCCATCTCCTTCCATCGAGGTAGTTATGCTATTCCTTTTGACTATGGACTTAATGGATCCCCCTTGACCAGGGTGTACTCTATTACGGACCTCGGTGTAACATTTCACTCCCAGTTTCTCTTCGCTGAACATATCTCGCGGCTGCCACGAGGATGCTAGGCTTTCTTTTTCGTACTTGTAAGGACTTCAAGGACCCGTCAGCCATTACCGCTCTTTACTTCTCCTTTGTCCGGTCAAAGCTTGAATATTGCTCCATGATTTGGTACCCACATCTGGCCAAGGACATTAAGCAGGTAGAAAGCGTACAGAGAAAGTTCCTGAAATATCTAGCTTTCCGGGTGGACTCGGTATATCCTGCTCGTGGGATTTATGAGGCTGCTTTATGCAATAGATTTAATATACCTTTGTTAGCGGCGAGGCGTGATGTTGGCGCGGTTTCGTTTCTAGCTAAGCTTCTAACAGGCTTCGCGGATTGTTCTGACCTGGTGTGTCTCCTGCCTTTCCATGTGCCGCGGCTCGCTGCCAGAGACCGCATGTTTTTTCATCTTTCCAATAGCCGTACTAACATTGCGCGCCGCTGTCCGATATTTTTGGCGTGTTCTAGGTTTAATTTGGTTGCTGATTTATGCAATCCTGGGATAATGTCCCTGGCTAGGATCTTGGGTAAGGCGCGTGCTTTCTTTCTGCAAGCCGCGCGCTAGTGCTTTCACTGGGATGTTCTTGTAACGGTTACTTTTCATTCTGTCTGTACCATTTTATTCTTCTATATCTTTTTTGTCTTTTTGTTTTTATCATATGATTTTGTCTTGACTGTGTTTATGCCTTTTGTTAATGCTTGTATGCCCTGCTTTGGGTTCGCCTGTTGGGCTTTACTTCTAAATAAATAAATAAATACATTTGAGTCGCAGCGAAGCAGCTGTCCGGAGTTGGATACCTTGATGAAAGTCAACTAAGTCCCTCGATGAAAGTCAACGATGAGTCCCTTGATGAACCGCAACGATACACCTCGAGGTTGACTCAAGCGGCATCTAACTACAATCGATCATCCTTGGATACTTTCCAAAAATAAAGCAACTGTCTAAACTGACCAATTCCAAAGAAAATTTTTCCCTATACTTTCCAAAGTCAATCGTCTCAGGTGATTTCTGATTACTGTGCACACTGTACCGGGCGTACTGTGTAACGGTGATCCATCCATCACTTTTATGCCCTAATGTTCTAGCGTAACGGAGACGATATTATTCGAGGACGTTCTGCGCTGTTGCTTCCGGAAGAGTGCCTCCGTCAAGATATTATGCAGCCTCGAAGCAGGCGACGAAGCAAGGATTGCTTTTCGCTGAGACTCATCGTGGGTCATCGAAGATGTCTCAAGGCGCAGAGAATTGTCCAAAGAATATTCATAACATATTGATTGCAAATAAAACTTTACATTCATGAATAATTATTGTGTTATAAGATAATGAGTAACTATTTTATTGTTCCAAAGATTCAACAAAAACATCTTAAAAATTGCTTTATTCATAATAAATTGATTGCAAGTAAAACTTCACATTGATTATTAATTATTTCGTTGATCGATTGATTTAAATCATCTTTCTTACCCGTTCCAATTTTCCGGCCACTCCACTTAATCGCACGATTCACTGATTTATTTTGAATCAAGCGCCTAACCTTTAAATTCTACGCGCGCTGTTCTCGAATTCAAACAGAATAACGCTAGCTTAACTTGTTCACACGATTTACTGATTTATTTTGAATTAAGGGGTAATGCTACTTTGTGCACACAAAATTAAGGGTTTTATTTTATAATCAATTTAAGAATGAAGTAATAACATTATTGGATTCCGTTTTTGATACATATCAATACAAATATTGAACTATCAAAATACTTTTTTTTAGATGATCCCAGAACAAAATAGCGCCACAATAGCTGTTGAAAGAGAACACCTCTTTTTTTCACGGGCGACCACCTGCAGGTCGCAATTTTCAATCTAGAACAAAAAGCGAAAATGATTTTGAAAGAAGAGGCCAAAATCTAGTGAAGTACGTAGGATTTTTTCAATTGATTGAAATTCAACGATTTTATGACCGATTTTTTCCCGATTTTTTGTCAAAAAACAAAAATTTTCCTTCAAATTGACGCCATTCTTGTCAGAATCGATATTTCTCAAAAATCCTACGTACTTCACTAGATTTTGACCTCTTCTTTCAAAATCATTTTCGTTTTTTGTTCTAGATTGAAAATTGCAACTTGCAGGTGGTCACCCGTAAAAAAAAGAGGTGTTCTCTTTCAACAGCCATTGTGCCGCTATTTTGCTTTTGAATGATCTGAAAGAAATATTTTTATGGTTTAATAGTTGTATCAATATGTATAAAAAACGGAATTCAAAAATGTTATTTCTTTTTTCTTAAATTAATTATAAAATATAACCCTAAATTTTGTGTGCACAAAGTAGTATTACCCCTCAAGCGCCTAACCTACAAATTCTACGCGCGCTGTTCTCAAGTACAAACAGAATAAAGTAAGCTTGAACAGGGCATGGCTGAAGCAATGTCACTAGCCGGGCAAATTTCAGGTTGGTATCCGAGGTAGGCCGCATCCACGTAAAGTCACGGTATATCGAATACCCTCTCCATGCGAGATACGGATGCACGCCAGGCGTAATGGGAAGAGCAGTAAGCGGCGCGCGCAATTTTTCTGGCTGCGTTCAGCACGCCGGCGGCTTGGTGGAGAGTAAAATGGGGAACGGCATGTTAGTGTGTGTGTGTTCATACGTGCGGAGGACGAGCCGCTCGCTTGGCCATATATGGAAAGGCCATATGACGAGAGTCTACTGTATATTCTTCCGACGAAACGCAGAAAGTTATTTTGAATAGAGTTCTCATCCATACCAATAACGTCATCGACCCACGATTTATTTTTCCAAAGGTAGGACGAACTTGGAGAGGACAAACGAGAATATGCCTATGTAAGGTAGGAATGGAATCAAAGTGGCGTAGACATTTACTATGAATGCAAGTATATGATCGTTCAAGTACGTGCAGGATTTTGAGATGTCGTATCATGACACCGACATCATGAAATGATTTATTGCGAAATTTGCACTTCATTTTAAGATAAAACCGTCAATACCTACTTCTTACCTTTTTCAAATTTGTTTGGAGTATTATAAATAAACGGTATGTGAATGTCAGCATCTGTGTGGATGTTACATATACTTCACTGAATGAATACCAAATGTTCTCGCTCTCCACTGGATATTGTGAGTTGCAAATGATGAGGAGCTTCAGGAGAATATCCAAAGCCTTCGATATTGATGGTACTTCATACGTTATCACATTAACACGCACGTAGACCTTCGTTATCTCCTCTAGTTTTGGCCCAACAGCAATGACAGAAGGTTGAAGTAAAAGTCCCAGACTAGTCATTTTCTTCGATTTTTTTATCAACTTCATTTTCTATTTCCCCGGGGATCTGTGACAACAGATTGCTTAATCAAGGTCTATTTTTTTTTGTTTGTTTAATTTCAACTAGACAATATTTAAAATTGAATCCACCGTCACATGAATGGCAATCCCTTCTCTAGCTTTAATGCTTGTCGGTTTCCAAAACGATCTGGGTGATTTCGCAGCACCTTTTCTCCCTTCGGAGTTGTTGCAAACTTTTTGTGATTTCGGTGCCAACAGACTTGATAGGAGCTGTAGTTGAATGATATGCCTAGTGTCTGCAGTGAATTGAGATCCATACGTTTCGTCAATTGAGTCGATGATTATCCCAATAAACACCAGTTCGTATGGAAAACGTATGAAAAGGTCATATACTCTACGTTTATTCCGAGGATGAATGTTCCTCAGTTAAACGGATAAGCAGCATTTATCGAAAACGTTAAGTCGATACGTTTAACATTACGTAATAAACAACGTTCAATACATGTGTACCACTTGAATATTTGACCAAATGATTCGTCGCTCAAAAAAAAATTAAGGTACCTAAAATAAATTAATTACAATATATGAGCCGTCGATTAACAACTACTAATCGCAAACAATCGTACGTTATTACAAAGTGAGAATTTTGAGATCAGAAAAATTCCGCAGTATTGTTGGGGCCGGGATTCGATCCGGGGACGCTCGCATTCGCTTGTATTACTATTCGCACGCTCTGTCAACCACGCCAAACTACCTATTGACAAAGTCGGTCACTTTCTCGTAATTGTTTTGGATTTTGCATCTGTCTCATATCAGTCATATCAGTGTTTTAATGCAGCTCCTTAACTTAACATCTGAGTTGAAAGTATGTTTTCAATTTAATTTCTTGCCTAGAGTTCCACACGTTCTCACTCCGTTCGATTATATTGCACGTTCATTATTAAATCAGAAAAAACGTATAGACGACGTGTGGATATGACACTGGCGTATAATCATCGGAAGGAATTGAACGTTTTCATAGTGTAACTAAAAATGCGCGAGCTATACGTTGATTTTTTGGTTGTCGTTTCGAGGAAACGTACGCAATACGTATATGATGTGTGTAGCAGTATACGTACTTTGGAGCGTTTTGTACGCGCAATTGCATACATGTATCCTTGTCCAGTCTGATGAACGTATAAATGACGTTTGAATGACAGGTTTCGAGCAAACGTACGTAATCCATATATAATATGTGTAGCAGGATACGTACACTGACAAACTTTTCCTGGTAAAGATTCCAATAACCGCGAGTAAATCTGGGATATATCTACCGATTTGGTAATATTTCTTACGGTACCGGAAAAATCTATTTTCGTCATTGAAGCCCGCTAGGTGGCGTTTACGGGTCTATTTGCGGACCGATAGATGGCGGTTAGCAGTTCTGTCCCGTACAGTGAGGCCTAGTCCCGATAAATACATTGAGTAGGCCTAGGCCTGATAAAAACCCCACTTCTCGGGCCTTCATGACGAAAAATAGTATATGGCATTAGGCCGGCTGCGTTGGTTTGCAAGTCGTGTGAAATTTTCGGCACTCGGCGTGGTAGTCTCCGACTATACCACGCCTCGTGCTGCAAACTCCACTCTTCTCGCAAACCTCCGCTTAACGGCCCTATGACATAATATACTATATTCGGATAATGCATTCTGATATTCTGTGAGAGTAACAAGTAATAAGCGAATAGCAAAAATTACTCTCCGCGTATAGGAAAAAGGAGAGTAGTAAAAGATGGGACAGATATTAGTAGGTATTCCTAGAGGGGTTGGAATAATAGTCTAGTCGAATAAGACGTTTTGCTACACACGTTAGAATGATTACCAGTTAGTATGGTAAATTTCTTCGCTGCGAATTGACGAACAAGTTCAGCGGGTCTCACTTTGTCGATAGATGGCGAAACATCAGAATATTTCTCTCACTAGTGCCAAATGGTTACATCCGTTTGTATATAAGGAAAGCTAAGAACCACACTATAACATGTATCTGCAATGCGTCCGGAATTGCGAGCGTTGAGTTGAGGTTATGTTGAGTAAGTGAAGTTAGGCTGGTGGTTTAAGACGACGACTAGATATACGTAACAATTGCGTCAGCCCCTAGAGTGCGGACGAACACACACATGTAATAAACTCTATACAACAAACACCACACCAGTAAAGCCACACAATGCAAGATCCAGAAACTGCCAAATAGCCTATCACCGTCTTCCACCTTTTTAATTTTTGACATGGAATTTTTCCTAAAATAACTGGTAAAATTTGCAAGCAGTATGGTAAACCACGACTTTACCATACTGACTTGGAAGAGGTACTGGTCGCTTCAGGTATAAGTATATGATTTTCTATACTTATCACCATCCTGACTAGTAAACTTTCTCATTTGTAAACGAGTTTGTACAAATATCTTAGGTAATATTCCAATGATGATAGTAACTTACAGAATTACTGAGCAAACTAGTAATAAGTGCGAAAATGCCGATATATCCCCAAATTGCATCGAAGATAGTAAATTCTGGCAAGAATTTTGAGAAATATTACTAGGAAAAGTCTCTCCGTGTACGTTAGAGCGTTTCGTAGGCACAATTGAATACACGTATCCTTGTCCAGGCTAAGAAATGTATATATCACGTTAATTTATAACGTGTTCGTTGTTCAAATTATAAATGTATATTAAAGGTATGGGAAATCATTTCTTCGTTTAAAAAACGTGATTATTGAACGAATATTATCGGATAACTGATAAAGGTGTATGATATGCGTTTTATAAACAGGGCCGGATTTGCGGCAAGGCAAACCTAGGCACTTGCCTAGGGGCGCGCGGTGCAAGGGGGCGCTGGTCAGCCAATATCGAAGTCAAGTATACAAATTCCCGAATTCTAACGTGGCCAAAATGTATATACCGTCGAAAAATACGGGGAAAGGGGGCGCAGCGGAGTTCAGTGCCTTGGGGCTCGAGTTGTGAAAATACGGGGCTGTTTATAAAAGTATGATGATATATGGATACCAAAAATCAACGTAGAAGACGTGTATACAGTGAAATATCCCAATAGCGGGCACCTTCGGAACCGTAAATTTCGTCTGTTATTAAGAAGTGTCCGTTGTTTAGAAAATGACTAATTTTTTTATTGCATAAGTGTGTCATACTTTATTTTAAACCTGTCTAATACACATGAAACACAATGTTTGTAATATGAAAGCTACTTTGTTATATCATAAAATATATTGAAAACTACAAAATGAGAATTTCTATATGGCGTCCACCGCTGGACTTGTGCTCGAAATAGCGAGCATAGTGGAAGATCTGGAACCAGCAGGAGCGTGTTCGCAACGTACACGGCGGATCAAAAACCGAAACAATCGTTCGTAAACAAATATGTATTCATATTCGAAATTTTCTGAATGTGTCCGCTATTTGGAAGTTTTTGTATCGAAAAATGCATCTTCAAAGGTGTCCGTGTCTGTTATCAAGAGCGTCCGCTATTAGGAAGTGTATTTTCCATAAGAGCCGATGCTTTTCTGCCGGGGATTTCTAGAGCGTCCGTTATGAAGAGGGGTCCGCTTGAGGGGGAATATACACCTGTAAACAAAAAAAAAAGGTAACATTCGGGAATTTTTTTCAGGGGAACTATGGGAATTATCTGATCGGGGTTACTCCTAGTTAAAAATATATACTTTCAAGAATGTTCTGAATTTTTTTCATTCAAAAATCTTGCAAATTCGCGGAGTACTTGAGTCGTTCACGAAGTACCGTAAAAAAATCTGCCCTAGCGGTCCCCAGTGGCATTTCATCAAAAATCATCAGAAACAAAAAAATCAAACGGAATATGAAAATAAATACTATTATCGGGTACTTGTCATAGCCGATTAGAAAAATATCGATTTTTGACAAAATGGCGGATTCTTGAACTCAACGTAGAGATTTTCAAGAAAAAATTCGTTAGTGTTTTACAAAAAAAAATAAAAATAAGAATCGGAAAAAAAAAATCCCATGACAAGTACTAGATAATTATGTATCAAGAGACTCGGTGAAGTCTCGTGCCAAGTACATTAAAAAATTTTTTTTCAAGCGCGAGACTCAACGAGTCTATATACCCGAGAGGCAACTACCCTTACCTATACCGCGAACTAGTATCTTCGTTTTCTTTCACCTCACAACATACACGAATTGGAACTAATTTAATCTAGTATGTGGGCATGAAAAGCTTTCATTTGAGCCTTAGATCGATCAAATCGGTGTCCGGAGTGCCGAGATAGGATGAACTACAAATTCTGATACCCCGTTTCCTCGTACAATTTTTCTCTTTAGTGTTCTTCAGACCAAGATTCACATTAAAACCATTTCCATAAAATCACTAGACGGGAAACCAAACAAAAGTTGTATAGAGTGGCGTAAGTACGAAAGTCACGACATAGTTAGCGCCAGTATCGCAGACAGAAACCGTCTGCTACACTAGAAGACGCGTGATGTCATTTCATGTTTTTAAATACAAGTAAAGAAAATAAGAGAAAGTATGAGCAATGCTTGAAACAAAATTTGAACGTACCAAAACTAGTGAATACCCACCAAAAGCCCCTCGGGTGCGAAAACCTTACGCCAAGTACATTGATGTGATAGTCATTAGTAAAAATGTTTTGATAGGTTAATTTTAATCCTACGATCTCGAGCTTTTGAGGTTATGCAAATCGACTGACGTGTGAAATTCACGGTGATGAATAAAATAACAATTGTGAACGGACAAGACTGTCAGATGACTATTAACAGTCAGATGACTATTACCTGACTATTACCTCTAAATTTTATTCACCTATAAATTGTAGATATGGCTTATTTTCATTTATAAATGCAATTATCGGAAGAAACAGTTTTTTTTGTTCAATTATTCAGGAAGTTATTGCCTGAGGAAGTCTGACAAGAGAGAATCGAGAGAAAATGTTGAAGTTGAAAAATATGAGGATAGCATGATTTGATATATGGAACGGCAAGGAGCCAGACTAATAAAGCCGAGTTCAAGCGTTGGATTGCAACGAATTCGACTCCAAGCTCCATGTTAAGCCAATCTCCGAAAACTCGTTTGCTCAGACTCCAATTGTGAGTCAACGTTATGCGTAGGATTCCGACGAGTTTTATAATCTAACTCCCTATCAACTAGTCAAAACGAGACTGTCGGTCAACGTTGTCTGTTGGACTCCGATAGGCTTTATTCTACACTCCACGTCAACGTAGTGCTTTGACCTTCGGTGCAGATAATTTTTCAATTCTTGTTTTACTAACAGCTTAGTTAGTTAGTTAGTATTTTTCGTTCAGAACTATTGGGATCCAACATGTGGGCGTGGCTTAGCTAAGATGGCGCCGAATAAGCAGTCACTTCGCTGATATTTTGCCGATTCCAGCGATTCCAGCACATTTTTATAACTTTCCATCATAATTCACTATTCATCTATACATTATAATCGCACTGTGATGATAAAATACAAACAAAACGTAAATATTTAGACGGCATTGACTGCCTTAGAGCAGTTCTTATTTCTGCCACCAGAGGTCAGGGTGCCATATGTTGGATCCCAATCTCAAAATCTGTATAAATATCTATGATTACATGTAAATTAATAGTACAAACTATATATTCATAATATGATGTCAAATTTTAATACATGATTTTGTTAGATTTTGGTATGCAACCTGTGTCTGTATGTTCGTCTATCTCAAGCTTTCTTCAAATTCAGATTAGTGCTATCACGACAAATAGAATACTCATTTGCTATTCAAAGGAATGATCGATCGACTCCCTCTTTCTCAGAGATAGCAATTCTGATTTATATTCATTTATTCATTGTAGACTCAGCGTATAATCATTTATGAATGTAATTATTCCAGAAAAACCTTTTCTATGCATTGTTTAATTTCGTAGCGGGTTGCCGTATAAGACGAGAGGATGATGAGCGAAAATGCTAGGGCTGCAAAGTATCGGGATAGTGTGATTTGATACGAGAAACGGCAAGAGTCAGACGAAGAGAGCAGAATGCGAGTGTTTGACTTCATAAACTTCCATTTTATGCTCTACGCTAGTCTTGCATGAATAGGCTCAATTCTAAATATTTTGATACCTTCTGTTCAGACCCGAATTTGAAGTTGACGTTATGAGTATAGGACGCGTACATGTTCTTTTTACAGATGACCTAGCTGCATTAAAAAAAAAAAATTACCTACGAATTGCAATACATATATCTCATATTTATATATATTTAATAATGAGCAGCAACTATAGCCCTGCGTGCGAGTAACTCCGCCATTCCCGGTCCCAGGCCCAGATGAGACAGGAGGGCTGCACGCCGGTCTGCACGTTTCAGGGATATAGAATTATACCGCATTCTAACGAAACAATTCGTAGAACTTGATGAAAAAACACATGTTACGTCTGTCCACAGAAATTCAAGGCTCACAGAAAAGTATGAGCATACGTGTATACTATTACATTATTTTCATTCATTTGAAATTTTACTACCACATCTAACATTGCTGCTTTTTGAGGGATTCGGATGATGCAAAATGCATCACCGTACATGCATTGAGATGTTCATAGGAACAATTGGCAGAATGCTGACAATTGAGCAAGCCTCGCGAGCAAGGATACAGGAAAACCCAATCGAGCGAGCGTAGCGAGCGAGCACAATTATCAGGTAGTCAAGCGAAATTGTACAAAAAGTAGTGATATCAACCCCAAAAAGCACCCCTGGTGCGAAAAACTTTCGCCAAGTACATTGATGTGTTCACTACCCCCAACAAAATCCATCAACAGAAATTCCTCCTTAAGGGGGTATATACATCTTTAAATGGGTTGAATTTCTGAAAAACAATTTTCCTTTTTTTTTCAACTTGAAGACTCTGATAAAATTTAAAAAAATAATCATGTTTGGGGAGGGTTTGACCTTCATTATCCATATCTTACATCATGTATTACTTCCAGTCTAATAGTGGCTGCGCTGAAGACAGGAAAATACAAAATCACTCGGTTGGCGCAAAGAATCAGACCCAGCGTTAGACCGATCTTTGAATTTTTGGTTCTCAATTGTTCATAAGACATGTCTGTATCAGATGAACATAGAACTTTTTGACAAACCCATTTTTAGTTGAAATAATAGAAAAATAAGGGAATTTTTTTTTTAAATTCAGAAAAAAAATCGAAAAAATTCAATAACTCAAGTAATTCTTGCAATATCAAAAAGTTCTATGTTCATCTGATAGAGGCTTGTCTTATGAACAATTGAGAACCAAGAATTCCAAGATCGGTACAACGCTGGGTCTGATTCTTTGCGGCAACCGAGTGATATTGTATTTTCCTGTCTTCAGCGCAGCCACTATTAGACTAGAAGTAATACGTGATGTGAGATATGGATAAGGAAGGTCGAACCCTCCCCACACATGATGATTTTTTTAAATTTTATCAGAGTCTTCAAGTTAAAAAAAAAAGGAGAATTGTTTTTCAGAAATTCAACCCATTTAAAGGTGTATATACCCCCTTAACAAAATTGGTACTATAAAAATTTCTGCTTACGAAAGGATTGAAATCAGATACAATTGCCAAGTACACTTGGGGTCGTTAATTATGAGACGGCTAGTTTTCTGGACAAAACATTTATGTTGGCAACACAAAATAAACCCACAGCGCTACATAGTGGGCCGATCGTGAAGCTTAGTCAATCTCACTAAATATCACGTAACTCGTGACAGTCCCGATAGCCAAAAAAAGAGAGGAAGAAATTATGACAGTCGAATCTCACCTAATACCCACTAACCTAATAACCTATAGATTGACGTGTGAATCAGTTGGAATAAAATTGTAATTCATAACTTCCCCCTCGAAGAATACAAACGGGCGAAAGTTTATGTTTCCAATCTTTTCAAGTGATGACAGAAGAAATTGTAACCTGAAAATTTACGGTAAGTTGATTTGATAAAAATACAATTAAATTAGGAAATGCAAGTTACGGTGTGCCTGACAAACAAGATTCTTTGTTGATTTTGCGTGTGAAAGCATGTCCAGGACTAGATTCTAGATCATTGAGACTATCGTGTAACTCATCATTACTTCTTGACTGATACAAGACATTTATCAAATACAGACTGAACCCTACAAGAACCACCCGTCGATACCGGCAAATGGAGGAGACATTCAGCTTCAGAGAAACGGAAGGAGTCAGCTTGTACTAATCCAGAGATGAAAGGAGCTGGTTTTGGTCGACTTGTAGTGGGGAATTTGAATGCGTTCTGCGGCGACTACTCGTCTTTAACATTCTAAACTTTGGCCATTCTTAGACTGAGACTCAAAATACTATCGCAGACAACTGCTTGCTTCTCATAATGTAAAACTCAGGACTTTAATAATTCTTTGGACGCTGACTTGGAATACCTACTACGACGACTACTCGTCTATCACAGAATTACATTTTTAAAACTAACAATTCTCAGATTATTAAATTTTAGACTTTATCAATACCTTCATCACCGACTTTGAATACTCGCTCAGGCCGCTTTTAGCCTGAAATCATATGATAACATAATATGCCACAATATGCTCCAAGTTGACCAAGACTATCGTGTAACTCATTAGCTTCTTATTGACTGATACTAGACATTTATCAAACACAGACTGAACTCCTGAAGAACCTGAACTTGCACACCCGTTGAAATAGTCGAGGAAAGGAAACAGAAGTGGATATACGCTTGAAGGCTGCAAGGAATTTGGTCAGTTTCTAGAAAGAGCCTTTCAAACAGCTCGAAAAATTGACTTGTGATTGGCCAGGGGGAGACCGCCGGAAGAAAGACATGAAAGAAAGCAGCCATTGGAACAAAGACCTGAAATAGCCATTTGGATGACTAAAATAATACTGAATAGCAATATGATAGCGTAATATTAGCAGCATAATATTAGCAGCGAGATTAGCAAAGCCACGAACCTAGTCGAGGTCATGACTCGTCATTGTTATTTATGACCAGCGTGTTGTCACGTGCACCAAAATTGTTGAACTTTCATTTTTATTTATAAGACATTAAAATAATAAATGTTCAGAATACTTATAATAATAATTCATGAATGTATGGTAATATAGATATATTATTTTCATTGACGAGAAAGATATGGTTTGATATTGAATACAATATTCAATTAATTGAATAAAAAATTCAGATGACTGACTAATTTATTTTTATAATATTATCCAGATTATAATCTTTAAAGTTTCAATCTTTGAATAATAATTGAAGAACATGGACTGGTAGTGGGTATCCATTTCTATTGAAACGAATTGCAATAAGAAGAATCATCCATGTAAATATTTCAAATTTTCTAAATTGATGACTGTGAATAGTATATGTGATAATGAAGTGATAGTATTGAAATGTGATCGTAAACTTCGGAAAGTGAATGAATAATCAGCTGGAACATAAGATTTTCTTGCACGCATTCTTATTCATCCAGCTTATAGTTGAGGATTTTACATTATAAGGAGCGAGCAGTCGTCTCTGATAGTATTTCAAGTCTCAGTCTAAGAATGGTCAAAGTTTAGAATGTGAAAGACGAGTACTCACCGGAGAAGGCATTCAAAGTCCCCACTACGATTCTACCAAAACCAGCTCCTGTTATATCTGGATAAGTACGAGCTGACTCCTTCCGTTTCTCTGGAGCTGCATGTTTCCTTTCTGTGCCTGTTTCGACGGGTGTGCAGGTTTAGGTTCTTTCGGAGTTCAGTCTGGGTTTGATAAATGTCTAGTATCAGTAAAGTAGTAGTTAATGAGTTACACGATAGTCTCGGTCAACTGGGAGCATATTTTAAATTATATTTTATATTTTATATTATATTTTATTTTGTATTTTTTTTTTTTATATGAGATTATCAAATTATTTTAGACTAAAAGCGGCCTGAGCGAGTATTCAAAGTCGGTGATGTAGGTATTGATAAAGTCTAAAATTTAATAATCTAAGAATTGTTAGTTTCAAAAATGTAATTCTGTGATAGACGAGTAGTCGTCGTAGTAGATATTTCAAGTCAGCGTCCAAAGAATTATTAAAGTCCTGAGTTTTACATTATGAGAAGCAAGCAGTTGTCTCCGATAGTATTTTGAGTCTCAGTCTAAGAATGGCCAAAGTTTAGAATGTTAAAGACGAGTAGTCACCGCAGAACGCATTCAAATTCCCCGCTACAAGTCGACCAAAACCAGCTCCTTCCATCTCTGGATTAGTACAAGCTGACTCCTTCCGTTTTTCTGAAGCTGAATGTTTCCTCTATTTGCCTGTTTCGACGGGTGGTTCTTGCAGGGTTCAGTCTGTGTTTGATAAATGTCTTGTATCAGTCAAGAAGTAATAATGAGTTTTACGATAGTCTCAATGATCTAGAATCTAGTCCTGGACATGCTTTCACACGCAAAATCAACAAAGAATCTTGTTTTTCAGGCACAGCGTAACTTGCATTACCTAATTTCGATGTATTTCTTATCAAATCAACTTACCGTAAATTTTCAGGTTACAATTTCTTTCGTCATCACTTGAAAAGATTGAAAACATAAACTTTCGCTCGTTTGTATCCTGCGAGGGGGAAGTTATGAATTACAATTATTTTACAACTGATTTACACGTCAATCCAACGGTTATTAGGTTAGTGGGTATTAGGTGAGATTCGACTGTCATAAGTTCTTCCTCTCCTTTTTTGGCTATCGGGACTGTCACGAGTTATGTGATAGTTAGTGAGATTGACCAAGCTTCGCGATCGGCCCACTACATGGCGCTGTGGGTTTATTTTGTGTTGCCAACATAAATGTTTTGTCCAGCAAACTAGCCGTCTCATTATTAATGACCCCAAGTGTACATGTCTTCTGTATAACAACAGCTCACAACAGAAGAACAGAAAACCGAATAGTCTTTTATCGTTCACTCGATACGCTCGCTCACTCAATCGACCCTTGATAATTACAGGGGAAAAAATTGGGAAAAAAAACAATTTAGTACGTGGTACTTGCGGGCCATTTATGAGTAAGTAAAAGAGTATTCACTTAGGTCTATGCATCATTTATTCAATACATATTGCTATAATGGCCCGCCAAGTACCTCTTCCTAAATTGTTTTTTTTCCTGATTTTTTCCCCTGTAATTATTAAGAGCCAATTGAGTGAGCGAGCGTATCGAGGAATTTTTGTTGGTGGATTTTTTTGGGGGTAGTAACCACTAGGGTGCTTCAGAAAAAACATTTGATTCATTTTTTCAACTCGTACCCACCCCCCCCCCCCCCCCCCCCCAAATGCTTGAGGTGAATGAGAAAAAAGTCTTTCCGAAAGTCGGTCGCTGTAGCTCAACTCTAAGAGGTCGTCATTTTCATTCCAGTTTCCTATTCATTTAACATGGGAATTTACGTTTTTTCATTCAAACTGGAATCACTCCTATTCATTTTAATTTTATTTGAATCACCATTATATATTCAGAAAGCTGGTTTTTTCAAGCTTTCCAAACCTATATAATAAAAGTCGATCACCTTGATTAGAAGATGAAATAAAGTCATTCAAAATCTAGAGATTTTTTATTTATTTTTCATTTATTTTCTTTATTTAATCCTCTAATTAAGGTAATCGACTTTTATTATATAGGTTTGGAAAGCTTGAAAAACTAGCTTCCTATATATAACGGTTATTTCAAAAAAAATTAAAATGAATATGTGTAATTTCAGTTTAAGGGGGTATCTACACCTTTGAATTTTCAAAAAATCGTTTTTTTTTTTATAATTCATTTGGAATGCTAGTGACCTACTCTACCTACAAATAAATCGGTGTCAAGATATCAAGAGGATTTGAGAAGTTACAGCCATGGCAGTGCCAAATTGCGAAAAAGCGCCGCGGCGAGGCGCGCGAACCCTCAGATTGGTGCCATAAGTATTGTACAACACCACCAACACCACTGCTTACTTTCATGAGGTTTTGATATATTTCGATTTTGAATTTGATTTTGTTATCTTTTAATTGTTTGTAATTATCATTCTTACACATATTGAATTTTCAATATTCTTTTAAATTGTGATCATTGACAGAACACATGGCTGCGATCTACGTTTTTTCGAGGTTAGGTGTCCACTTGTTTGTAAATATTGTCGTGCTCTCAGTACGAATTCAAACCAATAGTAATTTCCATTATCGGATAAACACAGTGTAGGTATATATATCTGAGATGAGACTTCGGAATCGAAAGGAGATGATGCATCAAAAAGTGCGTTTGAAATCGATGCCAGGAGACTACACATTTGGATCTCCAAAAAGATGAGTATTTCTTTAATACATATATTAATTGCAAGAATTAATAAATATTATAAGAAAAAAGGTATGATTGATGAGAGATGAAAGAATTTTCTTAGTATTGACAAAAATTGTGCTAGCATCTTCTGAATCTCAAAAATATGGAAGATAAAAAATTTTACAGAATTTTTGATGTTTTGAACAATTTTGATCAGATTTTTTCTAAAGCAATTCATTACTTTTCTAACAGCCTCATCGGACACCTAACCGACACTGTTGTTGTACAGAACGGGTCAAAACTCACTACAAACCTCCGCCTGGCACATGTGTCTAGACTCGACTCGACTCATAACTCATCGATACGAGAGCAGCTGCGGATCCAGCATATTAGTCATAAGCAAAATCTTAAAACTTGATTTCCTGTAACTAGATTTTCCTCTCTGGGAAAAATGGGAGATAAAAAAAAAATTGAAATAAAAAAGTTTGAAAGTTGATTTCTGGAGGATGAATATTTTGACCGGTTGTCGTAAAGAATCAGGAGCATCGTTGGACCGATTCTGGAGTTTGTGGTCTTCAAATTTGTAGAATCCAAACCTCTATCAGATGAACTGACAACTTTTTGATATCACTATTTTTGGTTGAGATAATAGAAACAATAAAGAAAAAAAATTGAAGAATCAGAAAAATCTCAGTAAAAACTAAGCGAGTCAGGCAATTTTTGCGATATCAAAAAGTTGTCAGTTCATCTGATAGAGGCACCTCTTCTGAACACTTGAAGACCAAAAACTCCAGAATTGGTCCAACGATACTCCTGATTCTTTACGACAACCGAGTAATTTGATATTTTTCTATATGGAGCGTAACTACTATTGGACTCAAAGTAATATTGAATGTTAGGTATGGATAATGAGGGTCAAACCCTTCCCAAACTTCATGATTTTTTTGGATTTGATCAGACTCTCAAATTCGCTGTAAAACATTAATATCTTTTCCAGAATTTTAACCGATTCAAAGGTGTGGATACCCCCTTAAATAAAAACACGAAAATTCGAATGTTCAATGAATAGGGAACTGAAATGAAAATAGCGACCTCTTAGAGTCGAGCTACAGCGACCGTCTTTCGGGAGGACTTTTTTCTTATTCACCTCAAATATTTGGGGGGGTAAGAGTTGAAAAAAAAAATTAAATTTGTTTCCTGAAGCACCCTAGTAACCACATTAATGCACTTGGCGAAAGGTTTTTGCATACAATAACCGCACAAAATTTCAAGTCAATTGGTCAAGTGGTTTTCGAGATGTTTTGGGGACCAGTTTGAAGAACGTTGTTTAGACAAAAACGCGTTTGAAAATGTTTCGATGAATGAATCATGAAATGTTTTCAACTCACACATAGCTACCTGTGCGACCCGAAGTGTGTCATTTTTTGGAATTTTTGGAATTCTCAAACTTCAAGAAAATGTGAAAATTCAACAATCGATTTTTCGGACCATGCCGGGTGTATATTCCCCCTGAAGAGATGTTCGTGAAGGGAAGTTTCACTGTGATATGCGTAGTAGACGAGCTGGTGTTTATTAGGTAGCACGAGGTGCAATCACGTTAAGGTGGTACTTTACCTACAGTCCCACCAAACGTGGATTTCAGAGAAGATTTCGATTCTTCTCGATGAGGTAGAAATATGGAAAAGATCAAGCATGTAGGAGATCCTCGGGAGATTGATTTCGCATGATAATGATTCAAAAAATTTATTAACGAACTGATGGAAAAAAAAAAACTGTTCAAGAAATTAGCCGATGACCCAACTTTTTTTTCAGGTGAAAATGATTTGTCAATTGTACTGAATACGTAGAAATTCTTTGAGAATTTCGGTAACTTTTTTAAAATGGCGTTCTGTCAGGTATGAAAAAACGCCACTGAATATGTATGAATTTTTTGAGAATTTTGGTAACTTCGCGAAAATTGCGTTCTGTCAGCTATGAAAAATCGCAATTTTCAAAAAGTTACCCAAATCCTCAAAAAATTCATACGTATTCAGTGAAATTGACGAATCATTTTCACCTGAAAAAAAAGTTGAGTCATCGGCTAATTTCTTGAACAGTTTTTCTATCCATCAATTTGTAGATAACTTTTTTGAATTATTATCATGCAAAATCAATCTCTCGAGGATCTCCTACGTGCTTGATTTTTTTAGATTTTTTCCTCATCAAGAAGTATTCAAAATCTTGTCTGAAACCCATGTTTGGTGGAACTGTAGGTAAAGAACCGCCTTAAATGAATTCAGAGTGGATACCTGGAAGTATGCGGTCTAATCCACTATTGAGCAGGTCCACGTCAAGCTTCTCTTTCGGTAATGGGTTTTTTTCATGTAGTACCAAAACTTTTCCAAATGTCTTCTCCCACTTCAACATAATTCAATCTGCTGCCTCTGGATATTTCTGGAGCAAATCTTTTACAGTCTACAAAGGAAAATTCAAATAATTATATGAATATAGCACATGCAAATATGCAAAAAGAAAATATACAAACCAGCTCATAACCACGAGATTCTTTTAAAATGGGCCAAATATCAAAGATACTAGCCAGTGTGAGGTATTTCTTATTTGCAGCATCAGCTTCCCGCAAAATTTACGATATGTCCCAATGAGTTGCTACTCCAGCTGCCTCTCTATTGTGCACCAACCAAACCTTACTATTTTGAGCTGATTCTATTTCTGAATATGGAAAAAAGTAAAATGAATGGAGAACAATATCAGAGATTTTCTGTCATACTGATAGGATGTATCGAATCGAATACATATGTCACATCTTACATTGATTGAAATTTGTAGTAATCAAACTCTTCTGCTAGTTAAGGGTCGAAATACACATAAATTTTTGCAGAATGTTTATTTTTTCTTCCAATAAACGATAGCTCAACATCTTCAGAATATCGTCCGGAAATTTGAAAGTGAAATGCTGAATTCTATAGATGCTGCAGCCTGTGAAAGTTGAGCGTTTCGCGCGTATAGCAATATAACGGCGCGCGCTGGCAAACGATTATACGTTTTTCTCGAAACTACATTTTTTAAATCTGCGGCAGCGATTAAAAAAAACTATTTAGCCGATTTATTCAAACCAAAGTTTCTTAGATACATAATTCCAAGTCCTCGTCGATAAACCGAAATTTTCAATAAAAAATTGAATCAAACAATTGTTTTTTTGGATAAAGAACACGAAAATTCTTGGTGAAAATCAAATTTTTCATTTCTGAGTCCCGCGATTATTCAAATTGAACTTTTTCACCTCTTTTTTTAGGTTTGTGGACAGTGTCATTTCATATAGAATGTAAATATCTACTGCTATTTGGGTACAGACAAGGAACAAGAGTGCTACAACTGCCGCAGTTCGTCAGCTCAGAAAAAATTCGTGCAACAACAATTCTCTCCAGGCTGTTCGAAAACAATCATTTCACATTAACTACATTTTTTTTCACATCTTTGAATGTTGAATCAACTACCCCAAAAATTTGAGAATGAATAGTTCAATAGTTGCGTTAAAAATGAATCCTGAAATGTTGCCTCGTTTTCAACCATTTATATGTATTTGCCCCCTCAAGCAAGTCAACTCACCTTCGCAGTTCTGAGATTCTAGCATAAGGGTTTCTGATTCTTTTATCAGCTTATTAGCAGCTCGGATGAAGGTAGCTTTGTTCCGATACTTATCCACTAACCTAGCCTTAGAAACTCCTGCCTTATCAGCCCTTGAATCCTTCTTTCGGACAGACAGTACATAATAAGTTGAAGCGCACTCCTCAGGAAACAATCCAATAATCTGGAATGATATCCGTTCCAAATTATCATCGGTCACTCGTCTGCAACGGATGATAAAAAACCCGCAACAATACATTTATACATAAAATACGAAATTTTCAATTCTTCACATGTATTCAATGTATGGCGTATGTGTAGTAAGGTGGAGCGAAAAACCCGTTTTTTTTTTCCGATGGTGTTCGGGCGAGAGAAATGTGACATTAAGATTAGAAAAAAACCTCACGCAGAGCCAATGTCGTGCGTTTACGCCTTGCAGGTCCAGTCTTCGTTTAAAGCAGATTTCTGAAAATTCCGTATGAAAAATTCTCCAGATGTGAATATTCTGCAGCTCTCAGCTCATTTCGTTGAGAAATTACCCAGAACTCACCACAAGGAGGTGGCTGCAACGCAAGTTCCGCCCCCCTCCCTCCCTCACACGATCAATCTCTTTCTATTTCTCATTTCCCTGCGTCCTTTTGATGATCGAATTTCATTACTTTGTATGCTGGGACATAATTCGATAATTTTTTTTTTTTTGGTATCGAATGATGGCATCAGTTTTTGAGAAACTCAGCGTGCTCGAATAAGGCCATCCCTCGCACCAGATCCGCAAACGGTATTGAAGCTTCTGTGACCAGTTTGACAGTTCTTTCCACTGGTTGAGTATGACATGGTAAGTGGAAAACGTCATAGTCTGATATATCCCCGGTGTGCACTAAATTTTTCAATACATTATTCGAGATTATTGAAAGTAATGGCGGCTCACTGAGCTCTAACTTTGTATCACTCCAAGATACCAATTCCGAGTAATCTGTGGCAAAAAAATTCAAAGGTGCGAGGGATGGCCTGGTTCGAGCACGATTAGTATCTCGAAAACTGATGCCATCATTCAATACCCAAAAAAATTATCGAATTATGTCCCAGCATACAAAGTAATGAAATGCGATCATCGAAAGGACGAAGGGAACTGAGAAACAGAACGAAATTGATCATTTGGGGGGGGGGGGGGGGGGGGACTTGCGTTGCAGCCACCTCCTTGTGGCGAGTTCTGGGTAATTTCACAACCAAATTAACTGAGAGCTGCAGAATATTCACATCTGGAGAATTTGTTATACGGAATTTTCAGAAATCCGCTTCAAACGAAGACTGAACCCGCAAGGCGTTAACGCACGACATTGGCTCTGCGCGAGGTTTTTTTCTAACCTTAATGTCACATTTTACTCGCCCGAACACCATCGGAAAAAAAAACGGGTTTTTCGCTCCACCTTAATGTGTAGCATGAACACTGAAAATTATTTTGAGCTCCTTTATATACATATAATAATGGTTATATTTAATTAAATATAACCAATAAAATAAGGGTATAAAAAGACGTAAAGTCGTACCTTACAAGTGTTAGTGAGCCTGTGTGCTCACTCACTAACTCAAAGTCAATACATGTGCTTAAAAACGACGAAATACATAACATATATACATATAATTACAGATTGTCGACTTCAAATAGGCGCAGTACTCTTGTGTCGCACAAATATGATTGGCATACCAAATTCAATTCTTGTCCATAATTATGATCAAGAATGATAGCTCGTCTTAGAGGATGCTTTCCAAGTATAGACCTTGAATCTATTTCCAAGGCTCTACTTTTTCGTTTGATGCCTCGCAGCTCATTAGATGCTACTTCTGGAGGTACAGCAGCTTTTGAGGTCGTGGCTCAACTATAAGTTGCCTCAGTGTTTGCACAATCAGTGCCGTCTCTTGATTGAGGAGTGATTTCAGACACCTATATAAGTCAGTCCACGTCAAGCGGGACGGATTTGGCCAAAAATTTACCTCAATCTTTCTGATTCTTCTGCAATTTTTTTACATATTCCGTGGGTAAAATATATGAATAAACCATTTTTTTTTTTTTTCAACTCGAAGAGATTAGAAGCTACAAGGGGTTGAATTTTCGAAAAAACCACCAAAAATCGGAATCGCGCTCTCCTTTAAACGTTCATATCTCCGGATTCCATTGTCGTACAGACATCAGCAAAAACTCATTTTGAAGCTCTTGAATTGCACTTTCATGTTATGAATTTTTGATTCATGGAATATACAATTTTCTATTTGTTATCAAGAATTATGTTCTTCGAACGTGATTTTCGAGATGACTACCACCTTTGAAAATTCTGAAAAAAATACGAGCGTGTTCCTTGATTCATTCACCGCAAAATTTGTAAGTTTCAAAATGGAACTCCGATGGAAACTATACTTGGAAAGCGATTGATCCGTGCGGGACGTCGCGCGCACTGTCTACGCGGGCGCGCCGAGACCGAGGCTCCTTTGGTTTACATGCAAAGAATGTAGGGGGGAATATTATACGTTCAAATCCATCAAATCCATTAATTTGCGAAATCATTTATTTCATTTCATGCTGAATACTCGACCTCAAATTACAAAAATATAAATATGGAGGTACACACTTGACTTAAAGTCTTGAGAATAACTAGACTGGTGAATATAAGGTATTTTTTTATTCCATCAAATGGAATACGTCGGCGTATCATTCGATCAGTCATGAATTTAAAATGACTCAATAATAAACCACGAGAACTATACATTTCTATGAAATGTCAAGAGGGGACTTACACCTTCAAAAAAAACTTTCATACAAATCACTTGTACACTGTTATAAAATCGACTCACAATAAGTTTTTTTTACAGCAGATTACCAATATTTTGAACTATGATTCAGAAATATTACACAATATTTGAACTTTACCTTACGTAGTTCTCGTAACTCATGATTGGTAATTTCAAATGTAATAATTCAGTAAGTGATTATTCGGAAAATACGGTGTCGTATTCCGTTTGATGGAATCAAAAAATACGTTATATTTACCAGTTATTTTCAAGGTTATAGTTTGTACCTCTATATTTACATTCTTGTAATTTTAAGTCGAGTATTCAGCATGAAATGAAATAAATAATTCCGCAAATCGATGGATTTGATGGATTTGAACGTATAATATGCCTCCCTATATTCTTTGAATGTAAAGCAAAGGAGCCTCGGTCTCGGCGCGCCCGCGTAGACAGTGCGCGCAACGTCCCGCATGAATCAATCGCTTTTTAAATATAGTTTCCATCAGAGTTGCATTTTGAAACTTACAGATTTTATAGAGAATGATTCAAGGAACACGCTCTTATTCTTTTCAGAATTTTCAAAGGTGGTAGTCATCTCGAAAATCACGTTTGAAGAATATAATTGTTAATAACAAATAGAAAATTGTTCATTCCATGAATAAAAAATTCATAACATGAAAGTGCGATTTAAAGGGGTATTCTGGTCTAGAAATTGAAAAAAAATCGATTTGTTTTTGTTGCATATTTTCAAAGTTTAGACCTTGAAAAATATACCTGTGTAAGGATTTTTCGAAATTGGAATTATTTTCGGAGTTACAGCGGTTTTTATGACGCCGCAACTAAACCGGTTAGCGATACAATAGCAGACCGTAGGCAATTTCCGGCTACCTGGATGTAGCCTACGTCGTATGAATTCTTTTATTTTCAAAATATACCTGAAACTGAGTACAAGGCAGAAATTGCTAATTGATAAAATGTAAGTATAGGTATAACACACCATTGATGCCCGGTTGCATAAACGTGGGTTACCCAAAAGTCTGTAGGTTACCCCGCAGATACTACCCGTTCAACCTTTACTGTCGGAAGTTACCAGCGATTCATGACAGCTGTCGGATGAAAAAACGGTTGAACGGGTATTATTTGCGGGGTAACCTACGGGTTATTCAAACCTTACGTTTATGCAACCGGCCATAAATGACTCAAACGGCCCGGAATGAAACTCCAAACTTAAAACTCGTTTTTCTCGAAACTACATTTTCTGATACGGTTGACATGATATCTCAAGTTCTAGAGGACCGATTGCGTTGAAATTTTTTCCAGAGCTTCTGAACATATTCAAAATTTGTTCGACGAGATGGTTTTCCACCAGAAAAAATTTCTACCATTTTTAAATAATTCCCAAACCCGAAAAAATGATGGGAAAAACAACCCTGTTTTTTTCACATGTACGCTATTTTGCCAAAATTTTTTTTTGGCAAATCGCTCTCGTCGTACGAAAATGACATTCTCACTCTTCAAGAATCCACAAACAATTTGTGTTTCAGATCACCGAGAGGGTCGGAATCGTGTCAACCACGGGGCACCATTTTTTTTGAGGCCCCACTTTGCCGGCCTGTCCTGTTTTCAATTTTGACTTTTTTTTACTCCTTTTTTTCCCTTGTATTGTTGAAATAGTGATAGAAAACTCATAAAAACACCGATGGTGAAAATGTCCAAGGATATTTATTTATTGCGCGTGGAAAAAGACCTAAAATTCGGCCGTCTAGACCAGAATACCCCCTTAAGAGCTTCAAAATGAGTTTTTGCTGATGTCTGTACGACAAAGGAATCCGGAGATATTAACTTTCAAAGGAGAGCGCGATTCCGATTTTCGGTGGTTTTTTCGAAAATTCAACCCCTCGTAGCTTCTAAGCCCTTCGAGTGAAAAAAAAAAAGATTGTTTCATTTATTCATTTTACGCAGAGAATATGTGAAAAAAATTACGATGATTTTCAAGAACATGCGGTCAAAAAGGTGTCCCGCTTGACGTGGATTGACTCATTTACTCGAGCTGCTTGCAGAACTTCCTTTTGATTCGTTTCTAGAGTCAATTACTTCCAACACTACATTCTATTAGAGCTTTATTTATACAGCAGCAGAAAAAGGTATTGGCGATGTACACTTGGGGACACGGATTATAAGACGGTCAATTTCCTGGACAAGTCATTTATGTTGGCAACACAAAATAAACACACAGTGCCACGTAGTGGGCCGATCACGAAGCTCAGTCAATCTCACTAAATATCGCATAACTCGCGACAGTCCCGAAAGCCATGAAAGGAGAGGAAGAACTTATGACAGTCTTATCTAACCTAATACCTACCAACCTAATAACCGTTGGATTGACGTGTAAATGAGTTGGAAAATAATTGTAATTCATAACTTCCCCCTCAAAGAATACAAACGGGCGAGAGTTTATGTTTTTAATCTTTTCAAGTGATGAAAAAAAAATTGTAACCTGAAAATTTACGGTAAGTTGATTTGATAAAAATACAATTAAATTAGGTAATGCAAGTTACGCTGTGCCTAAAAAACCAGATTCTTCGATGATTTTCCAAGTCAGCGTCCAAAGAATTATTGAAGTCCTGAATTTCACATTATAAGAAGCAAGCAGTCGTATCCGATAGTATTTCAGGTCTCAGTCTAAGAATAGTCTAAGTTTAAAATGTGAAAGATAAGTATTCGCCGGAGAAGGCATTCAAAGTCCCCACTACGATTCTACCAAAATGAGCTCCTTTTATCTCTTGATCAGTACGAGCTGAATCCTTCCGTTTCTCTGAAGCTGAATGTCTCCTCCATTTGCCGGTATCGACGGGTGGTTCTTGTAGGGTTCAGTCTGTATTTGATAAATGTCTTGTATCAGTCAAGAAGTAATGATGAGTTACACGATAGTCTCAATGATCTAGAATCTAGTCCTGGACATGCTTTCACACGCAAAATCATCAAAGAATCTTGTTTGTCAGGCACAGCGTAACTTGCATTTCCTAATTTAATTGTATTTTTATCAAATCAACTTACCGTAAATTTTCAGGTTACAATTTCTTCTGTCATCACTTGAAAAGATTGAAAACATAAACTTTCGCCCGTTTGTATTCTTCGAGGGGGAAGTTATGAATTACAATTATTTTCCAACTGATTCACACGTCAATCCAACGGTTATTAGGTTAGTAGATATGAGGTTAGATCAGACTGTCATAAGTTCTTCCTCTCCTTTTTTGGCTTTCGGGACTGTCACAAGTTATGCGATATTTAGTGAGATTGACCAAGCTTTGTGATTGGTCCACTACGTGGCGCTGTGTGTTTATTTTGTGTTGCCAACATAAATGACTTGTCCAGAAAATTGACCGTCTCATCATCCGTGTCCCCAAGTGTACTAATGCAATCAAGTATGGGAACTAGGGGCATGACGGGGTTGCGAGGTAAGATGGGGCCACGCACGTATACAAGAAACTAGACGTCATGGCAGTGAAACGAATTAGCCAAGGGGAGCTTCCTCCGGGTGACCCTTAGCGTGGTGGCGATGGTAAGTGGGGGGGGGGGGCTCGTCTGTTGTTTGAAAGGGAAAAAACCTGATATAATACTTTGCAGTTCAACAAATTCCTACAAAGAGGTAAGTAAAAGAATCCGATTGCTGCTACTTTATGTACATACTCACTCTAGATTGTATTAACTATGGTGCGATACGTGTCAAATCACTTTGGATTGATAGGTCTCTTTTCAACTCCAATTCCACATAAAATTGGAGGATGTGGCAAGATGGGGTGAATCACACGGGGCATGATGGGTCATACCCTATCATGCCCCTTACAACCACGAATAGGTCTGTCTTATTGCTGTTTGTACATAGCTAAAACAATTATCACTTAAACATTTCAGGTGACTTCAATGGTTCGGAATTACAAAAGAAGAACGAACAGAGGGAAGCGGTCAATAGAATCGATGAAAAAGGCTGTAGAAAAGGTGTTAGCAAAAACAGCAGGTTACAGGAAAGCTGCTGCCCAGCATGGTGTTCCACAGAAAACTTTGGAGCAGTATGTTAAAAATTGAAACAAGGAGGCGAAGTAACGATTGGTGTGCCATTGGATCCTTTAAAGCCAGTATTTAATGGGAAAGAAGAAGAAGAGATAGTGGCATACTTGGAGCATATGGAAGAACGACTTTTCAGCTTCACATCCCTTGAGCTGAGATGGTTGGCATATCAATTGGCTGTGAGAGATGATGAAAAAAACACGGTTTTAGTAATGAAAAGAAAATGGCAGGTGTGGACTGGTTGAAACGATTTGTAAAACGTCATTCAAATTCATCAATGCGTGAACCAGAAGCTACCTCAGCAGCTCGTGCAATAGGATCTAACAAGGTTGCCGTGGGAAAGTTTTACTCGAGGAAATAAACGATAAACATAACTTGACCCCGGATAAAATATACAACCGCGATGAAACAGGGATATCTGTTGTTTCGAAAACCAAGAGCAATATAATTGCTATGAAAGAAAGGAAACAAGTACGTTCCTTATTATCTGTAGAAAGAGGTCAGAACGTCACTGTAGAAATTTACTTCAATGCAGCTGGAACCTACATCCCACCATTTATGATATTCCTCAGACAGCGCATAAAAGCTGAATTGCTAGATCATGCCCCACTAGGAACGACAGCAGCATGCAATCCGCGAGGCTGGATGACGACTTAAAAATTCACGATCTGGTTAAAACAGTTCATCCAATTTTCAAAAGCTTCTCTTGATAATAAGGTGTTGCTGCTTCTCGACGCCCATGTTAGTCACACCCAAAATATAGAAGTTATCGGTCTAGCTCATCAAAATGAAGTGATAATACTTTGCTTTTCACCTCACCGTACCCACAGATTGCAGCCTGCAAATGTTGCATTCGTGAGACCCTCAAATACATATTAAGACCATGCTGCTACGGGTTGGCTGCGATCGCACCCAGGTCGTGTGTTATCTGTATTTTAAATAAGCGAAATATTTGGAGAAGCATACCTTCAGGCAGCCACAATGACCACAGCAATTAATGCATTCAGGAAATGTGATATTTTGCCATACAACCAGAATAATTTTGATGATGCAGATTTTTCAGCTGCTGAAACAACCAACGTTCCACTCAATGACGACCGTCCATCTACATTAAATCACGCTGATCCACGATCCGCGCACACACGAACCGAGCCTCAACCTGTTATTGGCCGACAACCACAGTTTCCAGATGAAAGTGAACCTCAAGTCCCACCTGAGAGAGACCCTCAATTCATTCCTATGCGAGCTCATCCTGCGCTCACTGACATCACATCCCTGTGGGATTACCATACGCCTACCGGATCACCTTGTCGTCTTGTTTCATCTGAACCTCAGCCAAGAAATTCTTATGCCTCTGAACCTCATATCGAACCAGAACCTGAACCGTCATGTTCATATGCCACAGAAGCTCGTCCCCCCGGTCGGACAGTGTGCCGTGATCTTGGGTCTATTTTCGAAAAGTTTTCTCCTCGAGACGTTATACCCATTCCGTCATTTCAGGCAAAAAAAAAGTGAAAACAGTATCGCAGAGGCAAAATAGCAATTATTACTTCTAGTCCCTACAAAAATGAGGTGGAGAATCTGAAACGGCCAGCGAAGAAAGGTGCTGATAACAGAAAAAAAGGCTGAAAACCCAAAAAAAGGTAGCACTAGGCAGACGGATGAAAATCAGGAAGACACTATCTGTCTTTATTGCGATGATAAGAACAATATATATATTTTTGCAACACCTACATCGAAAGACCTGTTTCATGCATCGTCTATAGGCACTTAAAATGTCTTTCTATAACTCAGTGTGCGAATTTTGATTTCTCATGTCTGTTGGTAGTGTGCGAAGTGCCCGATTCACACACTGTGGCGCGCGGTGCTCCGAGTAGATACATTCGCGCACTCAGTGTGCGAATGCATCTGGAGTATATACATTCGCGAACTCAGTGCGCAAATGTATCTGGAGTATATTATACATTCGCGCACTAAGTGTAGAGAATGATTTACTCCGCACACTGTAAATAGTGTATCTATAGAATATTGTCCAAAATACAGTATTCACATTCCCAGCCGGTTTTCGGTTTTCGGTTTTCGGCGACAAGCTAAACTCGTGCGAGAATCACATACTTCGCGCACTTGTATCGTAATCTACTATTTCGATGCAAGAGCGTAAAGACGGTAATGCCGCACAGCGAGTGTAAAGGCGTAGTACGAACCCGAAGTCGAGTCGGAGGCGAGCCGAAGGCGAGCCAAAGACGAGACTTCGGGCTCGTGCTCTGCGCCGCAACATGAGTGACATTGTCGCGTTTCGCTCGTGTATCGAACACTATTTTTTGCAACACCTACATCGAGAGTTCTGTTTTATGCCGTCTATGGGCACTGAAAAGTCTTTTAAACACTGATGCGCTTTTATACACTAGTGCGAGAAAGTTTTCTCGCACTAGTGTTTAAATAGTAGATTTCTAATCGCCTTCGGCTCGCCTCCGACTCGACTTCGGGTTCGTACTACGCCTTCACACTCGCTGTGCGGCATTACCGTCTTTACGCTCTTGTATCGAAAAATACTATTCAAGTCATCTGAAAATTCGGTAGGATGTCAGCTGTGCGGACGTTGGGCACTAGGATGCTTCAGAAAAAAATGTTCACCACACCTGCGCGGAAAGTACGACTTTCGGCCCCTCGCGTGAGCGGGAAGTCGTACTTACCGATGCCAGGGGGTGGTGAAAAATAGTATACGTCACACGGGAGAGAAAAAGGCTATCCCAAACTACGTTTTTGCCACCCTGGCCTTCGGCTCGGGTGTCAATCTCACACGCAGTTTGGGATAGCCTACTTTCCCTCCCTAGGTACGTAATATACTATTCAATATTTGTTTTCAACTCTCACCCTTCCAAATGCTTGAGGTGGATAAGAAAAAAGTCCACCCGAAAGTCGGTCGCTGTAGCTCAACTCTAAGAGGTCGCTATTTTCATTTCAGTTCCCTATTCATTTAACATTGGAATTTTCGTGTTTTTATTTAAACTGAAATTACACATATTCATTTTAATTTCTTTGAAATAACCATTATATATTCAGAAAGCTAGTTTTTCAAGCTTTCTAAACCTATATAATAAAAGTCGATTACCTTAATGAGAAGATTAAATAAAGAAAATGAATAAAAAATAAATAAAAAATCTCTACATTTTAAATGACTTCATTTCATCTTCTAATCAAGGTAATCGACTTTCATTATACAGGTTTGGAAAGCTTAAAAAAACCAGCTTTCTGAATATATAATGGTTATTCAAATAAAATTAAAATGAATAGGAGTGATTCCAGTTTAAATAAAAAAAACGTAAATTCCCATGTTAAATGAATAGGAAACTGGAATGAAAATAGCGACCTCTTAGAGTTGAGTTACAGCGACCGACTTTCGGAAGGACTTTTTTCTCATCCACCTCAAGCATTTGGCGGGGGGGGGGGGGGGGGGGGGGGGGGTAAGAGTTGAAAAAATAAGAGGTCGCTATTTTCATTTTAGTTTCCTATTGATTTAAGGGGACCAGTACAGCTTCAATTGAAGAAATTGTTCGAATTTTTTATCAAGCAACCATACATTCTAAAGTTTTTACAAAATTCATAGGTAATGCTACTTGATTGAGCTTACTGAACTGTATTTTACAAAACATAATTTACAACAAATTATGACAGTACAGGCGTAGGACAGATTTAGCTCTGTCGTAAGGATTTTTCCACATCGTTGCTCTCATCTGACTTCTCCAAAGTTTGTCTTGTTTTGGGAACAAATCTTTTATTTCAATTCATTGTAGAAAAAATGGTAAATTTGAAGAAATTTCAATACCAACTTCTCTTTGTTCGCAAATAACTTAGCGAAGAAATATCTCGAATTTTTTTCCTACTGTTAGGGTGTGAGATTATGCGTTGTGAATAATATGAGTCCTCAAGAAGTCGAATCGGTCGAACGGTGTACGATAAACCTTACGACAGGCGCTAAAAACATAGTTCTGAGATAAACGCGTTTGAAGTTTTTACAGAAAAAAATTGGTATTTACTCATCCGGAGGTTCATACATCAAAGAGTTGGTTATACAAAAGCTGGAATTGTTTTTTTTTTCAAAATTTTAATTTGAACGAAAATAATTTTTTTATCGGAATTGATTTCTTTTTTCCACAAACGATTTTCTCAGAACTTTTTTTTTTTTGCTTCGGCAATTAATTGTTGTTTTTTTTTCGCTGCGGAATATCTTCGGCCTGTCTTTTGGGCCGCAATGGATCCTTCTGGAGAGTTGCCCTCTTTTCTTCTCATATTGATTTGAATATTTCCTCCCCACTGTATTCGAAAATTTGTGAACATAAAGAAGAAGAACTTCAACCACCCAGAAGTCGGCAGGAGCTTGGTGTGGATGAAAGTTATTACTAGGGGTGTGCGGGTAGTCTATTTTGTCGGGTCGGGTCGGGTCAGGTACCCGAGGGCGAAACCCCGGGTTTTCGGGTACCCGAGTCAAGACCGGGTACCCGATTTTACCAGAATTCACGTTAACTTTCATTGAAACATGTTAAAACCCGCCAAGCGTACATACAACCCCATCAAGGCAGCGCGGCGCTGCGAGCCTTTTGAAGAGAGCGATCATTTCATGCCCAACAACTCTTTGAGTATAATAGCAGGATCCGACTTTGGATTCGGGTACCCGATTTTATCCAGGTACCCGACTTTTACCCGGGTACCCGGTTTTGACTCGGTTACAGCAATACCCGACCGATATTCACCCGACTCGGGTACCCGACTAAATCGGGTACCAGCACACCCTTAGTTATTACTATTTGTATTAAATACTTACTTTTAGGTTATAGTACACTTTTCGAAGCACAACACCCGAACAACGATAATACGCTAGATATTCGGTGAATTGATGATTATTCATTACTGAAAAGTACTGTTTTTATACACTGAAGAGCATTGTTTTTATTCGTTTTTTTTCAATTCCGAAACACTGAAAATCACAGAAACGCTCATGCGACGTCGGAAAATATTAGACAAGTAATGGCGATCATACACCATGTGATTAATATCGAAATCAAGCGCCAGCGCCACTTGCGCCCGATCGCGGTAGGCGAATTAAAAACTTTCGGCGGTAACGTCGAAACCTTGATGATTTCGTCGAACTCAATTTTTCCACAGATGGAGAAGACCTTTAGGTAACATAGGCTGCAAAAAACAACAAACCGACTTTTTTAAAATTCAAGCTGTACTGGTCCCCTTAACATGGGAATTTTCGTTTTTTTATTCAAACTGAAATTACACCGATTCGTTTTAATTTTTTTTTGAAAACCATTGTATATTCAGAAAGCTGTTTTTTTCAAGCTTTCCAAACCTATATAATAAACGTCGATTACCTCAATTGAAAGATTAAATGAAGTCATTTGAAATCCCTAGATTTTGAAATCTCTAGAGTTATTTGAGGGGGTATCCACACCTTCAAATGGGTTAACGTTCTAAAAAAGATATTGATATTTTACAGCAAATTTGATAGTCTGATCAAATCCGAAAAAATCATGAAGTTTGGGGAGGGTTTGACCCTCATTATCCATACTTAACATTCAATATTACTTTGAGTCTCATGGAAGTCACGCTCCATATAGAAAAATACAAAATCACTCGGTTGTCGTAAAGAATCAGAAGTATCGTTGGACCAATTATGAAGTTTTTGGTCTTTAATTGTTCAGAAGAGCTGCCTCTATCAGATAAAGATACAACTTTTCGATATCGAGAAAATTGCCTGACTTGTTTAATTTTTAGTTAGATTTTTCTGATTTTCGCATTTTGTTTATCTATTTTTTCTATCATCTCGACCAAAAATAGTGATATCAAAAAGTTCATCTGATAGAGGTTTCGATTTTACAAATTTGAAGACCACAAACGCCAGAATCGGTCCAACGATGCTCCTGATTCTTTACGACAACCGGTCAAAATATTCATTCTCCAGAAATCAACTTTCAAACTGTAACGCTGGGACTAGTCCGGGTGGAACGTGGGGTGTTTCTAGGGATACCCGGGGTAGTCCGCAACTGGGTGTGGGGGTCTCGTCCTCCTCCACCGGATGCTCGGGACCACTGGTAGGTGCAGGTCGTGGAATAAAGAAGGATCAGAATTAACAAAAATATAAATCTTCATTTGTTGATGAAATAACTTCGAACTTGATGACTGAATAGCTGCTGGGGGGGCCAGGAGGTTCTAGACTGCAAGAAAGAAATAAACAAAAATGCCAATGCGTAAAAAAACAAGTGTGATCGTAAATCTAAATCTAACTGGTCTTATAATTACTTATCCATATATTTAACTAGAAATTTAACTTAAGTGAACGTCAAACTACAACTTACTTAACTAATACCTAACTAGAAATTTACCTATCTAACTATTTATTTTATATCTAACTATTTATTTTATATCTAACACTTTATTTTAGATCTGACTATTTCCTTTACATCCAACTATTCAACTCATATCTAAAGGGGCTACGCCGTAGCGTATTGTTTCCCGAAGGAGTGTGTCTTGAACGGCGGAGGGCCGAGTGATTTTGATTTGCGGCTGTATGCCGGATTAAAGTGACTTGACTTCTAGTAACAGGAGACTACTCCTCAAATAAACTATTATCATTATAACTTCTAGTAACAGGAGACTACTCCTCAAAGAAACCACTATTATTAGCAAGAAGGAAAAATTTCATTTTTATCAATCTAGTGATTTCAGTCGCGACCTAGTACGGTACGGTATTTGGATAGAGGAGACGCCTCTTATCGCGACGCGCCTAGCGGTTCGGGGTCTCGTCCCGCGGTCCGTGACGTCTTATGAAAGACGGAGCTCTGCTAGCTTCTAGTCTGGGGCCTTATTCTGACTTTTCATCACGCGGTGCTACAGTGATATAGGGAAAGTGAACTCGCAATGCGCATGCGCGAAGCTGATGTTTTTAGGTATTTTACCAAATCGTGGTGGTGACAAACGCGATTCAAGCGTAATAGAATTTCTAACTACACTCGGGCCTCCGATATTTGACCGAGTCGGGACCGAGCGTTTCTGCTATTTGACGAAAGTAGGGGCCCCCCACTCCTTGTGGACGGTTTTCTGCGCAGCCAGTTCACGCCACTCCGTGTCATTCACGGCCCCGATGTTAAGGGGAACGCTACCGAATAGTGGGGGTCACGCCCGTCAAATAACGGAGGACGAATGTGGTCAAATAGCGGCGTCCGTCGAATAGCGGGTGTTCAAATAGCGGAGGCCCGAGTGTAGATGTAAAGTTGAATAATCGTGATATTGTCATGTGCCAGATGGGCTTATGACAAGGTTAATTTTGCGTCAGAAGAAAAGAGTCTTATACGCGTAATTTGTTGGGACAAAGTAATAGGTACTTACTATCTCGCTAAGTTTTTGTTTAGTCCAAATCGATAATCTCCACAATTTTGGGCGTAGAGGGTGTAGGGGAATAATATTGTGAAGCCGGGTGATGTTCAGGAACGCTGTACCTTCTGGTCGAATGGGTAGTTTCAATCGTTTCCACTATACAGACCCCGTTCTGGTAATCTACTAGGTGTTGAGTAGTGGTAAATCTGGGGGTTTGGTCGGTAGGTTCGTGAGTCTGCTCGTGAATATAGTCCCAAGGTCCAGGTGACGGGCTTCTGGGAGGATAGTTTTCGAAATCGGAAATTGGGGAATATGCACCAGGGTGATTGATAGTTGTCTCTGAATCACTTTTTAGTTCTGTATTTACTAACGCTGGTTTGACACGTTCCTTATCTCTTTGTTTTGCCTTTGCAATTCGAGCTTTAACGGCCTTAACCCCGCGTCTATTCTTTTTCTTCCTTTTAATCACAACTCCATTATTCATCTATAGGGGAAGAATATGGTTATGGCGAGTTCTTTGATTAGCACATCGCCTTTATTGTAAGGGATTTGGGTTTTAATATTTGAGATAGGAATTTCTGAATTAGCCTGGGATCAATTGTGGCAATGACTCAACTAGTATTAGCCGGTTTTAGGCTTATTACTGTTATTCTTTGCCCGTTGTATGATTTTGGCTTATTTCAGAAATGTGGAGTGATTGGATTTATTCTAAGGAAGACTCGTATATTGCCAGAGCCTGGCTTGGCGATAGTTCTGTACTATTATGTTTTCAACTTTCGCCTGTCGGGGCTTTGGCTCAACGAGATGGTAAGAATGGTGAAGTGTTATAGAGCTGTGATTAAGTAGAATGCTGAGAACTTACGATGAGGTGATGTTAGAATAACTTTGTTTATAATATATATATATATATATGAAAAATTTATATGGTTTATTCAAGATATTGGATGGTAATTTACACTTTTAGAAATTGTTAAATTGTTAAATTGATAAATGGGTTTTAAGCAAACTCAGAGCACTGGCTGGTCCTTTTAAGTGGTGAATTTAGTAGAAAGATTTAGGAGCTGGACGCGGCCAGACTTGAAGTTTACTTGACTTGGAGAATTGTAAATTGACTTTGTTTTTTAATGTCTGAACTCTTCAAAGGTTCAGCTCTGACTCTGGCTAATTGACGTGTGTGTCGATTCTTTTAGGGAGGCTGCTTATATTCGCATAGTGCGGACCATGGAGAGTGACTTGTGTTGTCTTCTGAGTTTGCTTATGTTATGTTTCGCGGTTTTGATAACTGACTGCACGTGGTGTTTTGGGATAGTGAATTTGATATCCGTGGTCCAAGATTATTGTTTTGGTTCACAGTTAGAGTTCAAGATTAGCATGGCTGGTCAGTCATCAATACCGTAGTTTATTATCAAATGATATAATTTTATAGTTTTAATATATGATGTTGTCTTATGCTAAGGTTCTTATTTTAGTGGAAATGGTAATCATGAATATATGTTATAATTAAGGGGATGGTTGGCTGTTGATGGTGAGATCCTTCTGGGATCGTCACAATATACTCGGACAAAGTAGTTTATCACGTCTATTTCAAAGCGTGGTAAGAAACCGCTTGTAAAATTGAAAACCCAAAGTGCTCAATGTGTAAGATTATTAAGGGTAGGAGATACTAAAATTTGAGGATAAAATTTCGAATAAATCGCTTTTTTTTAACGAAAAAGTGTCCTTTGAACCCTCATCTTTAAGTACACAAATCCTTGAACCGAAAAAAAATTTATTAAGCCCCATTCACGCAATAAAGCGTATAATGTTCCAGCAGAAGTTTTCAATTTCCCTATATTTCGGTTATTGCTTTTTTAATTTGTGAAAAAAAGTAACTTGAGATGCTGTTTTCCATGAAGCTACCACACTCAAGTGATTTACGTGAGATGAAAAAATGATAATAAAAAAATAATAATAATGAAAAATAATTCTTTTCAAATGACTGCTACACTCTGAGAAAACATTCCGGTGACTCAGTTTTTTTACAGTTGATTAGTGCCATTTTGATACATAGTTCATGATTTTCCCAGATTTTATGTCCTCCGCTGAACAAAAATTCAGTCCATCGAAGAAAAAGTAGTTGTCGTAGGGTACAGGTTGCTGCGTTGCTTGAAATTCCTTCAAATTTGCAGAACATATTCTGTATGAATGTAATTTAGGGGCAAACTAATAATATTTCATGTATTCAAGTTTTAGACATAGAAATTTTTGATTGTAAAATATTTTTTCCAAAATGATGGAAAAAAAAAGTCTTACAATCAAAAATTTCTATGTCTAGAACTTGACTTCATGAAATATTATCGGTTTTTCCCTAAGTTACATTGATACAGAATATTTCCTTCCAATTTTGAGACATTTCTTGAAACGCAGCAACCTGTACCCTACGACAACTACTTTTTCTTTGATGGACTACATTTTTGTTCAGCGGAGGACATAAAATCTGGGAAAATCATGAACTATGTATCAAAATGGCACTAATCAACTGTCAAAGAACTGAGTTACTAGAATGTTTTCTCGGAGCGTAGCAGTGATTTGGAAAAAATCATTTTCAAGGTGTGTATACCCTCATAAGACAACAACTCCAAAATGTGTTTTTCTATAGTTGGAAACCATATTGAAGTTGTTGGTCACACACTTCACCAGAGATGAGCATTCAAATTTATATAGCGAATCAATATTCTTCCAAATGTTTGTATTTATTTTACAGAACTAGATTTACAAGTTATTAACCGCATGATTCGCTGTCCGCAGGACAAATTGCTTAGACTCGACAAGACCAAGTTCATATCAACCGAACTGCTAAAATATATATGTTCAATTTTCTTCAAGTTGTGATGATTTATATGTTGAATTTCTTGAATTTTGTGAATAATTCGAAAAAAAAACTTCAAAGCGATTTATCTCAGAACTATGTTTTCGAAAATTGAGAAAGTCCCATGCGTCTGAGTTTTAGTCGAAGACTTCTGAAATTTTCAGGGTACATTTCTACACACACTAGCTACAGATTCACGTTAGATTTTGAAAGTCGAGACAAAATTACGGATTTGAGGAAGAATAATTGAAATCGTATTTTTTTTTTCATAAAAAAAATTGTCAAAATCAAAGTATTGTAGCTATCTCTAAAAACTAACATGAGTTTGTGGCTTACGCATCCCAAAATATGTGTGTGCAAGTTCAGCAAGATTCAAGAATAATTAAGACGCATGGGAGGTTTTCGATGAAAGGCTATTTCAGAACCATTATGAGGAGAAACTCTGTACTTATTGTTTCAAATTACTTGAAATTTGCACAATCTCTATGTTTTGAGATGTCAAACATGTGTATTAAATTTCATTTGAAAATAGCTATTGGTTCATCTCATTTGGAAATAGCAATAAATGGGCAGTTCTCAGTATCTCCTACCCTTAAGCGATAGATGGTGGAAGTAATTTACCTATACGATTTGAGTTAAGTCAACCTCAATTTAGATCAAATATAGAAAGCTGGGATTGATAGGAAATTACGCATTGATTGTTAAGAACAGATGAACCCCAAAAAGCACCTTTGGTGCAAAAGCCTTCCGCCAAGTACATTAATGCGGTCACTACCCCCAAAAAAATCCACCAACTAAAATTCCTCATTAACAAAAGTGGTACCATAAAAATGTCTACTTACAAAAGGATTGAAATCAGATACAGTTGCCAAGTACATGTCTTCTGTATAACAAAAGTTTACAACAGAAGAACAGAAAACTGAATAGTCATGTATCATTCACTCCCTACGCTCGCTCACTCAATCAGCTCTTGATAATTACATGGAAAAAATCAGAAAAAAAAAAATTTAGTACGTGGTACTTGCGGGCCATTTATGAGTAAGTAAAAGAATATTCATTTAGGTCTATGCATCATTTGTTTGATACATATTGCTATAATGGCCCGTCAAGTACCACTTCCTAAATTTTTTTTTTCTGATTTTTTCCATGTAATTATCAAGAGCTGATTGAGTGAGCGAGCGTAGCGAGTGAATGATACATGACTATTCAGTTTTCTGTTCTTCTGTTGTAAACTTTTGTTATACAGAAGACATGTACTTGGCAACTGTATCTGATTTCAATCCTTTTGTAATTAGACATTTTTATAGTACAGTAGACTCTCGATAACTCGCCGCCTGACGGACAGTAAAGCGGGGAAATGACGAGTTAGCGAGAGTCCCCACTCCGGTGCTGCGCCACCCTTCGCCACGCGCACATCAAGCCGCACGGATCCAGTTTAGTAGCGGTGGTGGGGCGTAGTCTGTTGTGGTGGGGGACAGTTAGTTATGCTGGTGTGTGTCTGTGTAAAAATTCACCCGCCGCTGCGGCGACTTACCGATCAGCGAGTTATGGAGAGTTTACTGTACGACTTTTGTTAAGGAGGAATTTTAGTTGGTGGATTTTTTTGGGGGTAGTGACCGCATTATTGTACTTGGCGGAAGGCTATTGCACCAGGGGTTCCTTTTGGGGTTGATATCACCACTTTTTGGACAATTTTGCTTGACTACCTAATAATTGTGGTCGCTCGCTACGCTCGCTCGATTGGGTTTTCCTATATTCTCGCTCGCGAGGCTTGCTCAGTTGGCAGCCTTCTGCCAATTGTTCCTATGAACATCCCACTGCATGTACGGTGATGCATTTTGTACCATCCGAATCCCTCAAAAAGCAGCTATGTTAGATGTCGTAGTATAATTTCAATTGAATGAAAATAATGTAATAGTATACACGTATGCTCATACTTTTCTGTGAGCCTTGAATTTCTGTGGACAGGCGTAACATGTGTTCTATCATTTAGTTCTACGAATTGTTTTGTCAGAATCTGGTATAATTCTATATGCCTGAAACGTGTAACCCTGCGCGCAGCCCTCTTCCTGTCTCATCCGGGCCTGCAGGGACCGGCAATGGCGGAGTTACTTGCACACAGAGTTAAAGTTGCTGCTCATGATTAAATATATATAAATATGAGATATATATATTGCAATTCTTAGGTAATTTTTTTTGTCAATGCAGCTAGGTCCTCTGTAAAAAGAACATGTACGAGTCCTATACTCATAACGTTAACTTCAAATTCAGGTCTGAACAGAAGGTATCAAAATATATAAAATTGAGCCTATTCATGCAAGACTAGCGTAGAGCATAAAATGGAAGTTTATGAAGTCAAACACTCGCATTCTGCTTTCTTCGTCTGACCCTTGCGGTTTCTCATATCAAATCACACTATCCCGATACTTTGCAACCCAAGCGTTTTCTCTCATCATCCTCTCGTCTTATACGGCGACCCGCTACGAAATTAAACAATCCATAAAGAAGTTTTTTCTGGAATAATTACATTCATAAATGATTATATGCTCAGTCTACAATGAATGAATGAATATAAAAAATTAGAATCTCTATCATCTGAGGAAGAGGGAGTCGATCGACAATTTCTTTAAATAGCAAATGAGTATTTTCATTCTATTCGTCGTGATAGCACTCATCTGGATTTGAAGAAAGCCTCAGATAGACGAAAATACAGACACGGGTTGCATACTAAAATCTAACGAAAGTACGTATTGAAATTTGACATTATATTATGAATATATAGTTTGTACTATTAATTTACATGTAATCATAGATATTTATACAGACTTTGAGATAGTTTTGAACGGAAAATTTAAGCTGTTAGTAAATCAAGAATTCAAAAATTATCTGCACCGAAGGTCAGGGCACTACGTTGACGTGGAGTGTAGAATAAAGCCTATCGGAGTCCAACATACAACGTTGACCGACAGTCTCGTTTTGACTAGATGATAGGGAGTTAGTTTATAAAACTTGTCGGAATCCTACGCATAATGTTGACTCACAATTGGAGCCTGAGCAGACGAGTTTTCGGAGATGAGCTTAACATGGAGCTTGAAGTGGAATTCGTTGCAATCCAACGCTTGAACTTGGCTATATTGGTCTGGCTCCTTGCTGTTCCCTATATCAAATCATGCTATCCTCATATTTTTCGACTTCAACATTTTCTCTTGATTTTCTCTTTTCAGACTGCTTCAGGTGATAACTTGATAAATAATTGAAACGACAAAACGGGTTCTTCCGATAATTGCATTCCTTAATAAAAATGAGCCATATCTACAATGTATAGGTGAATAAAATTTAGAGGTAATAGCCAGTTAATAGTCACCTGACAGTCTTGTCCGTTTACAGTTGTTATTTTATTTATCACCGTGAATTTTACACGTCAGTCGATTCGCATAACCTCAAAAGCTAGAGATCGTAGGATTTAAGATCAACCTATCGAAACATTTTTATTGGTGACTATCACATTAATATACTTGGCGTAAGGTTTTCGCACCCGAGGGGCTTTTGGTGGGTATTCACTAGTTTTTGTATGTTCAAATTTTGTATTAAGCATTGCTCGTACTTTCTCTCATTTCCTTTATTGGGATTTAAAAACATGAAATGACAATACGCGTCTGCTAGTGTAGGAGACGGTGTCTGTCTGCGATACTGGCGCTATCCAGGTCGTAACTATCTCGTGGTGACGTCACTCTATACAATTTATGTGGATTTTCCCGTCTGGTGATTTTATATGGGAATGGTTTTAATGTGAATCTTGGTCTGAAGACGACGACTAAAGAGAAAAATTGTACGAGGAACCGGGTATCAGAATCTGTAGTCAATCATATCTCCGCACTCCGGACACCGATTTAATCGATCCAAGGCTCAAATGAAAGCTTTTCATGCCCACATCCTAGATCAAATTAGTTCTAATTCGTGTCTGTTGTGAGGTGAAAGAAAACGAAGATACTACTTCGCGGTATAGGTGAGGGTAGCTGCCTCTCGGGTATATATACTCGTTGAGTCTCGCGCTTGAAAAAAATTTTTTTTCAATGTACTTGACGCGAGACTCTACCGAGTCTCTTGATATATAGGTATAATATAATCATATCATTCGTAAGGCCTAATTTCAGGAAATTGATTGTATATTCTCTAGAGGTAAAAGTATCTCTTGTGTCGTTTTTTATTCTATTCATTTCAAATGAATACATTGCTATTAATAATTTTAGAAACACTCGTGTGAAATGCGTTATTATGGATAGTTCATTCGTTTCGAATTGATACATTCGTAAGTAAGTATCTTTGTCGAAAGTTTCAGACCCTCGAATTTGTAGCACGATTTTTTCTTATCTGAAAAATTATCAAATTCATAAAAGGGTGGCTTTACTACACTTTAAAATTTACAACCTTCATAAAGTAGAAGAAAAAAATAAACTTGAAATTAAAATTAAAAATAAAAATCTGAAAAAAAATGTTTCGTTGTCCAATAAAGTCTGACTTCGATAGTAAGTAGTTAATATAAGTAATTGACTAAATAAATCACAACTAGATATGAAAATCCGATCAACGTCATATTCCGTGAACAATGAATCATTAAAAATTTAACTAATTGCTACGTATACCGGATGATTCCTCGCTTACATCACAGTGATGCGGGTAGCAGACCGTCCGAACACAGAGTTGTATATCTATATACATCATATATATAGATATACATTGTAGGGATATGACGGTCTGCAACCCAAATGACTGAGATGTAAGCGAGGAATCACCTGGTACAATGAAATATTCGAGAAACCTGATCAGGCTGCATTTTCATGACGTGAATTGCTGCGGCAGCAAGTA